>CM053515.1:23527502-23716265 GCA_028627145.1 Eidolon dupreanum
AAGGCCAGAGCCAAGTTGTGCAGCCAAATCGTTGAAGGTTTGAGCACAATTATTCTGTGTGAGAGGTTTCCCAGGCCTAAAGGATCAGCTATGAAAGAGGTTCTCAGAATTCTTTGTGTATTTTCGGCCTCTGCTTTATTCTCCAGGCCAAGTAAGGACAAGTAGAATGTATATCCCCAGCAAACCCCCATTAGAAGGCTGAAGGAAAATTCACAGAAAACTAAGGATGTCAATAAAGTGGAAAAATGCACATCCATGAACCTATAAATAAGTGTGCTTACAACATGGAAAATGGAGTCAGTGGCTAATGACATTCTCTACGCATTGGCAGTAGCCTCATGAAGTGACTTCCCTCACTCACTGGGCCCCTAGCTTCTTCTCAGCCTCCCTTGTGTTCAAGGGTGGAATTAAGTGAGAGGCCCAGGGAAAAAGCACTGGAGATAGAGGACAGGTGCTCACACCCACCCTTGCACAACTCCTGCACTGCCACCTTTCTTTGGCAGACATTTGTTGGGTGGCTGCCACAGGCCAGAGACAGGAACATGGCCATGAACAGGGAAGGTCCTATGAAGCTCAGAGACTAATGGGAGAGATGACTAATGAATAAGAAAACAAATGCAATCAGTTCTCATTATTTGAGGTAGTTATAGTCTATAAATTTACTGCAAACACTGAATTAATGAAGACTGAATTGTTGCCCCAGTGGAAATTCAAGGTTGGGTTTCTGGGAATTTCTGGTCGCATTGTCATCAGCCGATCAATACCTGACCTTACGTGTGTTTTTGTTTAAAGACATTTTATTTAATATATGCTGTTGGTTCATTAACATCAAACTCGTGGCCAATGAGTACTACGTCTCCTGCCTGAAGGAAGCTTATCTGACACTTATTTTCTCTAGAAGGCATATCACAGCCTTTCTGTACTTAGGGACATGGACAGCACATTAGCGCCAGTCGGGGGCCATTGTAAACAGCAAAATCACCCCCACAGAAAAAGCACAAGAATGCAAAAACATGGCTCTAAATACACCATGAAAAAGACACATGTTTACTATGTGAGACCTTAGCTGGGAGCATGTCCAACAGGCAACTCAAATCGTTCTCTGCTCTGCGCATGTTCACGACTGAAAAGGTGCCACCACCAGTATCGATTTGGGCGTTACATAGAAATTTTAGCAAGCAGATAAATTCGCAAATATGAAATACTCGAAAAACTGAGACCTGTAACGTGATTTCAGAGGGTGCTATGTAAGAATAAAAATGATGAGGAGATAGAGAGTAAGGGGGGCTGCTATGTGTGACAGCACGGTTAGGGAAGGACTTTCTGAGGATAAGGACTGAGCAAGGACATGAGAAGCAAGACCATGGAGGCAGAATTCCCCCTCTCTGAGCCCCCAACAGCCACACAGCATGTAGGAGGTCACGGATGGGATGCTGGATGGGTGGTGGTAGGTGTTTGGCAGTCTGTGAGATGAGACACTGGCTGTTCTCAGGGCTCCGGCTGGAGGGTGTATACCGAAAAGGGGGCGCTCGTGCAAGAAGCCTGCGGCTCCTGGCTGATTTCCGGCGGGACGCCCGGTCAGTGAAGCTCCGACCAGGGGAGCACTTTGTGGAGGATGTCACCGACACACTAAAACGCTTCTTTCGAGAGCTCGATGACCCTGTGACCTCTGCTCGGTTGCTGCCTCGCTGGAGGGAGGCTGCTGGTACTCCTAAGATTCCTAAGCACCCCTCATGGGCAAGCTGTGGGCAACCAGGAACTCCATCCCACCCCCCACGCACAATCCCTGAGGCTCTCTTGTGGGATTGGGCGGCTCTCTCCCCACTCCCCTCCCTCAAGGATCAGCCAGGGACTTGGCTCAGGGCATGGTGGAAAGGGGGCAGAGGCACATTCATCCTGGTTTTCTAAATATCCCTCCACTCTCCCATCTCTGATCTTCTCCAACCCTCCATTCTATCCCAGAGCTGCCCCAGAAAAACCAACGCCTGGAGAAATACAAAGAAGTGATTGGCTGCTTGCCTCGGGTCAACCGTCGCACACTGTCCACCCTCATCGGGCATCTCTATCGGTCAGTATGGGAGACCCCCTGCAGGCCTTCTCACTGACCTTTCATCACCTCTACCCAACCCCCTTGTTTACGTTCATTCATCCATCCCACAAACAGTGGTTAAGTGAAGGTGTCATAGCATAAAGGTTCAGAGGTGGACTTTGGGGTCAGACAGATGTAAGCCGTAATCTGGCTCCACCATTCTAGTGTGTGTCTTTGACTGTTACTTACCCTCTCTGAGCCTATTTCCTCATCTGTAAAAGGAAGACGACGTAACGAATTGTATCCACCTCAGGTTATGTGAGAGTTAAGTGAGATAATCCTTATAAAATTCTTACTATAGCACCTGACATAAATTGTAAACATTCAGAAAAAGTGAGTAATTAATATTAGTTGATTTTATTCTATGCCATGCAAAGGACTAGATGCAGGAGACAAAGAATAAGATGCATATCTACCTTTACCAGTCTATTGGGGAGACAGGTCTTTAAATGATTCTAGGGTGAACCCCAGCTGCTACATTGTACCAATTATATCATATCACAGGGACTTGCCAATCATGAACTGTGGGCTAAATCCAGCTCACTGTCTGCTTTTATAAATCAAGTTTTACACATAAAGTGCAAAACCATGCCCATTTATTGATATGTTTTTGATGGCTCCCATCAAAACTACAACAGCAAAGGTGAGGACAGAGACTGTAGGCCTGAAGTATTTACTGTCTTTTTACATACAAAGTTTGCTGATTCCTACTATATTTATAATCACCTTTTCCTTGTCTGTCTTTCCCTTGGACTGGAAGCTCCTTGAGGCCAGTATTCTGTCTTACTCACTGATGCATCCCAAGTGCTTAGCCCAGGGCCTGAATACATAGGGACTCAATAAGTGTTTGCTGAAAGAATAGATGCATTGACAAACAAGTAAGCATAAACTGCATTCCTCATGACCCTCACGCCCCTCCATAGGGTGCAGAAGTGTGCAGCTCTAAACCAGATGTGCACGCGGAACCTGGCTCTGCTGTTCGCACCCAGTGTGTTCCAGACGGACGGGCGGGGGGAGCACGAGGTGCGAGTGCTGCAGGAACTCATCGACGGCTACGTCTCTGTCTTCGATGTAAGCTCGCCTGACCCCTGACTGACAGTCCCTCTTCCTGGACTCTGGGTCTTGCTCACCCCAAGCCCCTAGCCAGGCCCCCTGAAGGCCCTCTGCAGGAGGAATCACCTCCCAGAGTCCTGGGCCCCTCTTGCACATAAACTTGCTCCTAACATCCTTACTCCGTTGGGCCTTGGCTCTTCTGGCCTCTAACCCTCTCATATGGGTTGTCTGGTCTTGCACACCTCTCCCTGCTCCCCTCCTTTCCCAGCATCCCCCACCCCCACACACTCCCTTTGGGCTCTTCCACAGATTGACTCTGACCAGGTAGCACAGATTGACTTGGAGGTCAGTCTTATCACCACCTGGAAGGATGTGCAGGTAACTTGTCTTGACTTTGGCTCCTCAGTAGGGCAGGAGGGGACATAAAGGTAGGAAGGTGGCCTTCTGCTTCTGGACCCAGAGGAAACACAAGGAGGGGGGTACTTTGGGGAGAGGGGTTTGGTTTAAGATTCGCTCCATTCATTCTACTATGAGGATCCTTCATTACAAAATGGTGGCAGAAGTACTTCAGTTCTATGTGTTAAGAGATCCCAGGAAGATTTAGCTAGAAAAGGTGAGACTAATAATAATAAACACTGTAGCAAACAGCTGAGGAGTTATTATATTCCTAGTGCCAGTAATCTCATATTAGCACTGCGTGACCCATGAAAACCCTGAGCCTCTGGCCCTTGCTTATTGAAGTAGGTAGTCCCACTTTTTCAAATAAAGAAACTGAGGCTCAGAGGATCACTTATTCAAGTTCACACCGTAGGGAGTGTACAGTTTGACCCCAAAGCTGTTCTCCCACGCCCCGTGCTGCTCTGCCTCAGGAAGCACCTACGCAGCCTGAAGATATGGTCCTGCCACTCCCGGAGTTCTCCCTTTTTAGGGCCTGAGTGATGGTGGGGTGAAGGTTGGGAGGACACTTTGCGGGGGGAAGCATTTATGAGGCGACATGAAGAGTCCTCTGACCTTGATTCTTTGCATCCTCTGTGTCCTCCTGACTTCTTTACCCCTCTCCTCAGCTGTCCCAGGCTGGAGACCTCATCATGGAGGTTTATATAGAGCAACAGCTCCCAGACAACTGTGTCACCTTGAAGGTCAGTCTCAAGGTGACAGGAGGGGAGATGAGAGGGTGATGCGGGGCAGGGGCAATGGCCTGACCAGCAAGGGTTCTCTGCTTCTGCTCTAACTCCAGGTGTCCCCAACACTGACTGCTGAGGAGCTGACTAACCAGGTACTGGAGATGCGAGGGACAGCAGCTGGGACAGACTTGTGGGTGATGTTTGAGATTCTTGAGCATGGGGAGCTTGGTGAGTATGACCATGTGTGTGCATGTGCATGTGTGGTGGGGGGTCAAAGTCACCAATGACTTCTATGTTACCTAATACAGTAGACACTGTCTTCACACATATGAGGGGACAGTCTCTGCAGTTGACCACTCTCTTTTTCTCAATAGTCTTTCCTCTCTTGGCTGTTGTGGACCCCAGAAACCCTTGGTTTCCCTTCCACCTCAAAGGGGGTTTCTCTTCTTGCTTTGCCCAGATTCCAAATGTTGGAGGGACCCAGGGCTCAGTTCTGACTACTCTTTCTTTCTCTATCTACATGTCTCCTTGGATGAGCTCATCCATTCCCATGGCTTTAAATGTCATTAACATTTATCTCTGGCCCAGACCCCTCCTCTGAGCTCCAGACTCACATGTCAACTTGACACCTCCACTTCTACATCTCATAAGCATCTTAAACTTAAAATGTCTAAAACCGAATGTAATTCCCAGTCCCCTCCCCTAACAAAAAGCCCAGGTCATTTCCTAGTTTTCCCAACTCAGTCAGTGGCACCACCATTCTCCCACTAGGGAGAACCCTGGGGCTCCTCCCTCTTCTTCATCTTCAGACCCAACCCGACCAACCCAACCCAACTCGTTCTGTAGACTCTATTCAGATCTATCACTCTCTCCATCTACACGCCCTTGTCACCACCCTGATCAAAGTCACCATTATCTTTCTGTTCTCTAATGTAACTACTGAAATGTACAGTCCCAGAAAGGCCAGTGTTCCATTCTCACTTCCTGACAATCTGTCTTCTGCATAGCAGCCAAACGGGCATTTTGAGCATAAATCAGAGCATGCCATTTCCATGGTTAAAACCTTCCAATGGCTTCATATTTGAACTTAAAATTCAAACTTCTTATTATGGCCCACAAGACACTGAGTGTCTGGCCCTTGCTTATTTTCTCAGACCTCATCTTACATAACTCATCCTCTCACCCATTTTCTTTGCTCTAGCCACACTTGACTGTTAATTCCTCAAACACATTTTTCCTTGCTCCAGGCCTTTGTTCTGGCATTTTTCATACCTGAAATCTCCTCCCTGATCTTAGCATGACTTGTTCTTCCTAGTCCTTCAGGCCTCCTAGTCTCGTTTTCAAATTGTCCCCTTCAAAAGGCCTTGCCTGATCACCCTATATCAATAGTTGCCCTGTTACTCTTTTAGCTTCTTATTATTTCCTTCAAAATAATTATTTATCTTTGTTTTGTTTATTTACTTGTTTACTGTCTCCTCCCTCATGAGGCCATGGGCTTTGTGAAGTTAGGCCATGTGTTTCCTGCTCTCCACTGCGTCCCGAAGGCCAGCACTGTGCCTGGCATAAATAGTGTAACATAAATATCTGTGGCCTAAATGGTGGAATGGATGAAGGAGCGAGTGACTGGTAGGAGAGGAGCTGGGGGCTCTGGGCTGCAGATGGATATTCTGGTTGATATCCACCCGCTACCACCTTGCTTCTTAGAGAGGCCACTGCACCCCAAGGAAAAGGTCCTGGAGCAGGCCCTGCAATGGTGCCACCTCCCAGAGCCCTGCTCAGCCTCTCTGCTCTTGAGAAAAGCCTCCCTGGCTCAAGCCAGCTGCCTTTTTACAGGTGAGCCTCCTTCTTCGGCCTAGCACCCCCAGGCCTCTCCCCTAGAACCTTCCACTCAGCACTGCCCCATTGTACCCAGGTGTCCGGCGGGAGAACCCCAAGTTGGGGCTGTTGCGGTGTCGTGAGGAGCCACCCCGCTTGCTGGGAAACCGCTTCCAGGAGAGGTTCTTTCTGCTGCGTGGCCACTGCCTGCTGCTGCTCAAGGAGAAGAAGGTGGGGCCTGAGGGCAAGTGGGGACAGACATTGGGTGGCCGTGTGGGAAGAGCCATGACCACATTGACCCTCTCACTTCAGAGCCTATACAGTCATCAATCTCACTGCTTCCCTGGCCTTCTGACCCTGTGATCACATAACCCCAGTGCTTCCATGACTTCTCAACCTCATGAACCGTGATCCTTCTCTCACCTCTCAACCTCATTGACTCTGTCGTTGTTTTCAGAGCTCCAAACCAGAACGGGAATGGTCTTTGGAAGGTGCCAAGGTCTACCTGGGAATCCGCAAGAAGTTAAAGCCTCCAACAGTGTGAGTTGGTTCCCCAGACCATCCTTCTAGGACTTCCCTGTCACCACCCCTCTGGCCTTTCCAATCACCCCATCACTGTTCTTTGCCTCCTAGGTGGGGCTTCACATTGATACTGGAGAAGATGCAACTGTGAGTATTTCCCAGTCTAGATTCTCCTGTGGCCTAACCCTGCCCCTTGCCCTCTATCTCCTTGCCTTTTCTGTACTCCACCCCTATAGCTGTGACCTTTTTCCTTCGCCTAAATTCCCCTCTGATTACTCTCAGATACCTGTCTTGCACTGACGAGGATGAGATGTGGGACTGGACTACCAGCATCCTCAAAGCCCAGGTGAAGAAAGGAGAGCTGAGGGATAGTTCTGTGGTCCAAGCTCTATCCTAGGTACCTCCCATGCCCACCTGTGCCAACTTCTTCCCCTCCCTCCAGCATGATGACCAGCAGCCAGTGGTCTTACGACGCCGTTCCTCCTCTGACCTCGCCCGTCAAAAGTTTGGCACCATGCCTTTGCTGCCCATCCGTGGGGATGACAGCGGGGCCACCCTCCTCTCTGCCAATCAGACCCTGGTGAGATCCCAGCCTGCCCCAACCCCCTCCTGATCCCTGCCCATGCCCTCGCCGCACTACAGGAGGGAACGGTGCACCTATCAACCTGGTGCCTCACCTCTGCCTTCTCTGTGCCCCTACTTTCCACCTCCTGTTGCCAGGCCTCACTGTGTCTCTGTGTCTCTCCCTCCCTGCATCCCCATCCCACCTGTTCCCAGAGGCGACTTCACAACCGGAGGACCCTGTCCATGTTCTTTGTGAGTACTGTGCCTGCTCCCCCATGTTCCTGTCAGCGCTCTATTCCTCTGTGCTGCCTGAGCCATTGTGCCCTCTGTGTTTGTCCTGATGCAGGCCATCAGCAGGTGTGTGTGTGTGTATAGGAAAGAAAGAGAGTGCATGAGAGAGCGTTGGGGCCAGAAAGAGTGAAGAAAATGAGGGATGGTAAGATGTGGTAAGGAAAGGGGGAAGTGGTTACAGGATCTGAGAAGCAGAAGGAAAGTAGTTAAGCAAATGCATTTTGGAGTCAGACAGACCTGAGTTCAAGCCTCACCTCTACCATTTACTCTGTAGCTCAGTTCACTCACTTGCAGTGCAACTCATTGTACAGAGTTGTTTTGATATCATACCTGCAAAGTATTCTGCAGCATCTGGCTGAGAAGAAGAGCTCAGTAAATGACAGTGATTAATAATCTAATAACTCTTCTGCCAACTAATTCCCATCCAGCCGATGAAGTCATCCCAGGGGTCTTTGGAAGAACAAGAGGAACTGGAAGAGCCTGTGTATGAGGAGCCAGTGTACGAGGAAGTGGGGGCCTTCCCCGAGCTGACCAAGGACACCTCTACCTCCTTCTCCACCACATGGGAGCAGACTGCTAAACCAGAAATCCTCCTCGCCAGCCAGAGGCCCTCTGATCAACCCCTTCTCTCCAAGGCAGGCACCCTGGGCCCAGAGGAGAAGCCACCTGAGCCACTCCTGGGCCCCTCTTTAAAGAACAGCTCCCAGGAACATATGTCCCTGGAGGAACAGCTGCTCCAGGAGCTCAGCAGCCTTATCCTGAGGAAGAGTGAAACCGCCATAAGCCTGCACAGCCCCTCCCAGCCCTCCAGCCCCCAGCCCCCGAGCCCCAACAGCCTTCCAACACAGACACCTGGCTTCCCCACCCCACCTCCCTGCACTTCCAGTCTACCCTCCAGCTAGCCCCTCACATGACCAGCAGTCTGAGGGGGTAGGTAACCAAGAGACCCAAGCTCTCACCATGGCAGACACTATTGAGACCTTCCTCTGCCCTGTCTGGAAAGACTCTAGAATCCAGTGTGGTGCTGTGGAAGGAACACAGGACCGAGGGCTCCAGAGTCTGTGTCCTGCCCAGAGATGGGGAGGTTGTGGCCCTTCTCTGGGTCTCCCCGCTCACTTGTCTGTACCATAAAGTAACTGAAATGAAGAGAGCCGTAAATGTCAAACTGTTTCGTACTCCCACATATCTCCCTCAACAAGGGCAACTCCTGCTTTATATATTTGATATGTAGGCATTCTGTGAGAGATTTTGGGTTTGAAAAGAGTGGTTTAGGTGCATTAAAGAAAAAAAAAGACCTGAAAGCCAGAGATCTGAATGAACTCCAAGTCTGTTTTACCCCACCTCCTACATTTGACAACTATTCCAAAGCCCTAGAGTGGGGAGGTTGATTGGGGTTGGGAGCTGTGTGTGGCAAAGAGGAGCCAAAAAGGATGGGTCACTGTTAGTAAAGCTTGGAACCAAAAGGCTGCCATCCTTTTATTTATTCATTCATTCATTACTCATTCATTCATTCACAAATATATATTAAGCACCCAGTTGGTACTAGGTATTAGGGATAAAGTATGAACAAAACAGACAGTTTTATGGAGCTTCCACTGTAGAGAGGGAACAGCAAACAATACACAAATTCAGTGCTGTGAAGAAAATAAACCAAAATGACGTGCTTGTGGGGGGGGGTCTTTAGGCTGGATGGATGGGAAGGCCCCTGTGAAGAGCTGAAACTTAAAGGTAAGAAGCCAGAGATGTGGAGTGCTGGGAGAGGGAACACTCCAGAAGGAGATGGAAAGCAGGAGGCATGAAGGCTCTGCAGTGGGAAAAGACTTGTTCTGCTGAGGGAAAAGCAAGGAGGCTGGAGTGGCTGGAGAACAGTGAGTGAGGAGTGGGAGAAGAGCATGGGCAGAAGGGAGAAACACAGGCAGGGGCCCAATCGTGTAAAGCCTAGTATACTAAGCCAGGGTGTTTGGATTTCTGAAGCCATGGAGGAGTTTTAAAGAACATAGTGATGAGATCTTATTTATTTTTATTTTTTTAATTTATTTTTTATTTTTTATATGCAATCACTGTTTTACAAACAATGGGTCCTAACAGGGAAGACTGGAAGCAAGGAGACGAGATATTATACCAAGAGACTGATAATGGGGGCTTGGACTATGTTTGTGATTTTGGAAATTGAGGGAAGTGGACCAGTTGGAGATATTATTTAGAAACAACCTATAGGATTTGCTGATGGATGGAATGTGAGGGTAGCAGATAGGGAACACTGACTCCGACTTTCCCAACTGGATAGAGAGTGGGGCCATTTAGTATGTTACCTGGGGGAGGTGACTGGAAGGATCAGGTCGAAGGGGCTGTTTTAAAAGTTTAAGGTGTCTATTAGATATACAAGTGAAGGTGTCAGTGGCTGTTGGAAATGTGAATCCGGATTTTGGAGCCTTCTCCAAGTTGGGGGTGTGGTGACAAGCATGGGCGAAGGATCCACTGTGAGGTGGGTGAGGAAAGGGTAAGCGAATCCTCTGAAAGCTGCATTGAATGAAGCTGGTAGATTCCGGGTTCCAGAGCCCGGAGGGCAGACCCTAAAGTTGATTGGGGTTTTCTGGGCTGCAGGCGCCACGCTCATCTCCCTGCTCATACCCATTCACTGATACCCTTTAGCTTCCACTGGCCCAGAATGTGCCTTCTGGAACTAGTTCGTTCCGGTCTCCAGGCGTCTTTCTCACCTCCGCTTGCTCTGGCTTTTCCAGTTCAGTGGGAACTGCCCTGTTTCCCTAGTCAGACGCATCTTTGCTCAGGCATCTAGTGACTCAGTTTACCTGGTCACAGATTGAGTTCCTCGCCATTCTTCACTCTACGAGCCGGGATTAGAGATCTGCATATGTAAATGAATAATTAGAAATAATTACCGGCTGAGTCAGCGGCTCCACTAGAAATGGAACCCAGGCGTCTTGACTCAAACCTGGAGTTCCCCCTACCTCCCAGGGGACGCAGCGTCCACTCCGCGGCCCGGACCCTTTCTAGGATATTCCAAGCAGCGAAAGAAGTTTAGATCCTCTGCGGGCCCCAGGGCCTCGCGGCGCGACGCGCTGCGGGACCAGACGTGGGCGGGGAGGGGGCGGAGCCGGGCCGGGCCGGGGCGGGGTTTCAGCGTAGGCGGAGCTTCCTGGAGTTCCGGAGTCGAGTCTCTACGCTGCCTGGGCCGCAGCAGGGATGCAGCCGCCACCCCGAAAAGTGAGCCTAGCCTGGAAATGGGGACTTCTGGCGGGCTGAGGGAATGGTGGGGACCAAGGAGGCACTGGAGTCGCGGTGGGGGACGAGAAGTGGGAAAGGGTGAGGGCCCGACCCCAAAGTAACCGAGGAAACAGCCCAACCCCTCCCTGATCCCGCCTCCTCGCCGCTGCCTGCGCGGAGTGCTTTTCCGGTCCCCGCGCCAGGGGTCTTCATCCTTTTCTTACTCCCTAAGGTGAAGCCAGCCCAGGAGGTGAAGCTTCGCTTCCTGGAGCAGCTGAGCATCCTCCAGACCCGTCAGCAGAGGGAGGCGGATCTCCTGGAAGACATAAGGTAGCCCCTGACCCCTCGACATACCCACATCTTCGCGGTTGCGAAGATGTACCTTAAAGGTACATCTTGGGGTGGGCGGGAAGCTGGGATGAAGAACTCTCCATCCTGCCCACTAACAGCCCTCATCCCAGGCCTGCCTCTCCAGATACCGGAAAGGAATTATACTTCCTCCCATCCCAACAAACATACAACACACCAGGACCCTCCTTCAACCCCCTTGACTCCACACCACTCCCTCCACCCCCACAATCAAGCTTAGGGCATAATTCTCCCGCCCTTTTCCAGACCTATTGGAAGGCTTTTGGACACTTTACCCAAGTCCACATCAGTCTTTACATCCAAGCCCACAGATGGTTCTTCAGGGGTGGGAAGGATCCTACAGAGGCTCTGAATAGTGAGGTGAGGTTGTCCTGTGTTGCGGCTGCCTAAGGTGATCTCAAGGACTCTCTCTTCAGTCTCATTCCCTCCTGGTATAGTCACATTCTAGGCCTCTCTCCCCTCTTCATCTTGCCCAGGCTGAGGAGAGGATTGAGAGTGGGAGAAAGGACCAAACAGTAAAACCACCGTCCTAATTTCCACAGATCCTACAGCAAGCAGAGAGCTGCCATTGAACGGGAGTATGGGCAGGTATGAGACAACTTTCTCTGGACCTTCCCTTCTGTTCTGGCCTCTTCTACACCACCAGCAATGTCCCACCACACATACCCCTGTTCTGGCCAAGAGCAAATCCTAGTAGGGTAGATTTGCATTGAGTCCCTGCTGTGCTACTTATTAGATGTGTGACCTTGAACAATGTACTACTTACTCTTCTTAACCTCAATTCCTTCTCTGTAAAATGGGAATAACAATAACTGTACCTTCATGTAGGGTTGTTATAAAGGTGGAATAAGTTAATGCATATAAAGCACTTATAAAGTAAGAAGCACACGATACACTTCCAGTAAATAGCATAATTATACTCTGATCCCATATCCTCCCAATTGGGGGGAATCTTTGAAAGGAAACTGGGTCTGTGATGACTTTCCCACCAGGCACTCCAGAAACTGGCTGGGCCATTCCTGAAGAGGGAAGGGCACCGGAGTGGAGAGATGGACAGCAGGTGGGTCCCATGGAGGGAGAGGCCAAGAGACCAAGAAGGGGTGAGGAGCTCAACCCCAGGATCCTGCTGGGATGAAGGCCCAGTGAGGGGGGGAGGACATGTGAGCTGCAGGTAGAGCTGACACAGCAGTGGGAGAGGAACTGACCGAGCAAGGACAATGTGGGTAGGGGCGGAGAGCATGAGTGATCCTTGTGGCTGAGCTAATGGGCTGATCGATTGATGGGCTCTCAGATGAGGGGGATGGGGAAGCACTCAGGCTCCCATGGTGTTGGGGGGTGGAGTGTCTTGTGAAGCTTTGGAGTGCTCCCCTCCTCAATACAGACCTTCTCTGGGGAGAGGCAGGATGGTGTTTGGTGCCTGGCGCTGTCTGCTGGATGCTACCGTGGCTGGGGGCCAAGCCCGGCTCCAGGCATCCGACCGATACCGTGACCTGGCAGGGGGCACAGGGCGGAGTGCCAAGGAGCAGGTGCTTAGGAAGGTATGGCTCAGTGGATGGGGTAAAGGAAGGGCTGGCTAGAGGCTGGAGGTGGTCTGGGTCAGGACTCTGTGTGTCCATGCCCTTAGGGAGCAGAGAACCTCCAGAGGGCACAGGCCGAGGTGCTACAGTCTGTCCGGGAGCTGAGCCGAAGTCGGAAGCTGTATGGGCAGCGGGAACGTGTGTGGGCCTTGGCACAGGAGAAGGCAGCCGATGTCCAGGCCAGGTGGGGTCATAGGGAGTTAGTACACCTTGGAGTGGGGATGAGAGCAGTGGTGCCAAGGAACCACGGCTAGGCCTGACCTTGACTCCTTTCCCTTGCTGGTACAGGTTGAATCGAAGTGATCATGGACTCTTCCACACTCGCACCAGTCTTCAGAAACTTAGCACCAAGGTTCGGGGATGCAGACATGTGGGGGGCAGGGAAGAGGTGGGCAGACTAGTCTAGTGGTTTGGAACCCAGGGGCATAAGTCTGAGAGACTGGGAGGAATCCAAGCTTCTCTACTTCCTTGGTGAGTGACTTGCTTAACTTGATCTCTCCGAGCCTCATTTTATTCATGTATAAAGTAAAAAATAATGCCTTTCTTTTTCAATCCTTTGATATGTATTTACTGAGAATTTATGTGTACTAAGCACTGTTCTAAACACTGGGGATACAGTAGAGAACACTATTAATGGGAGTGCCTGCCCTCACAGTCTGATGAGGGGAGACAGATAGTTAACAAACAAATAAATAGTTAGATTAAATGAAAACAAGGTGCTATGATAAAGGGTAATGAGGGTGTATAATTTAGGGGGAAAGCCTCTCTGAACAGGTAGACTGACTGTCAGGAAGGAGCCAACTATGCAAAGATCTAGGGGAAGAATAGTCCAGGGAGAGGAAATGTTGAGTAGAAAGGCTCTGAGGTGGGAATAACTTTGTAGGTTCGAGGAACTCAGAGGAGGCCAATGTGGCTGGAGCACTGTGAATAAGGGGACAAGCACTGTGACAGAGGTCAGAGAGGTTGCAGGGGCCAGCTCCTGTTGGACCTGGTAGACCACGGTAAGGAGCAGTTGGGGTTTTATTTTAAATGTATACAGATGGCACTAGAGGTATTTGAGCAGGAGTTCTGAGTATGTAAATTTTTAGTATATTGTCAGGCATCTCAGTAATGTGAGAGAATCCATTCTGGAGCTGGGTTGGCCTTGGAAGGACTCCAGGGATCCAGTACTCCCTATTGATACCTTATTTTCCCTTCCTAGCTGACTACCCAGTCGGCCCAGTACTCTAAGCAGCTGAGAGCAGCCCGCAATGAGTACCTGCTCAACTTGGTGTCCACCAATGCTCACCTCGACCACTACTACCAGGAGGAGCTGCCAACCCTGCTCAAGGCCAGTTCCACTCCAGATCCCCCTGCCTCTCAGTGGGGAGGGAGGAGAGGACCTCTCTCTGCTCCCTACCACCAGCAGGCTGGGTAGGGCTAGGGAACCTAGCCTGCTTAGAGTGAGTAGAAAATAGATACCTGGGTTCAGGTTCTGCTTCTAGCTATCTGTATGACCTCATGTAGAACATTAACCCCTTTGAACTCTAGTTTCTTCATCAGGGATAACCCCTGCTGTGCCTACTTTTTAAGACTAATGGAGCTCAAGGAAGAGAATGGACATAAAAATGCTTTTTTAAATGGTTAAGTGCTGTGCACACATGAGGACCTATTATTAGAAGCAATAAGATCTTATTCCTTCCTTTTCCCCCATACCTCATGTCCATTACCCATCCAAATTTGGACAGAGAGCCTGCTCTGTGGTAGAGGCCTGGGGGAAAAGTGGTGTCAGTATCTTGGGGTTCTTTCCAGGCCCTGGTCAGTGAGCTTTTGGAACATTTGAGGGACCCCCTAACCTTATTGAGCAGGACTGAGCTGGAAGCTGCAGAGATGGCCCTGGAGCATGCCCGCCATGGAGCACAGGCAACCTCCCAGGTGAGGGTTGTGCCCTGTAAGAGCCCCGCAGAGATCCTCTCTTCCCTTTTCTCCCAGTACAGACCACCCCACTGCACATCTGCCCCTTTCCTTCTCATTCGTCCTCTATTCCCAGAGGGGATAGGCTTGGAAAGGGAGCCAGTGCGTGACTGACTTTGACTTCTTCCAACCCCCAGGTAAGCTGGGAGCAGGATGTGAAGCTCTTTCTGCAAGAGCCTGGGGTATTTTCCCCTACACCGCCTCAGAAGTTTCAGCCAGCAGGGAATGACCAGGTGAGACCTCCCTGTTTGTTGGAACAAGGCTAAATGTAAACAGGACTGTAATTTAGGTCTCTCTTCCATTATCCTTATCCTGATATTAACTTAGTGACTTTTAAACCATGGAGAGGGGGTTTCAGAATTCCAATTTGCCTCCTTCCCACTAGGACACAAATTAACACACTTCATTCTACCTTTCTGGGCACTGCACTATTCTCTTTTTTTCTACTTCTGCTTCTCAACCTGGATCCCACTTCTGGGACTTGTTATGTCCATGTGTTCACACAAATGCACACCTGTGTCCATGGAACATTTGAGGGACCCCCTAACCTTATTGAGCAGGACTGTGCTTCAACCTCTTTTTCCCTGTCCCTGGAGGTCAGGACAGAGAGAAGGAAAAAAGGCAGGAACTAGAGGGAAGGGGAATAGAGAAGGAGCAGCATCAGTCTCGTCTCACAGTACGCCTGTTCATTCAGGTGTGTGCCCTGGAACTGGAGGGAGTCGCAGGAGATGTGGCTGGGGAGAGTGACCTGGAGAAAGAGGTTCAGCGCTGGACGAACCGAGCTGCCCGAGACTATAAGATCCAGAACCATGGGCTTCGGGTGAGGTGGGGAGTGCAGGTGTTGTGGGTGGACAAGAATAGCTGAGAATGGGGATCCCAGAGTCACTGGGGATGTCTTGAGGCTGCAGGCTGGAGAGGAAGGAATGATATTTTAGGGCAACAGTGTGGCATAGTAGTTAAGAGCACAGCTTTTGGAGCTAGACCCACCTGGGTTCAAATCCTGCTCTGTTGCTTCCTAGTTATGTAACCCTGAGTAATGGAGTGACTTAACCTCTCTAGACCTCAGTTTCCTCATCATTAAAGTGGGTCTAATAATAGCACATAATGCAAGGCAGTAGCAAAGTGCCAGGTCCCTGGTAAGTTATGCCCCATATCTCCATCTGCCCTTGTCCTCTGCCTTCCCAACCAGGTCCTGCAGCGGCTGGAGCAGAGGCGACAACAGGCTCCAGAGCGGGAGGCTCTGGGCATAGAGCAGCGGCTTCAGGAAGTGAGGGAGAGCATCCGGCGGGCACAGGTGAGACACAGCCCTTGCGGTCGGGGCCACTGATATCCCACCACCTCAGGTAACACTTTCCTCCACTCCTCTGTCTGATGGTAGGGTGAGGGGAGACTGTGGTAGAGGGTGGACATATATGGGAAGGCTCCACTCACCTCACGAAGGCAGGCCCAGCCGTAGCTTTGATTGAACCCTCTTCCCCATGCCAGGTGAGCCAGGCAAAGGGGGCTGCCCGGCTGGCCCTGCTGCAGGGGGCTGGCCTGGATGTACAGCACTGGCTGAAGCCTGCAATGACCCAGGCCCAGGATGAGGTGGAGCAGGAGCGACGGCTCAGTGAGGCCCGGCTGTCCCAGAGGGACCTCTCTCCCACGGTGAGCTCTCTCTGCTCCCTACCCACCCAGGAGGGTAAAAGTCCCCAGTGGAGGGCAGACACTATAAAAGGAATCATAGCAGCATTTAAAGAGTTGTTCTGAGGCTTAAATGAAATCATTTAAGTGTAATTCTTTGCATAGTTTATAGCATAGAGTGTTCATAACAAACTTGTATTACAAGTATAGGATGGTGGTTATGAGCTAAGTTTCCGGGGTCAGACTGTAAGCGGTTCAAGTACCAGCCACTCACTTATTAGCTGTGTGATCTTGGAAAGTGATGTTATGAGCCTCAGTTTCCTCATAAGTAAAATGAAATTGATAGTTTTACAAAATAATACTGCGTTATTATGAAGATTAAATGAGACGACATACATAAGATACTGAGCACTGTGCCTAGCACAGAGTCAGTGCTCAGTACTGTAACTCTGTGGCCATTGTTAGTGTAACAATGCTCTGTGGTAATTTTGCTTGTGATACCTGGTGAATGGATAGGTGGTACTACCTTGGAGGAGGATCCACCAAGTTCTTTATGGTAGGATGGAGGAGGGGGAGATACAGTGGGTACTTGAGAGTGACAGTGATGTCTGTTCTCTTCCCCACCTCCCCAGGCTGAGGATGCTGAGCTGTCTGACTTTGAGGAATGTGAGGAGACAGGGGAGCTCTTTGAGGAGCCTGCCCCTCAAGCTCTGGCCACCAGGCCTCTCCCCTACTCTGCACATGTCGTGTTTGGCTATCAGGTGTGAATGGGGGTAGGAACCTGAGACGGGCAGGGATGGGGGACCACTATGTCCTGAATCCTTCCTTGTGGGGCCCAGGCAGGGCGTGAGGACGAGCTGACTATCACAGAGGGCGAGTGGCTGGAGATTATAGAGGAAGGAGATGCCGACGAATGGGTCAAGGTGGGTATGGACCCTGGGCTCTGACTTTGGGTGATGGGAACAGTGGGAGGGACTACTCCATGGCCCACAAGGACCCAGCCAGGCAAAGCTAGAAGCCTAAGTGGAGGAGGGCCAGGGCTGTGAACTGCTGAGGCGAGTCCGTTATCTGTTCTCATTGCTGGTGAGCAGGCTCGGAACCAGCATGGCGAGGTAGGCTTTGTCCCTGAGCGTTATCTCAACTTCCCGGACCTCTTCTTCCCTGAGAGCAGCCACGATAGCAACAATCCCTCAGAGCCCACAGGTAAGAAAAGAAAATCCTGGGTTGGGATGCTGGTTATGGAGAAGAGTTACTGAGTGGTTGTGACCCTAAGGTGTAATGGTCCTGGGGGACCACTGCCACCTCCTCCCCTCACCATCTCTCCTGGGCTTTTGCAGCATTCCTGGCCCGTGCCCTGTACAGCTACACGGGACAGAGCGCAGAGGAACTGAGCTTCCCCGAGGGGGCACTCATCCGCCTGCTGCCCCGGGCCCAGGATGGAGTAGATGATGGCTTCTGGAGGGGAGAATTTGGGGGCCATGTTGGGGTCTTCCCTTCCCTGCTAGTGGAGGAGCTTCTTGGCCCCCCAGGGCTACCTGAATCTTCAGACCCTGAACAGGTAAGGCTTCCTTCTCCCTGGGTCCCCAGGCACCTCTGGCTTGACTCTCCTACCTCAGCAAGGCCCCATATTCATTTTAATGCCCCCTCCCCTCCCCAGTTGTACCTCCTATGGTGGCTTGGACCTCCCCATCTCCTTTGGCTGGACTGAGAAAAGGGAAACCAAGGCAGTCTTAATAAGAGTTTGGTGGTGCTACTTTAGCGTTGGATAAATCCAAGTTCATTAGATTTCTATTGTGTCACCTTGGGCAGTGATTTGAGCTTATTTCTTCACATGTAAAAGGAATAGTAATACCTACTTCAGCAGGCTAACTATCCTGATTATGGATAATGGAGGTAAAGCTCTTAGCATAGTGGCCCACAAGAAGTGCTTTAAAATATGGTACTCCCCCACCCCCCAAAATAAATAAGTAAAGTAAAATAAAATACGGTACCTATTGTTATAATGCAGCAGGAAGAGTGTAGGAATGGGAGTCAGGAGACCCGGGCTCTAGCCAGGACTCTGCCACTAACTGGGTCCATGGTTTTGGATAGATGGCTTACCCTGAGTCTTGCTTTTAAGAGAGGAACCATAAAAATCCCTACCTCATGGGATGGTGGTGAGGAATGAATTGGTGCATGTGAAGTGGGACAGAATCCTTAGGGCATAATAAGTGTCAATACATATTGGCTGTTGAAATGTATATAAGCTACAGTTCCCACTCAGAGACAAACATTTGGCCTCTCTCCAGATTAGGAAGTGATGGGACAGGAATTGAAGATGGGATGAAAGGATAAGCTGGGGAAACCTTCCCACATGCCAGAAATAACTGTGCCCCCTCATCCCCAGATGCTGCCATCCCCTTCTCCTCCTAGCTTCTCCCCTCCTGCACCCACCTCTGCCTTGGATGGGCCCCCCACACCTGTCCTGCCTGGAGGTGAGTAGAGGAAACTAGGGGACCTGGGAAGGGAAGGGGCAGGAATAAGGAGGAAACTCGGGACTCCTGGGTTATGCTTAGCTCCTCTTCCCGCCCTTGGGAACCTCTACCATCAGGCTCACTGAAGCATGATGGTGAGAAGAGCTTGGGTTGTGGAGCCAGACCCACTGTTCAGACTCGGCTCTGTGACTTCCTTGTATATGATTTGGGGCAGGACGTTTAACCTATCTGGGCCTTTACAGAGTAAGGAGAAAGGTTCCTATCTCACTGAGTTATGTTATGAGAGTTAAAAAGATGTCTGTAGAGTGCCCAGCATTGTGTTTGGCATGTAGCGAGCATGCAAGCAGTAGCTGTTTTCTCATTATTTTTAAAATTAACCAGTCTTTTCCCAATACACGTTTTCTCCTCTTAGTGTTTTTGAATCCTGCAAACACCTTGGTTTGTGTAATCATTTTCCTTCTTAGAATATTCACCTTCCCTAAAGGCATCCAGTACTTACACTTTCTTTGCAGAGCCTCCCGCCCTGATTCTAGATCCCTGTGAGCGTGCTCTGTACCCACTCCTGCAGCACCCATAGTTTACTTTGAATGATTTAGCACTCAGTCTTTCATTGTGCTTGTTGGTGTTTCATTATTGGGTTCCCTTACAGCCATTTGGAGTAGGGTGCTATGGATCCCAGCCCTTCTCCTCTGGTACCCTGAGCAGGGCTATTATATGGCAGGTGTCCCATAAGTGTTGAGGATGGATAGATTGATGGATTTTATGTCCCAGGTTGGTGACTATTCATTAATTCAACAAATATTTACAGAATGCCACTGTCTCAAGTGCTGAAGATATAGCAGTGAACAAAACAAAGTCTGAAGACTGACTTGTGGTTCTTGTTTCCAGACCAAGACCTGGACTGCTCTGGACCCCTGGACATTATGGTGCCCCGACTCAGGCCGGTAAGGGTCCCTCCCTTGGAGGAGATTGTGTGGAGAGGGGTCATTCCAATTTGTCCTGTTTTGTCTTCAGGGCTGAGGGAAGGGACATAGATATCCGCAAGGAAGATCTCTGGAGCACTGACGGTCTATTCCCTACAGATGCGACCACCACCTCCCCCACCGGCTAAAGCCCCGGATCCTGGCCACCCAGATCCCCTCACCTGAAGCCGGGGGGATCACTGACCCCCAGGAATGCTGCTGCTGCCCCTTCTCTGTGCTGTCAGAGATCACCCTTCAGTGATCTGGAGTAACACAGCCAAAAGCTGGACTCTCCCCACTTTCCATCCTCCCTACTTCTAGGGCTGGAACCCACTCTTCTTTTCCTCCATCATTAGTCCTCTTGCCATCTCTATGGCTGAAAGTACCCCTATCTCTTCTGCCACTACCCCATCTCTAGGGTGGTGAAATGCCCTGAAATCTCTGGGGCTGGACCCCATCCCCCAAAGTCTTAAGTGGCTCTGGCCCATCTATATCTCCACTCGGGCTCTGTGACCCATCCCACTCCAGATGCCAGGACCATGGATGTTGGGGGCCAGGACAGGGGCAGACCTATCAGAAGGAGTTGGAGCCAGTATGCGAAGCAACTGTAATGGTCTGAGCGGATTTATTGACAGTGAATAAAGGGCACGAAGCCCAAGCGAACGCCTGGGCCTCTTGTGCCAAGAGGGCAAGGGGCCTAAGGTGCTATTGCTTTAGGGGCCCACCAAGGGCAGGGGCCTGCTCCCAGCCGCCACGCTCTACCATATGGAGCCAGGTGATGGGGAAGACGGGTCAGGTGACCTGTTGGCAGGCAGGGGAAGGGGAAGAGACTAAGGGCCAGGGGTGGGAATGGGCTTCTCCCAAGATAGCCCAGCCTGAGACCATGCAACTCCACGTAGAAGTAGGACTGGTCCTTCAGCTGGGGGACAGTACTGTCCAGGGGAGAAGAAGGGCTTAATGCCCACCCACCCCCTGGCCTTGCCAGCTGATAGTCCTTCAGCGCAATGAAGAAAGAGGCTTGGAAGAGAGGAAAGGTAACAATGTCACCTCCTAGTCAAGCTGTGTCCTAGCCTTTTTCCCTGGGGGTTGCAGGACCTTCCCTATCCCCTGGAGCACATGCTCACTCTCCACCACCACACCAAAGAATCTGTAGCAAAGGCTAAGCCTTCACTTTACCCTGTGGGTATATAGGGAGCCTAAGGGCTTAGGTAGTATAAATAGGGGGTGGGAGGATGAGATTATTTGACTTGGAGCCCAGGCAGACTCACCTCATACACCCCTTGCTTCCCGTGCTGGAGACACCTGAGAGAGAGGAGTCAACAATGGGAGAACAGGATGTAGGTCATATCAGTGCACCCCCATCCTCAGAGTAGGGTGCAATAAGAGGTTAGCCCACCGCAGCCCTGGCCATGTCTTCATACCTGGTGATCTGAGGTGTCTACTTTGCTTGGGTGTCCGTTTGCCTCTTGACTGGACAGCCCTGGGCTTGGGCCTCTCACTCCAGCCCCCAGGGTCGGCTCTGCAGAGGCTCCAGGGTTTCCCCCAAGTGCACAAGGGACTAGGCTCCTGTCCCTAAGTCTTCCATTCTGCACTGAGGGGCTGGCGAGGGCCTGGGACTGTGGCCTCTCAGGGAGCAGGCTCTCAGTGGGCGGCATCTCTGCCCTAGGCTGTCCTCCCCCAGACCCCTGACTGCCTCCTGGGTCCTGCCCACCACCAGACCCCCAGCTCCTGTCTGTGGGGGAGCCATCACGATGTTCATGCATCCCATAGCGCTTCTCAATGTGTGTCACCCGGAACCTGGGAGGGGAGGGAACACTGGGGCTTAGGACCACAACTCAGAGGCTGCTTGGCCCTTCCCTCCAACAAGAGACATTCTGGGTTAGATGGCCACTTCCCTCTGTGCTAGGGCAGGGGACACCTCAGATTGTGGGGCACATTGTGTAACCTGAGTCCTACTATAGATCACAGTCCAGGAGAAAAGAGCTGGGGCCTACCTCTGGAGCCAGGTGCCTGATCATTGGGTCTCCCACCTCAGCCTCCCTTGCCCTGGGGCACTCTGTGCTTACCTGCCCACAGAGAACACAGTTGTCTCCCCAGGCCGTGGGCGGCTCTTTCCTTCCTTGGAGCGTCCTTGACGGACAAGTGGGGGCCTCTTATTGCGGCTGCAGTGGATGCAAGGGGCTGCAGAGCCCAGGTGCACTGTGTGATGATGGGAGGGGGTTCCATCCTGTAGGCTGGAGGTGGCATCCACACTGGACAGCAAGAAAAGGAGCAGGAGTGACATTCCCATTTGTTGCTGCTCTTTTAGTGTGCTCCTTAAACCTCCAGATGCCCCACAATCCCCAGGTCTCAATATTCTTTTCTTGTCTTTTTCTAATAAACTCAATATTAAGATGATAGTGACCATGTGTTCTTCCTTCCAGGGCTGTTTTCTAAAAAGGGCAATGCTTAACCCAGAGGAGTGGTATAAGGGGTCAATGTTAGGCTTGATGATATCCAGATAGGAGGTATGGTTTGAAGGATTTCAACAAAACTTTCTTCCTGTAGGTTAGCCAATCTTGCCCTCTCCCTACCCCAAACATGCAAGGAGACTAGGAGAGAATTGTGCTAAAAGAGAGAGCACCCTCCAAGGCAAGCTAAGTCATGTTGGCCCTTGTTTCAAGCTCACCTGGACAGCTGCACTGTCCCTTCTCCTTCACTGTCCCCCAGCATCTCCTTCAAGGCTTCAGCATTGGCTGAGGGGAGAAAGAAGAGGGAGTCCCTGGAAGTGGAGGTCAGGGCAAGAGAAAGTCAAGGAGCCGGGAGCAACAGGCCAGCTTATACCCACCTTCATTTTGGATGATGCAGCGAACAATCCTTTCTACTGTGTCCTCATTCATGTCATCGTCCTCAGCTGAAGGGTGAAAGAGGTTGGCAAGGAATTGGGAAATGAGTCAGCTTTGGAGGACATTATGAGGTGGCTTCTGTGGCTTACTGCTCAAGACATACCCCTTTGCTTGTTTGCTATCATGCTGAGAAAGTATTTCAGGGACCAGAGCAGAAAAGATGTGAAAGTTAATGAGAGCCCAAGATCACTGTCAGTGGGCTCTTCCCACTCATGCTGCCTTCTCTAGCCTTGCTTTCAAGGTGGTGTCACCCTACTTGCTGACTCAAGAAAGCATCACTAGGCCTTCTGAAGGATTGGTTGGGATTTGGCCTGGGTCTGTTGGCCAGGATGGCAGACAGAGGTGTGGGGAGAAGTGTAAAGGAGAAAGATAACTGAGCCAGCTTCTAGGCTCCTCACTCACGGGGCTGGAGCTGGGTGTCATCAGGCTCAGAGCCCCTGGACGTGCGGCAGCGGTAGCCCTTTTTCTTGAGCACGTGGCAGATCATGAAGCCTACAAGGCCCATGAGGAAGAAGACCAGCACAAGCAGGAAGAGCATGTACAGCTCATGTTGGGGTGGCTCCAGGTCAGGCTGTGGTTCCGACATGAGGCCCTGGGGGGCGAGCGCGGGCCAGGGCGCCTCCTGGGGTTAGGAGGCTGCAGCTAGGGATGGGGAAGGGATAAGAATGCCATCCTCAGGATCCGATACAGGAGAGCCTCGGAGGTCCAGCCCCACCCACTATTCAAACAGGGAGCTGTCCGGACCATGGGTGCTGGTCCGGGCCAGGGGTGCCAGACCGCGGCTGTGCAAGCCCTCTTCCACGACCCCGGTCCCTCTTCCCCGACGCCCACAGTGTTCCCTTTTCCAGCTGTCCTGCACTTCCGTCCCTCCCAAGGACACTGCAGAGCGAGATGGGACGGAATTCTCAAGCGGCCAGCGCAAGAATCGCGCCTGAGTCAGTGTCCGCACCTCCTCCGCCCGGCCTGAGCCAAGCTTCTGCAGTCCCCTCCCTTGACTGTACTCCAGCACTCCTCTCCTTTCGGGTCCTCCCATCCTGACCACCTGCCCAACCTGGTACCGGTGGTTTGGTTCTGGCTCCGGCTCCGGCTCCGGTTCCGGCTCCAGGGGCTTCCTAGTCCGGCTCAGGGCCCTCGACGCCCTCCCGGCGCTCATCCCTTGCTTCCTTCCCCTCCCCCTTTGCCACCTCACCGGCTCCGGGCTGCAGCTGCAGATACCGGTGCCGCGGCAGGCGGGGGGAGGGAAGGATGGAGAGGGATGCAGGCTGGTTGGGAGCGGTGGCAGACTCTGGACAACTCCAGCCTCGGGAAAGAGAAACGATGGGGGGCGCTGCCGCAGCCGCCCTGGGTTTCCAAATGCCTTAGCCTGTCGCCGGCCCGGGACCAGGGGGCGGAGCACAGGTGTGCGGGGCGGAGAGTGAAAGCCGTGAGCGCTTGTGAGCGCAACCGTGGTGCGCGCGTGACTGCGCAGCATCCCCCCACCCCCAACGCGAGTGTGCAGCGCAGAGTCTGGGTCCGGGTGGGATGGATGGACATTCAGGCGAGAGTGCTCTCCACTGGTCTACTGGCACTTTTGGCGCGGCTCCTGCCCTCAGCTGCCCTAGCCAGGAGGATAGCCGGGCATTTCCCAATAACCCGGGGGAAGCCGGCTTTCAGCACTCGAGAGGGGTGGTGTGGCCGGTTTTCCGGAGCTTCCAAGAGAGGTCGCCACGGTCTGCACCCCGTTTGGAGCAGATGGCTGGACAGGATGGCTCGGCTTCTCGAGGATTTGACCCCCACCCGGAAGGAAATGGCCCTCTCATCCTAGGACCGATACTACCTGTCTTCTGCCCAAGCTCAGACGCTCAAGCCCCAGAGCCCAGAGGCGAGGCGAGGGGCGGAACTCCGCAGGGGGCGTGGTCTGGGGAGGCGGGGCCCAAGACTCCCGGTTCCGCAGAGACAGGCTGCGTGTTTACGCAGCACGCACGACCGGGGGTGGGGCAGGCGGCTGGGCGGGCAGCGGAGGCGCGGGGCCTGGTCCCGCGGGCAACCATGGCCAAGACCGTGGCCTATTTTTACGACCCCGACGTGGGCAACTTCCATTACGGTGAGGGAACAAGGTGGTATGCCAGGGGTTCCAGGACGCAGAGGTTTCGAGGCTAGGGCTACAACTCCAGGGCTGAGAACTGACGAACTCTCTTTTCCCATCCCCAGGGGCTGGGCACCCTATGAAGCCCCATCGCTTGGCACTGACCCATAGTCTGGTCCTGCACTACGGTCTCTATAAGAAGATGATCGTGAGTCCCGCCGCTTGTATTGGGGATTGAGGGTGGGGGCGAGCTGCGGCCCTAAGATAGGTAGGCTGCACCGAGTGAGACCCATCCCAAGAGTGGGGATGGGGGAGGGCTGGATAGAATGAACCGGGAGCAGCCCCGCTCCACGCAGAGTGTTGATAGGTGCGTCCACCAACTTAATGGGAGTTGCTTTTTCGCCTTAGGTCAACCACCCTTTGACCTCAAGTGGACTAACACTTGGACTAGAGTTAGGCTGATTTTGAAGACAGAAAGTGTTTTACTCCTTAGCATCTTAAGATATGGGCAGTGCTGTGGCCTCAGAGAAGGGAGAGGAGCTGAATCACTGTAGTTAGATATGAGGTTTACCCTCAGTTCCCAGCCCTTCTCTGACTTTTCTCCAGCTCCAGGAAGCACTGCAGCCCTCTAAATAAATTTGTATGTGTCTGTGGAGGATAGTAGGAGTTTTCTCTTTTCAACCTAGAATACTCCTACTTGGGTAATCAGTACACGGTCTTGGCCATGGTGCCTGCGGGACCAGGCCTGGCGCCTCCATCTCCCAGGTACACACATGCTGTCTGTACCCAGCTTGGAATTTGTAGCTGTGATATGGGATTATAACAGTTAAGTTCAGCCCTCATGTGTTGCAAAGGGAACTAATCAACAGAATGAATGAGTGTCCACTGCTTGTGCTGAGACACAGACAAGTGTCATAAAAAAGACTAAGGTGATGTTAGTGCATGGATTTAGAAATTTCTTGAAATCGTTTGTTGATATGTACCTCTGCGTTTTCTGGCAAGAAAAGCTTTTTTTTTTTTTGCCCAATTTTTAAAGAAGCGTGCAAAGCCCTCAAAAGAGCCTTCAAAGGCTCTGGCTTAGCATCTGGACATTTTGGATTTTAATTAGGAGAGTGGCATATATCCCATATTGTTTGACTCAAAAATTAAAAACTCAGAGGACAGAGAGGACACAGTCAGGGCCCAAAGGAGGAGATGCATATGGAAAGAATCAGAAACAGGAGATCCAGGGAACAGGGCAGGTGGATTGGGGCTCATGGTTGAGAAGGTAGGAAAGGCTAGGCTGGAGGTGGGAAGAAGAAGAAGGCAAGCCCAGGGATCTTTAGGGGGCTTGATCATAAAAAAACACTTGGCTAATCAGTGCATCTCTTCTTCACTTACCTTTGCCTCATAGAAAACATGGATTGTGGGTAAGAGGGACTGCTAGGTGTGGTCTTGGACAGTCCCCAGGGCTGGGTTCAGTGTGGGTGGTCTCAGCCCTGATTGGGACTGACCCTGCCTGGATTCACCTTGTGTTTCCATTCTGAGGTCTTCAAGCCATACCAAGCCTCCCAGCATGACATGTGCCGCTTCCACTCTGAGGACTACATCGACTTCCTGCAGAGAGTCAGCCCCACCAATATGCAGGGCTTCACTAAGAGCCTTAATGCTTTCAACGTGGGTGATGACTGGTGAGAGGACTGGGATTTTTGATGCCTGACATTTAAGGAAAACATTTGAGTGAGGTCTTGTGAGCAGCGAGTGGGAAGATTATGAAGTGGGTCTACTTGTCAGCAAGTCATCATTTACTCATTGGTTTATTCAACAAATATTTATTGGTTATTTGTTCTAGGCCAGGCCCTGTGCCCAGTGCTGGGGCTGCAGTGATCAACAACAACAACAAAAATTTAATATTATAGTTGTGCTAAGTCCTATGAAGGAGAGAGGTACATGACAGCATAGGAGAGTGTATATGAGGGAGAATTACTCAGGTTTGGGGGTGTTCTGGTCAGTGGAGCATTCCTAGAAGAAGTAATGAAGATTGAGCTGAGATCTGAAGAAAAAGTAAGAGATAATTAGATAAAACGTTGGGAAGAGAGAGGGTGAGGGAGAACTGTCATAGTCTCATGGGACGTGTGCTAATGGTCTGTGGTAGGATGGAGTATGACTCATTTGAGGAACAGAAAAAAGGCCAACTGCAGAATAGAAAGAGAAGAGTGATCTGAACTGAGGCTGAAGTGATAGGGCCTTTAATAAGTAAACAGCTCTCTGATTAATTGGAATTTTTAGAGTAGAGGGAAGTCTTCAAAGTGTTTTAAAAAACAAAAGAGTGAGTAGACATGATCAGGTTTGCATTCAGCTTGTACCATAGAAAAAGACGCAGGCCCTATGGGGAAGGGAGTGGACAGCAAAGTTAAGCCATGAGCCTTGCTTATATTCTAGTATGCATTCATATTTTTCCTGGAGCTGATAATTGCATTGATTTTTTTCATTGGCTTAGTTTTCTAGGTGTCAATCACTAATTCTTCCCATACCCTTTGAGAAACTATAAAACTCCCCGTAGTTCTCTTTTCATATGGTCACATGTGTCAGCTGCATTATTTTTTTGGAGACCTAAAACTAGAGATTTTTAAAAAGCTTTTCCTTTTCTAAAAGTCAGGTTTGTGAAGGTGTAATTTGCATACAGTAAAACTTACCCTTCCTAGATACATAGTTTTGAGAGTTTAGACAGAAAGTTCAATTTTCCTGCAAAGGTCCCTCATACCCTTTGTAGTCAATCCCTTCTCTCTATCTTAGTCTCAAGCAACTACTGACCTCATGTCTGTCCCTAAATTTCGCCTTTTCCAGAGTGGTATATAAATGGAGCCATGTGGTATGTAACCTTTGTGTCTGGCTTTAAGCCTCTCCTTTTTAGAAAGAATGAAGATGGTAATAATGATAGCTAACATTTATTAAGTGCTTACTAGATTCCACACACTGCATTAAAGGCTTTCTGTGGGTCATCTCATCATTATTACTATTTTACATATACTATAGGAATATAATTTTCTTTAAAATGTGTAACTATAAAGAATATTTTGAACATAGAATCTTTTAAGGAAAATAGAGCTATGTTTTCTTTCAACTTATTTCATTTTTGTGTGTATGTTCAAGTACCTAGAAACTGCCTGCTGCTCTCCCTGGCTAGAGTCCAAACTTCCTGACAGGGTTAAATGCTTCTTTACTTGCCATCAGCACCTCGCACAGGGCTTAGTACATGGTTTGGTCCAAAATATGTGTTGAATACATTTGCAGATAATTTGGGCGTGTAGGAGGGGAAGAGAGGGTTATTGAAGACTGGAGATTGGAGAGGTTTGGGTGGGAGGAGAGGTGTAGGAAGGCCTAGACAGAAATAAAAGGCTCCAACTTGCTTCCCTTCCCTGCAGCCCAGTGTTTCCAGGGCTCTTTGAATTCTGCTCCCGTTACACAGGAGCATCTCTGCAAGGAGCAACCCAGCTGAACAATAAGGTGACCATAGCTCTGAATTCCCTTTCCCCTTTCTGTGGGTCCCTGGACTCAAGGTCTTGACCTTGATCCTGAGCTCCCAGCTTTGCAAGTGAGCAGGAGGAGGACTGTGAGTTGGATGTTTGTCTTTCAGATCTGTGATATTGCCATTAACTGGGCTGGTGGTCTGCACCATGCCAAGAAGTTTGAGGTGAGTGAAGAGGTGATGGGGGAGATAATGGTCACCTCAGAGTCAGTGTTCAGGATAACAGTAGGGGCGGCTGGGCGGAGGTATTGTTCCTTTCTTTTTAAGAACACTGTCTTGCCATAGGCCTCTGGTTTCTGCTATGTCAATGACATCGTGATTGGCATCCTGGAGCTGCTCAAGTAAGTAGTCTGGGAGGAGATAGAGGGACTTACAAGACTCTAGCTGATGAGGTCTCAGACTGCCCTGGCCATGACCCTAACCTCCACTCCCCATACTAGCTTCTCCCAAGTTCTTTGTGCTTCACTCAGGCTGCCTCTTCCTATGCTCTGCTGCAGATTCCCTGCTGCCTGCTCACATTTCAGCCTTCTCCGCACATCCCTCTCCTGTCCCTGCCTCCAGCCTGGAGCTCCCGGGTTGCCCTTAGGGAACTGGTGGTGTTAGGTTTCAGGTGACATGGACCAAAGCAAGACTCTTCATAATCTCAGACTTTGCGTTTGGGAGGAGTAGGTGGGGGGTTTTCTTCCTGGGCTTCAACTCTGCCTCAGACCTGGCTCTACCCTCACTCCAGGTACCATCCTCGGGTGCTCTACATTGATATTGATATTCACCATGGTGACGGGGTTCAGGAAGCTTTCTACCTCACTGATCGGGTCATGACAGTGTCCTTCCACAAGTATGGAAACTACTTCTTCCCCGGCACAGGTATGGGACTAGGAATGTCCGTCCCCTTCGCACCCCTCAGCCCTTTACCATGACTGCCTCCTTTGTAGCCTTCTGTTCTCTGCTCAGATGGCCCTTTCTCAGAAAAGCCTCTCCTGACCACCCAGTTAAAATAGTCACCCCCTTCCGCATTACTCTCTTACATCACTCTGCTTGTTTCTGGCTGAGAACTCACAGCTATTTGTATTTATTGTGGTGTTTTGTTTATCATCTCCCTCCTCAACATCCTCAATCCCCATGAAAATAAGCTTGGTGGGATTTCATTCATTTTCTTAGTTCTCTTACTACTGTATCCGTAGTGCCTAGTACACAGCTTGGCTCATAGTAGGCCCTAAGAAAGTATTTGTTGAATGAATGCTAGCTTCAGGAGACATGGTGGCTGTGGAGAGTGTGTAGGTGGAGTGAGAGGCCTTCATTGTGGGTTGGGACTGAAGCAGCTGGGTTTGTGGGTGCTTCATGTGTGGCTGCCACCCCCTACCTCCCGATTCCCTACAGGTGACATGTATGAAGTTGGAGCCGAGAGTGGCCGCTACTACTGCCTCAATGTGCCCTTGCGGGATGGCATTGATGACCAGAGTAAGTACTGAAGTCTTTACCCTGCTCACTGGTCCCCTTTATCTCCTTGAATTAACCTCTTCTGCCTGGTATTTTCTACTGTTGGGTTAAGTGTCCTTAAGGATGAATGACCTTCAGAGAGACCGTGAACCCCCTCCAGAAATTATATGTAACACATTATGTGTCTGCATTTTTCTGGGAAACAGGTCATTTGCTTTCATCAGTCACTCAAAGGGATCTGGGGATCTCTCCTCCTTCAGAAATTCAGAACTAATGGTTTGATTCTTTGACTTGCCCCTTTCCTGGGCTACATGCTCTCTCAACCCCCTTTTTCCTTTTGTTCCCTGTCTCCCCATCCCCTTGGGGTGCCAGGTACCCATCTTTGGCCCTCTCCCAGGTTACAAGCACCTTTTCCAGCCAGTTATCAACCAGGTGGTGGACTTCTACCAACCTACGTGCATTGTTCTCCAGGTAATACTGCCAGTGCCTAGTCAGGAGGGCTCTGCCTGGGCTTAGGGTAAGAAAGCAGGGAAGAGGAGAGCCTCTAGGTTGGTGGGGAAAGGGAAATGGGGGTATCTGGGATGTTTTGATCAGTTAGTTATCTTACCACAGCTGCCTGAGCTTTTGCTTTTTGCAGTGTGGAGCTGACTCTCTGGGCTGTGATCGATTGGGCTGCTTCAACCTCAGCATTCGAGGACATGGGTGAGACTTGCCCTCCTTCCACTCCTCCAGGTTTTCAGGTGGCCTCGGGCCTCAATACCTAGATTGGGGGTAGTTAAAGAATGGGTCTCACCTCTTTCTTGGAAGTCCAAAATAGCTACAAATTGTACTTGAACTGAAAATAGTCACTTTGAGCAGGATTCCCTAGCTGATCTTCATTCATAATAGTTTTTATTAAGCACCTATTATGTTCCAGGCATTGTAGATGGGAGATGGGGATGCAATGGGGACACTCCTATGGACTTGACAGTTTGGTGTAGAAAACAGACAGGATGAGTAAGCAAAGAAAAGTAAATTGTTATAAATCATATGAAGGGAAATGATAAAAAACTTAGGGTGACAGTGGGGAACCTACTTTAGATAGCACGATTTGGAAAGGATTTTCTTAGTTGAAATTTGGCCTAGGACCTGGTGTCTGAAAGGAGTGACCCATAAGAGGAGCAAGTGAAGTCTGTCCCAAGTGGTGAGAAGGGCCCACGCAGAAGCTCTGAGGCCAGGGAGAGATAGTGTAGTGGAGAAGGTGAAGTAAAACCAGTGAGGATGGGCAAAAAGCTGGCGATGATTTGTGGTCTGAGAAGTCAGCAGCAGCGAGGCTGAGCAGAGCCGTCAGACTCTCGTAAGATGTTTAGATTATGTTGCAAATATGATGGGAAACCCTTGGAAGATATTAAACAGGGAAGTGCTACGATCCAACTTATGTTTTCTTTATTTTAATTGTTATAAGAGCTTATTTGAGCCATATTGATGACATGTGCTGGGGAGCAAGATCTCAGTTCCCCAAGGTCATGTTTTAAAGTGACCGTTCTAACTACTGAATGGAGAAAGGTTTGGGGTGGGAGGACAGGAGCGGAAATGGAAGGACGAGTCAGGAAATGATTGGTGTTGTCTAGGCAGTAGATATGGTGCCCCGGCTAAGGTAGAGGAGGTGGTGATGGAGAAAGTAGGTAATTTGAGTTATATTTTGGTGACTAGAACTGACAGCACTTGCTAGTGCATTGATGAGAATAGTTATTTTTACAAGTGGGGTGCCAGAGTGGGTGTAGAGCAAGAAAGAGGTAGGAGTGCGTTATATTTTAAAATTTTTATTGAGATGCAATATCTCTATAATAAAATGCACACATCTCAAGGATATATATAACTCAATGAATTTCACTGTCTAGATGGAGATGAAACATTTCTAGTTCCTTCGGGCCCCTTTCCAGGCAATACCTAGAGGTGTATACTTTGGCTTTTGATAACTTCCTCTACCCATTTCTCCATTCTTTTTAACAGAGAGTGCGTTGAATATGTCAAGAGCTTCAATATCCCTTTACTGGTGCTAGGTGGTGGTGGCTATACTGTCCGAAATGTTGCCCGCTGCTGGTAAGTGTGCTCCCAGATTACCCTCCACCCCCTTGTCTGGTGTGAGCTAGGGGCTCCCTGAGGGATGGCCAGGTGGGCCCTTCCACCCACTTGCTTAGCCAGTTCCCCTCTGCTCCTTGGTTTCAGGACATATGAGACATCACTGCTGGTAGAAGAGGCCATTAGTGAGGAGCTTCCCTACAGTGGTAATGACCGCCACACCAGGAAGGCCATTTTCACAAGATCTCAGAGTGGCCTGGTTTGAAGGCAGATGGGAAATTTGAAACTCTCAAAACTATAGATTCAACCCTGGGCTCAGAGCAGTGAAAAAATTGGGCAGCTTTTATGTAGGGGTTTGGGATGGGAAGGAAAGCAACTGGGAAGTCTTGGGACACACCTGTCTGAGCCATACCCTCCTCCTAACCTCCTTTTCTTCCCTAAGAATACTTTGAGTACTTTGCCCCGGACTTCACGCTCCATCCAGATGTCAGCACCCGCATTGAGAATCAGAACTCACGCCAGGTCAGCAGCTCAGAGAAGCTTAGAACAAGGGTGGGGGAGCCCTGGAGAGGTTCAGGATGTGGGAAATCAGACCAGAGATGAGAAGAAAGTTCTCAGCCATCACTATCACTGTTATCAGCAAGGAGGCAGCCGAGGTTAAAGTAGAGGTAGTTGTGGGGTGTGAGGAGGGACAGTGATCAGCTAGGGGTCTTGAACTAGGTTTCAGAATGAGATTAAAACTAGGATGGTAGGGAGCTAGAAGGTGGATACCCTGGGAATCAGTAGTAGCTGCTTACTCTCTGTTCCTCGTCCCAACTAGTATCTGGACCAGATCCGCCAGACAATCTTTGAAAACTTGAAGATGCTGAACCATGCACCTAGTGTCCAGATTCATGATGTGCCAGCAGACCTCTTGACCTATGACAGGACCGATGAGGCTGATGCAGAGGAGAGGGGTCCTGAGGAGAACTATAGCAGGTCTGGAGCAGGGACTAGAGAGTGGGGATTCCAGCAGGCTTTTTGGGGAGCAGAAAAGTAAACTGAGGCATAAGCTTAGTAGTCCCTGGCTAACTTTCTTTAATATGCCTATTCTTGGGTCTGCTGCAATTTCATACTCTTTTTGCCCTGTTTTTAATGACACAAGTAACATTTCTTATAAAAATGTTAAATAGTACCAAAATATGTTGTTTTCAGTCACACAATCCATACCCACAGATTAACCACTGTTAGTCTGATTTGCATCTTTTTAGATAGACTTTTTTCTATAGACGATAAGTGTACTGTTCAACATGCACAGATAAACACAAATGCACATACACACTTATTCTCAGAGTTTGTGTAGTTTTGGGGTGTTTATTTATATATATATATATTTTTTTGTTTTTAAATACAAGTTGGATTGTTCTATATGGTTTGCTCTACAACTTAGAACTCTTTCAACTGGTTCTTTTTTTTTATTATTATTTTTTTTTTTACAAAGCACTGTGTCTTCTCATGTCAGTATATATAGATCTGCTTCATTTTATCAGTTGTATAATATCCCATTGTGTGGATGTAGCATAATTTAACCAAGTACCATTAATGGACATTTACATTAGTTCCCATTTTTTCATTATTACAAAGAATGTAACAGGGAACCCCCTTACATATACATCTTTGTGTGCTTGTTTGAGTGGATTAGCTTCCTAGAATTGTTGCTGCTAGGTCAAAGGCTGAATGTACTCAGATTTTTTATATTTGCTGCCAAATTCCCTTCCAAAAAGTCTATAATGGTTTATATTCTTGCCAGCATCTTACTCCTTCCAGATTCTGAGCTGGACAGATCACTGCCCAAATACTGTTCTGTAAGGCCCTTTGATTTTTTTCCTCTGTTAATTTTTTCAGCTATGATAGTTATATTGTGGTTATTTTTTTTTTTAAGTCTTTATCTTTCTAAGGTACAAACTAAAATATTTACAGATGCAGTGAATTAGGGAAAAAAGACTGGAATGGAATTTTCTAAAACCCAAAATAGGCATTTCTGAAAAATGAAGGGAAAAGACAACAGAACCCAGAAGTGCAGAAACATGCACTTAACAGAGAACAGATCTCCTAACTTGACTGAAGGGTAATTGCAGCTGGATGCTTGCAGGACACTCGGTCTAACATCCACACAGTGTTAGAGCTTTGAGCTGGCTCTGCTGCAGAGTCCAACGAGCTTCTCAGTCCCTTTTGCAATCTGCTTCTTTCAGAGTTTAGGCTCCCAGGTCTGTCTGAACCTGGGCATTACTGCTCGGACCCTTAGGACCACTCTAACTCTCCATGAATACTCCTTCTCACTTTTGGTTGAGGAAGTATCTGAACCTCTGGCCTCAGGGATTCCTTTTTGACCCATCATCTCCTCAACTTCATGTCTCTGAGGCATGACTTCTGGAAAAAGATTTTCATTCTTCCTTTTGATAAAGCTTGGCTTATTCATCTGTAGTTCCAGGCTGATATCTGGGCCCATCTCCACATTGCATCGGCCCCTCTCAACTGCCAGCAAAAAGAAGCCTCAGGCCTCTTCCTGTCCTAAGCCGTACCTCACTGTCAGACCGCCCACCAAGTTTCTGTTCTTCAATGCCTGTATCCATAGCTTGCATATCATTTGAAGAGTAGTAATAATAAGAGTTACCACTTTTTGTGGGTTTGCTAAGCTCCAGACTCAATACTATGTGCTTTATATAAAAACATACATATCATTATGTTATCATTCTGTTGCCGTCAGACAACTCCAAGAGGTGGCTGTTATTCTGAAATTACCAGAGGTGGATTCTAAGGCTTATAGAGGATAAATAACTTTCTGAAGTTCCCATAGCTAGTTAAATATCAGGGCTGACATTCAAACTGGAGCCTCTGACTCCACACCTTGAACCCTTGCACACTTAGAGGTAACTGAGACATTGCTTACCAGGCAGATAGGGCTTTCCTGACTCAGTTCCCCAGCTTGTATTTGATGAATTTCTCCCTTTCTCAATTACCAGCTGTGGGCAAGATAATCCAGTTATCAGCTATTCATATTTTCCCAGAGAATAGTTTTCCAAAAAGAAAGAAACAAGTATTGAATACTTATTGGGCCTGTGTCACTTTCATATCTCTTCTCTTACTACAGGTTTATCATATCATGTCACTCCTCTGCTTAAAACTCTTCTATTGCACTTACAAGAAAATCCAAATTTCTGACAATGGCTTTAAAAGACCCTGCATGCTAGCTCTTACCTACATCCCTGGTCTGAGCTCTAACTATTCTCCTCCATGCACACTCCTGCATACTCCCAGCCATCCTGGCCTCCTTGCTTTTACTGGAATACATCAGTCTCCTACCTGATAACTTCTGTGCTTGTTTTTTTTGCAGCTCAGAGTGGTCTTCCTGAGATCTTTGTCTGGCCAGCTCCTTCTCAGACCTCAGGTCTTCTTAGAATAGCTTTCCCTAATAATCCTGTCTGAAATTTTACCCCTTTCCTCCCATCACTCTCAGCCACATTTCTCTTTATTTCATTTTATTCACAGTGCTTTCCACCATCTGAAATTATCGTATGTGTGTGTGTATACACACACACACACACACACACACACACGTGTGTGTGTATAAACACACACACATATTTATTATTGTCAGTCTCACTTATTAGGTAAGTTTTTTTGAGGATTGACAAATTTTGTCTGACTTATTCTCTACTGTATTGCTAAGGCTTGTGACAGTGTCTGGCACAGAATGGTCTCAAATGTTTACTGACTATATGAATGAAGGAGTGACTAACGATCAGTCTCTACTAACAGAAGGAGAGGATTGGTCCTTTGACAAAGGGGGCCTGAGAAGTGGCTCCAGAGAGGGTGTCTATGTGAGAGAAGACTGGGACTTAGAAAGTGGGCCTCTTACCTCTCTTACCCTTGCTTTGCAGGCCGGAGGCACCCAATGAGTTCTATGATGGGGACCATGACAATGACAAGGAAAGTGATGTGGAGATTTAAGAGCAGCTGTGTCTCAAGGAATTCCTTTTTACCTCTTGGTTGGGTGGGAGGAGAAAAGTGTAGGTTCCTTAGCCCCGGACTGGTCACCTTCGGGGCTTTTACCAATGCTAGGGGATGGTTTGGAGAGCACATCTGGTTCTTAAACCAACTGTCCCCTTTCTTCTCCCTTCCAAGGCCTGACAGTGGTACCTATTAGGGATTGTGTGGGACAAGGGTAGCTCTCTCCAGGACATCTTAGGCAGTGGGCCCTAGGTGCCAGCTCCAGCCCCTCTGGCCCCCTTAATCCTTCCCTGCTTCCCTCCAATCCAGAGACTTCTAGGGATAAAGGGGTAATCAAGACTGAGGTTGCCTCTGACTTCCTCCTCTCCTGGGTTCTCATACTGCAGTACAGTACAGGTGAAGAGTGAAAGATCTTAGGGGGCTCTGGCTCCCTAATACCTTAACTCCAGATAATGAGACATATGGTTTTGATTTGGGGGAGGGTGTGAAAATATGCTTTTGGCTTTATGTCCATTTCACCACTGTTTTTATTCAATAAACCAAGTTGGTATTTTTTGTACCTTTTGTCTTTCTGGGATTCTTAATTACTAGCTACCTATGTGTGAAGGGAGAAGAAATGGGGGTGATGATGTACATAATAAAAATCATAGTTAACATCAGCACTTAACTTTATGTTAGGCCCTGTGTATGTTTTCTACATGGATTATCTTACTCATATATAGGGAGTTAATAGAGCATTCTGGTTAAGAGTTAGAAAACCTGGTCAGATTACTAGTTTAAGAGAGGGAGTAGAAGATGACTTCAGGTGTTCAAACCTGGGTGTTTGAAATGATGATGCTAGTTGGTGGAGGTGCACAGAGATAAACATGTCAAGTGCTTTCTTGGCACAGTGACTGACACACATAGTTGCTCATGTTAATTGTCTATGCGAAGGACAATGCTGTATACAGTAGTCACAAACATGGACCCTTCCCTGAAGGGGTTTACAATCCAGTAAGGAGTGAAGTAAATGCTATAGCAGATATAGACAGTGGTACAGGAAAGAAGAGTAATAGATGGGTCACTCTTTCATGCTTTGATCCCGTTTGTTTCCCAACACTCTTGCTTAGAAAGTAAGTAGCTTTTGAACTGTTTTGGACAAATTGAGTTCGAAATGTGGTCTGGACAGCTCTATGCAACTTTCCATCAGGCAATTAGAAAGTGGAACACAGGAGACAAAGGCCAGATTTAGGAGCCAACCAGCTTGTCAGAGTACCTGTAATCTGAATAGGTTCAAGCCCTAAACAACACTGGGGGCTACAGAGTGAGTGAGTCACTGACTGCCCTCAAGGAACATGTATTTGAAATCTTGCCAGCTGTGGGCAAAATAATTCAGTCCATACTTTGAGGGGCCTACTCGGTATCACATATTTTTCACACAAAGAACAGATGTTGCTGGGAGAATGAATGAAATTACTGAGGGAGGAAACTAGTAGAGCAAGAAACACACTCTTGGAGAACACCTGTTCTTTTCTCTCAGGTTTGGTTTATGTCAGTAGGGGATCCCGGGTAAACATAGGGCTTGGCAGTCAGACAAATCTGGGTTTAAATTTTTACCAATAATGTGTACTTGGGCAAGTCACTTCAAGCCTCAAAGTACAAATTTTCTGTGAAAGATGGTGAGACTAATGGAAACTATGACATGACGTTATAAGGATTCAGTGAGCAAATAAATACATGTAGAGTGTTTTATATAGTGCCCGGCATAAAGCAAATGTATTATATATTGTGACTATTGTTTAGGCATACATTGGCAATAACCAGTTTTTCTGTACTAAAAACAGAACTAGAAAGTAGTAGACCTGGGATTCAAAACTAGGTAATGTAACTGCAGGGCCAATCAAGTTCCAGTCCAGCACTTGGCTTGGACCAAGGTCTGTTCTTGGCACATAGCTTATAATAAACGATAGGTGTCACTTTTTAATTTAAATGTTGCACACATAAAAACTATTATCCCGGCATTACATTTTCTGCCAAGATAACAGTCTCTCATGTGAATTTTGGTTCAGATAATATCCTGGTCTGGGATTTGAGAGGGTCCAGGCTTTACAGCCACGTGGGCAGTGCATGGAAGTGGAAAGACCAGAGCTACTTCCACCGCCAGGGCGCGCTGTTCGCAGTTGCAGCCGCAGAGAGTTGCACCGCCCACTCGTCACCCCCCCCACGTGGGTCCGAATGGTTAGGCCCGCTGGGCAGGTAGCGCGCTTCCGCGGCTTCCCTCCACCCCTCTCCCTTCCCCCATTGGTAGGGGCTGTGGGTCTGGGCGGAAGTGGGGCAGGCGGGCGGGAGCAAGGCGTCGCCGTTGTATATTCATGAGGCGCGCGCAGCCCGGCATGCTAATGAGGCGGGGCGCGGCGGCCGGGTAAGGAGCTGCTGGGCGGCGGCGGACGGCTGGGATCTGCCGGGCGAGAACGGTGTAGGTGCGTGGTCACTAGCCAGCGCGAACCTGGACATGGAGCCTCCTGGCGGGGGCCTGGGGCCCGGCCGCGGGACCCGGGACAAGAAGAAGGGCCGTAGCCCCGACGAGCTGCCTGCGGCGGGCGGTGACGGCGGCAAATCCAAGAAATTTGTGAGTGTCCTTCCCACCCAGTTTCCTCAGCCCGGCCCGGTAACAGCCCTCTGGACTCCGGAGGTCTCCGCAGCCGGCTCCAGGGGTGCACGCCTGTCTCTAGGGAGCCGCCCCCGCGCTTCCCTTTCTCGTTTTGCTGGGTCCTGGGCTCCATAACCCAACATCCTACCCCTCCAGGACCTCGGGAAGCCCCGGAGTCCCACCCGGCTCTTGCCCCAGCAACCTTGGAGCTTCTTGCATCTCCCTGCCCGCACCCTCTGCCCTCTGCCCCCATAGCCCCGGCGGGTCTCAGCCCCATCTCTTTCCTCTCAGCCCCACTTCCTTTCTTCTTTATTACCCAAAAATGCCTTCTAGTTCTTGGTTTTCTGTGGTTTTCTGAGTCCATTTTCTCTTGTTAGCCTTCACCCCCTTTTTTGGTATCTCCTTATTTGCTTCTAAAGGTCACTTCCTTCCCCAAGATTGATCGCTTTCACCTGCTAACTTTCCTCCCTGCCAGTCCCCTCTCTGGGCCCTCAGCTCGGTGTCACCTGATAATCTTTTCTCTCGGGAATGTTACCTGACTTGGGCCCTACCTTCCCTCCTCCCATGGACGTTTGTCCTTGAGATTGCCGGAATGGGTTCATGTCCAGGTCCTATGGTCACTGGGCATGACGATAATTTTCTTTCCCGTGTTTATCCAGAGAACCTGTCACTTTGCCCTGTTGCTTATCACTTTTCAGGGGGGTTAGAACTTTTTTCATGATTATGCCCTTCTTGACCTAGGATGATGATAAACCTCCCTCATGGGGAGGAAGTTAGACTGCAAGTCCAAGAAGTTTGTGAGTAATTGAATTGCTTTCTTTACTTTTCCCATGATAACCATCTCCTCAACTCTTCTGCCACCTCCTGTACCCCAAGGCTACTTGGCATCCCTTTTCCTACCTGTAGAAAGTATAGCTTTCCTCAAGTGCCCATTACTTCCAATTGGTGTCTGAAGGAATATTGATATTCATTAAACCTTTCATATTTCAATACCTTCACCCACACTAAATCTTACTCCTCTCTCCAGAGAGCTATTTGTTTGCTTTTACTGTAAAAAGCTTTGAAAGGTATAGGGTACTGTCCAAGAGAAGGAAAGGATCTTGGGTCCTAATAATAATTTGCTAGTTGTAACTGTAGTTATTTAGTCCTCTCTTCCAGGCAATTTATACCCCCACCTCAGTATCTCTTTTCACTAGCCAAATGACTTCTCTTTCCTTTTTCTTTCTCTTTCCTCTCACCCACCCCCCCCCGCCCCGCCCCCAGTATGCCACAAGTTTAGGAAGAAAACTGATAGTGATGGGATCAGGAAGAAAATGTTGCTTTGGGACTTAGAGGGTTTGAGATGTGGCGAGTACTAAACAGAATTAAAATAGTGACTCATCTCTTATTTCTAGCAAGGTAGATACGTTTGGACTATCCAGTGACTTACAGGCTGTCTGAACTGTCTCTTTTTATTTGGGGAACATCTTTTTTCTCCAGAAATGTAGGGTTAATAGTAAAGGTGACCCTTCCCTTATGGTGACTACAGCAACATTTCCCTATGTTTCTTTAGGGTAGGAATTACTCTCTAGGTAGAGAGCTTTCTTTCTAAGATTTAAGTTCTAGGGCCCATATTCCTTCTATTTCTGTATCTTTTTGTTTTGATCTTGTTTCCATGGGTGGTGTTTGACCTTTCTCACCCAAGTTCCAGTTATTCCTGCTGATTTATAGTGACCTTTGTGACTTGTAAATGTTTTTCAAGTCCCTAATAGAATTTTATACGTGTTTTTGTTTTATATAACACTTGCGTGCTTCACAAATGTGTGAAATCTACTAAGTGCGTGGTGCTGAAAGGTGTGATACCTCAGGAAATAACTCCTTTTCACCTGTTTTTTGGAAAGTCCGGGAAGTCTTGCATATGCCGAGTGGATTTGGCTCAGAGTTGGTATTTGCTTTGGAGAGGGTGGGGCTGAACCAAGTTCTCCTTTTCTTTCTGAGGTACTTAACCCTTAACTTGCTGAATTTTAAAAAATATGTAGTGCAGGTAGGAAGGAGAATTGCATTAGTTAGGGGATTGAAAAGATTCCGGGAAAACAGTGCTTCTTAACCTTTTTATTGCCAACTATAACATACCTTAAGGCATCAGAATATTCTGTCCCCCTCATTGCCCTTTTTATGAAAAATCTGTGGAAATGATAGACTAGCAGGAGCATTGCAATTCACTTCTCTTTGTGGGTGGGTGGAGTGGGCAAGATTGCTAGTGTGCTTTTGTTATCCAAGGCTTAGTTTTATTGAACTACAGGCTAAAAGTGAACTCAAAGCTCTTCGCTTGCTCCACCTTTTCTAGAGTGTGTCCTCTGGAAGCCCATTAAGAGTGTACTTTAAAACTGCACTGGTTTGTCCTTCGTGTGCAGGAAAGTTATTTATTTGCATCCAAGGGGTTACTAATCCCTTTAGCTGCTACATACCTTTTTTGGTTTATGCAGATTCTAAGTACAGATCAACTGATGAGGACACAGAGCTCACACTCACAAATTGCCTAAGATCTGCTCTTACTCTCTGAGGCATCTTGTGTGGAAAGGAGATGGAGTCTAAGTTGAAAAGTGGTTGGGCATCATCTTTTAAAAATATATGGTTGTGAGAGATGCTGACGTGCGTGGCTTGAGCCAGGCTGCCTGGTATTCCCCCTTGGTTCTTTATGAGTCTGTCTTCTCCTGGGCCATGAGCATATTCCTTCTCCAGCATTATTCTAGTTCCTTTTGGAAGTCCTGAAGATGAAGGAAAATAAATTCCAAATGAACAGAGTGTTTTCTGATTTTTTAGCAGTGATGGATGTGAGTGTCAAATAGATTGATTTCTGAAATATGTGTTAGGGGAGTAAGTATAACCAGTATGTTAGGAGACTATTCCTGCATTGTATAGACTCTGCGTCTTCTCATACATTCAAGAAATTGATCTGTTCTAAGAAAGAATATTGCTACCCGTTTTCAGCTAGGAGCATAACTTTGTAAAATATGAGTTTCGGTGTGGTATTAGAGAAAATAGAAGGTAGATAATTTTTAAAATCTAGTTTAACTTCGGATATCTATGTTGAATTATTACCAGGTTGCAGTTTCATGCCCTTCTAAAAACAAAGTGATAGTGAAAGTATAAATGTTTAGTTGTAGATCCCTGTCCAAAATGACAGCAGTTAAAGGTGAAAGATGTCAGGTAGGATTTTAAACAGCTGTTAGAAAAGGTAGAGAATATAAAAGAAGTGGAGTTGTTTGTGCAGATTTCCGCTTCTCTTAAAGGAGACATTAATTTTGATACAGAAGGTCACAGAAAACGAAGGAGTATACAGAGAGCTTCATACATGCCATTCCTCCCCCCCCTTTTTTTGAAAGATGATAAACACAGGGATTACTTAGTTTGGAAAGAGGGAGGGAAGCCTACAGGAATGTTGTGAAGGTGCTTAAGATGACAAGATGTTACCTTAAAAATTCTGCCCTTCTTGCTGACTCGTCTTTAAAGACAGCCCAAGGATCCATTTGATAATGTTACATGTTCTTGTGTCAAAGGCAGTCCTCCCTCACAGGAGGTAAAACTAAGAGAATGCCTCAGAATTAAAATCACTGCCATGGGAGAGTTGGTAAATGTTAGAGTATTTTATAAAAAGAGTTGAAAATGTTATGACTTATAAATTATGTTTATTATAAAAGCTAATTAGTAATAAGTGAGAAGTGATTTAACTTTGTTGATGAGCATATGGGTCAGAAGGGAGTGATTTTATTTCTTGTATGATAAAATAACCTTTTGCTATCCCCTAGGGCGCTCATTGTATTTTATAAATAAATTGCCAAGTTTTTCTTGGAGAGTTATATTTTCAGTGAAATGTAATAGAGGCTTAAAAAGTAAGCTTATGCCACGTATGATTTAGAACAGGTTAGAATCATGTTTATTAAAAAAAAAAACTAGGTCTTATATAAGGTTTGTATATGCAAATGAGTTTTCTCCCATTTTATGTCTTAGCTGAAATCATTCGTGGTTACAAAAAGCATCCCCATTTGAAACAAACTTTGCTTTAAGTGTTTTTCTTTATTATGTTGAACCCCCAATTCCCAACCACTTTTGTTTGAAAGCTCTAGGAAAAAATTCACCTCTTACTAACCAGCAAGTGGGTGTTTGCTCTTAGGGTTCAGTGAGACAAAGCCAACACTCTCCCTGTGCCCAGCCGCCTGTCATCCCTCCCTCTTTGTTTTTAGTCCCTCCCTGCTTCTATAGGGGCTGGTTCAAGTTTCAGTGATCAGCCAGGCTTTTGAGGAATCAGAACAGTAAAAGCTGTTGATACTAAAATTTCTTAAAACCTCAAAGCTAAAATTGAGAAGTAAAGAATATTTTACCAGAAACATATTTTACCCTTTTTTCAATCTGTCTTTTTTTTTTAAACAGTTTTTAGAATCAAGTAATCCTTTTTAAGGAAGTAAAAGAATTACTGAAGAAAAAGACAGATATTGAGACCAGTATTTTAATGAATTTTACCACCAGTTACAGAATAACTCTGGGTGAATCACTGTTCTTCCAACTCTGCGATTCTTACTTCAATTCATTGATTAAAGCTTGCTGTGAATGGCAGACTTAAATTTTAGAGTTGGAAGGGACTTCAGATGTCATGAAGCCCAGACACCCACTCAGTGCAGCAGTGTTTACAGCTGTCGGTTGGAAGCATCAGGGGGCTAAGGAGTGAATGGAGGAAGAGGAGTGAATGGAGGAAGAGAAGTGAATGGAGGAAGAGAACCACACGGTTTGAATTCTACATTTCCTTTAGTGAATTTCAGAATCTTGGAGTAGCTGGAGTTGTAGAAAGGGATTATATAGGAGAAATAGATACACTTCTAGAAAATATAAGACTGAGAGAAAGAATTGAAGAAACTGGCTCTCTGTTGCTTGACTCTGGCAATTAAAGAGTGTCAATTTGTCCTTTAAATATTTGCTTAAATTTCTTTCCTCCGAGAAGGGGGATAGAATAGATTAAGGGGACACAAAGGAGAATAAGCTTAATGGAACTGAATTAAGAGAAACACATGGCATTCTTCTGTGGAAGCATTCTTATATAGAATATGGGAAATTCCATCCTTGGTGGTGGTTATAAGTGGTCCTTAGGCAGTAGCTACTTTGGCATTTTGTTAGGGTAGCAGATACAGGTAGAATTTATGGTGGCCTGGATTATTTTTCTGGAATTCCGATTCTGTGACTTTTTCCCTGTTTTAGGAATAGTACTGTGTGTAAGACAGGATTTGTTTTCTTTTAAGATTTAACATTCTTTAAGGACCCAACAGAGGGTGGTTTAGAAACCTTTGCTCCTGAATGTCATAGAAAACCCAGGAATATACCTTGGTAGTGGACCTATATTTCAGATATAGCTGTCCTTTTTTTTCTTTTTCTTTTTTTTTTACTGGTAGTGCCTCAGGATCAGGAAAAAAATAACCCTCACTTCCCTTTTTAAAAAATTATCTGGAGTAGCTCACATTTTATTTAGGGATCTTCACTTTTTTTTGTGCCACAGAGCATTTGGACATCACCCCCCTCCCTTTTTTTATAGCTCTATTAACTGCAATTAACATACAGTAAACTGCATATATTTAGTGCTCAATTTGTGAAACCATTACCACAGTCAAGAAAATATATCCAGTGCCCTCAAAAGTTTCTTCCTGCTTCTTTGTAATCCCTCCTTGTCCCTCCCTGTGCTGCCATCCCTAGGTAACCACTGATTTGCTTTTTGTAACTATAGATTAGTTTATATTTTTTAGAAGTTTATATAAATGGAGTCATACAATATAAACCCTTTTTCCTGGCTTCTTTCAGCATAGTATATGTTGTTATATTTATTAGTAACTCATATATATATATTTTTTTTGCCAAATAGTATTACACTGTATGGATTTACCATAATTTGTTTAATTTACCTGTTGGTAGGCATTTGGTTTGTTTCCAGGCTTTGCGTTTTTGATTTTTGTTTTTGTTTTTTGCTACGTACATTCATGTACAAGTTTTGGACTGGACATGTGCCTGTATTTCTCTTGTAAACACTGAGGAGTAGAATGACTAGGTCATATGGTAGGTCTGTATTTAACTTTTTAAAGAAATTTCCAAACTGTTTTCCAAAGTGGTTGTACCATTTTACATTGATCAGTCTTAAATTTTTAGCCGTTTTGGTGGATATGTTGGTGGTATCTCAGTGTGGCTTTAATTTGCATTTCCTTGTTGTTGTTGATCCTCTTTTTATGTGCTTATTTGCTATCTCTAAATTCCTTGAAGTGTTTATTTAAAATTTTTGTCCATTTAACATTTTTATTATAGCCTAAATACCAGTCCTTTGTTGGATATAGGTTTTGAAAACATTTTCTTCCTGTGACTTGCCTTTTCATTTTCTTAACAGTGTGAAAAGTGAAAGTTTTCAATTTTGATGAAGTCCAATTAATCTTTTTCCTTTTTGCTTTTTGTGTCATATTTCAAAAATCTTTGCTAAAATTAGTCACTAAGATTTTCTCCTCTCTTTTATAAGTTTTATAGGTTAGCTCAAATTCTCCTCTTTTCTACTGTGGATTTATGAGTTATATTCTATACGTTGTCTTTAGGGTATAAATTTTCACTTGTAGGCAAGACAGAACATTTCTGATACTCTTTAGATTGGGGACCTTTGAGATCCCATTTGTCCTGGGATCATTTTCATCTTCTTATGTGGTATTAGAAACCTTTTGTTTGCCTGTACTCAGTGTGCTACAGGTTGTATAATGTCAGTCTATCTATAAATATTAATGAATGTTCAGCATCTTTATAGATAGGAAGATTGATTCATACCAGACTGGAAGGACAGGGAGTAATAATAACAATAACAGTTGTTGCATACTGTAATAATAGCAGTTGTAATAATAGCAGTTGTTGCATACTGATTATAGCCCTAGCACTGTGCTACAGAGCTTTAGATTTATTATCTCATTAATCTCTACATCAGCCTTATAAAATATAGGGCACTGTTGTTGTTCCCGTTTTATGGGTAATTAAGCTGAAACTCAGTGAGATCAAGCAGCTTGCTTTAGGTCATAGAACTGGGATTCAAACCTAGGTCTAACTGATTAAAACAAAACCAGAAACAAAAAACCCATGTTCTTATTTACCACATTGTACTGACAGTTTACGTGTGTCCAGTTTTTGCACCTTCGTATAAAAGAATATTCACCTCTAGGAATTTCTTAGATAATTTTGATATCTCTTTCAAGTCCTTTGACAACTGCAGTCTGTTAAAACTGAACTCTCCTCCAGTTTAATTATTGGGAAAAATGTATTGGGTTTAGATGTACAAAGTGCAGTGGCTAAATACCTAACTGCTTTTTGCGTTAGTAATTTAGACTTTGAAACCATTGCAAGAATCTTAATTAAACCTTTCTTATCTTAGGCATGAAAAAGTAGCTGGAAAACCTATTTTTCCCCTGACTCATGAGTTATTAAAAAATTGTTTAAATTATTATTTTTTGAAATGTAACCTTGTCTCCTTTGTAAGTAGAACAGCTCTAACAGCATCACCTGTCAGGAATCTTAGTCGTTTAAATTGCTGAGAGCAGCAAGTAGTGATGACAGAGATGAGGAGGAGAGGAGGAAGCTGTTGTTAGACTATCTCATTAGTTATCTTTTCTATATTTTAGAATTGGCATATGGTATTCTTAAAGACCTCTCTTTGTGGCCCTCACACTTGACCATAAGGATTACAAATGGCTAATAACTTCAGGGTCTCTTCTGAGTCTGGGGACTGTAGAAGTTTGTTCTTTAGATCTGGCAGTTATTTGCCTGTGGTTAATAATTAAGACATTACTGCAGAGATTCAGGTACCCGGAACTAGAATTTTTCTGTATGAATAGTGGCAAAGAGTAGAAAATAGTGTCTCTTGTTTGTCCGAATCTACATGGATCTACCCTAGATCCAAAAGGCTGAACATCAAAAAGTCATGTGGTTGTCCTGTCAGGTTCAGACCTTGCTTTTTAAAAGATTATAATTTCAGCCAGGTCTAGAAGAGTGGGTAGGAAAAATTCTAAAGCCATGAACATATACTTTAAAAGCTGTAGATATTCAGAGAAGTAAAGGAACTAAGTGGAAAGATTACTCAGCTGAGAGTCAGAAGAGCTAGGTTTCAGAATCTGAGAATGCTGGCAGTGAACGTTTGTTAAAAAGATTTTAATTCAAACCTTTTATTTTATAGATTAAGAAATGTGGGTCTAGAGATGTGATCTGCCCAAATTTTCAACTAGGTCTAGGACTGGAACCCCCATCTCCCACCCCCTCTGTAATAGTCTTTCCATGTATTGCTGCTTAGTCTGACTTCACTACTAATTAATGTGAACTCTGGGCAAGTCACTCCACTTTTCTTGTAAAATTAGAGAGTTAGCATGAATAATTTCAAAGGTCTATACTAATGTCCCAAATTCTATAAATGATCCAGGATATAATTGCGGGTAGTGCTTGTTAGCTTCATAGAAGATGGGGGATATGACAGGTCCTGGAAGGAAATCCAAAGATTGGTAGGAAAGAGGGAAGGGGAAGGGATTTCATGGGATGGGGAGCAGTGCAAACAGAGGCTTAGGGATATGAATGTGTGGCTGTACCAAAGAGAAATGGTTGGATTTGTAGAGATTATTTTAGTCCTGAGAAGGGCTTTTAGGTTCTCTTTCTGGAGAAACCTGAAGAAGGCAGTACTAAAAATTAGCATTTTGTAACATGTCATGAGGAATGTTGGTGCATTTTTGGTCCTGTGAATACATCATGGTGACAGTAAATCAACATATCCAAGAATGAACGGATTAGTATTAAGGTTCCAGCAAATCATTTCTACTACTTAGATGGAGTTTAGATAGTTAAGTTTGTTTGATTTCCGGTCCTTATAAATTTTATTACATCCCTCTGTTCAGACTGTCAGAGATTAGATTTCAAAAAATGTGTCTTTCTTCAGCTAGCCAAATTGTGGGCTCAGGTGGGAAGTGCCATTGTGTGAACAGCCTGAGCCTGTCTTTGGGCCCTGTTGTTTCTTCTAAACATTCTGTAGTACAGTGCAGTATAGGTTTTGAGTGCATGCTTATTTGAAGTGTTCTTTAGTCTTTCATGAATGCAAAAAAATATAGAGGGAGGAGGGAGGGAAACAGAAAGAGAATGAATGAATGAATGAATCTTTTTTGGGGGGGTCTTATCTCCCATCTAGCTTGTAAAGTGCTTAAGAGCAGTGGGTGGTATTTAGCTCACGTTAGCAATATTCTTTTATGTATTTTAGTTTTAATGGAATCTTGAGATTATTTTCAAAGCTCTCAGTTTCTCTGGTCTGATATGTGAGATTTGACAGCTTTGAAAACATTAGTCGTCCTCTCAAAAGGTAGCTATGGGGCAGAGAGAATCACTAAAGTAACTATATCGGGCCAGAAGAACTCTGTTGAGAAAAAATTATTTCTCTTTAGAGATAATATCTTATAGTTTTGTCTTGTGTCTAATGAAGGAACTTGTCCATAAGATTAAAAATCTCTGCATTAATTTCTGCAGTACATGGCTGCTAACTATTATCATTATGAATGAGAACAGTATTTGACCCACTGCTCTAGGGATTGTTAATATACATTTAAAGTGAATGATTGCTAAGTCTCCATGGGATTTGAATCTATTAGTATCACAATCTTACATGACTACAGAAAGGTTTACATAGAATGTTAAATAAAGAAGACAAGGATGAGTCTTTACATACTCAGGAATTCTCTGGATCTCCACAAAAAAATGCTAGTGGCAGTAGGAGTGCCCTATTTTTCTCTTGAACCAATAGCCATAGAGTCCTTTCAATTCTTTAATTTGCCCATAGAAGCAAAGTAATTTTGGACTGTTCTAAAATTATTTCATCATGCTTACATGGGGTCTACGGAGATATTTTTAGTTTTGTTGGTTTTTATGAAAGATGTGTGTCAGGCATAGAGGTTTCTAGTGATTTCTTGATTGTTGTATTTTAAAAAGATGAGAGTTGGCTTTAGTTGGCAGCTCTTTGTATCCGCCAGGGCTTGTTCATTTTACTTCTAGGTCCATGGGTGACGTCTGTTTCCTGTGATTGAAACCACAAGAAGAAGTGGTAAGAAGCCGCTGTAGGATATGTGCTATCGGCCAAGCAGCAGGCATTGGGCTGCTTTCAGAAAGAGCAGCAGTAGCTAAAGCACAGTCTTCAAGGGCCTTTGAAGAGACCCTAGAAATGATCTGACCTAGCCTACTCTTAAAATGAAGAGGACACTGAAGCCTAGAGGTGTTAAGTTGCTCAAGATCATGTAATTAGGTGATCTAGCTTTTAGACTCCACTAACTAACTATTCATTATTCTTTCTCACATTGTCACCCCTAAATTTTGTAACTGTACCCTGCCAGAGTGTTAAGTGCTGCTGGAGAAAAATAAATACTAGTGGGCATTTTGAATATGGGAATTGGATGATGTTGCTCTGCTTTTAGAAGCTGTGCTAATAATTTTTTATGCTTTTGTTTTTTTGGAAGAAACATATATTTTCAAAATAAGAATATCTAAGAATGACAAGTTTCTATTTTTCTTTTTAATTTTTTAACATAGTATTTGAATATTCTAGTCATCACTATGCACAGATATTTTTACAATATTACAATTACAGTTTATACACTTTCTGCTTTTAAAACAGTATATTATAAACATTTCCAGCTTTCTAATCTTTGCAAGTTGCTACTTTTATTTGAAATGGAAATGTAATTTTTATTAGAAAAGTGATCGCATTTTTCCAAGGAAACCTAAATGTGTACAAAAATAAAGTAAAACAATCTCCTACCTTGTTTTTCAGAAATTTTAGTTATATTTAAATATAACCAAAGAGAAAAATATATGATACATGGAAGTCTCTCTAGAGCTTAAGTACTTCGCATGAAATTTTGTATATGTTTGTGTAATATATATAGTTCCACACAGTACAGTCGCTGGAAGTATCAGAAGGACTTTATTTTAACTCTTGTTTATATTTCTGGTATTGATGGAGGAGTAATGATACTTCATCCCATGCTCCCCTTTCCCCCCAGATTTTCTCAAAATAAAATCTTATTCTAGATTTGTAAAAGGACAGAAAATGTTTACTATGGTTTCATAAGATCAAGTCTGGCTTTCTGAGTAGTAGGGTAATTTTTGGATCAGTTAAGCTATTATCAGTAGGCCACGATTATTTCTGGATATTCAGGAATGATGTGAGGATAGAAAAAAAGAGGTGTAATCATCATTTAGAAATGAAGGTGTTGAGAGTGGGATTTAAAACAAGGTGGCCTCCTACTTGGTGCCTGTATGTAGAAGCAGTATCAGCTGCAGGAACTTCCTGTCTACCAGGCCTTGGGTGTGTCAGACACGTGCTCACCCTTGAGGAAGAGTAGATGTTCTGGTACTCACATCAGAACATGGGAGGAGAAGATGGTTGCTACGGAGATTGAGAAACAGTATTCCTGAGTCACTGTCTCCAAATGAATGGACAACACCCCTTTTTTAAAGGAGTAATCACAGTCTTTTTCTCTAAGCTTCAGGCAATAAAGAGAGAGGCCTAGTAAGCAAGTAAAGAACAAGTATCAGTATTTGGAGCTTGAGAAATTTGTTGAAACTTTGGTAAAATAGGTTAACATTACTTATTTTCTGTGTATTTATTCTAAAAGGTTCTCAGAACCTTAGGGTGTTTGAAAGGGAGGAAGCTTTGCTGACTGTTCTTTCACCAGGTGACAGAATGTATGTGCACCTCCTTCCTGACAGAAAAAGAGATGGACATGTCTGCCACACCTTGTGATACTTGATAGGAAACTAGGACTTCCAGAACCTGAGCACTTCCTCTTTTGGTAGCTTGTTTTCCCAACCCACAAGTGCTTCATAGTGCAATGCACTGGCAGTTTGTTTGGATGGACTGGTAGGAGGAATGCAATGTTCCCAGTCTGGTTTCCACCTGTTCTGCTGAGCTGGAATAGTGAAACTTGAGTGGACTTTCCTTCTTCCCTCTAGGCTATCAGCTATCTAGGATGCAGGCTGTGCCAGTCCCAGGGCTTCAAGATGAGCTAAACTGTAGGCAAAAAGTTCCCTCAAGAGGCTTGTCTTCTTCGACTAATAGAAGATTATTAGAACATATGTCGGACCTGTGTGTCAGAGGATTGAATTCTAATATTCAGATAGTTTTCCCCTCATTTTAATTACAGTCAGGAAATGTGGTTTATTGGAGAGCAGACTGTCATCATCAGTTTTAGACAGTTGTCAGAGAAATTGAGTTTGTTGCATTGAATTTGTAAGTAAATTGTTTCAAGTTCATAAGTAACTTAATGAAGCAGGAAATGGATTAGTTACCTAATGCTCTTTACAAGGCATTCCTAACTTGTACTTGACATGTGTTACTGCCTGGAATCTTTCAGGGCTCCCTAAAAGGCAGGGGTAGATCGAAAGAACTTTTAATTGGGAATAGAAGATCTTAGATTGTATTATGTTCCCTTCATTGTCTTTTGTATGAATTCTAATGGGTTTAACTCTCCAATACTGAGTTTAGCAATGGGGTTGCCTAGGCAGTGTGAAACTAAATGGATGAGCTGCGAGAGTCTTACTTATTCTTTTAGTGTTTTTTCCTTTGTGATCATGAGGAACGTGGATATGCTATCTCCACTTCTGGGGACCACTTGATAATCTCCAGTTTTCTTTGCTTAAACACATTTAACTTTATAATGTTCAATTAACTTTATAGTTCATATTTTTCAATTCCTGGTCATTTTGTGCTTCTCTTAGAATTCCTTTCCTCTGACACTCCTTTTCTTTTTTGAAGGGGCTGCTTTAGTTCTACACAACTCCCGTTTAGGCTATTGGCACCAATAAGTAGTGATGTCAGAATCTATTTTGTTTCTCTCTAAATCAGCAGTCCCTAGCCTTTTTTGGCACCAGGGACTGGTGCTCCTATGAGAAGCTAATGCCTGATGATCTGAGGCAGAGCTGAGGCAGTGATGCTAGCGCTGGAGAATGGAGATGAAGCTTCCCTGTTACTCACCTCCTGCTGTGTGGCCTGGTTCCTAACAGGCCACAGACTAGTTCCAGTCCACGGCCCGGGTGTTGGGGATCCCTGCTATAAATGGTAAATGAGATATTGACTTATTCGATGCCATCCTTGGGCCATTCCTTGAAAATGGAAGGGAACGTTCTCTACATTCGAAGATATCCATTATTTCCTTCTCCTTAGTTCTAATTGATTTCTGTATAAGGAGTGGGAATTGAAGGGAGACCAGCAAGTTTCATTAGTTACATCCTCATGTATTATTTACCTTTTACAAAGCACTTTGCAAAACAAAATGCTTTAAATCCATTTTATTATTTATTCTTCACACTAGTCCTATGAGACAACATAGCCCTAAAAATAGGAAGACTGAAACAGTGGTAGATGAAAAGAAGAGCTTACCCTGCCTTTACTGTCTTTTAGTGGAAATGTGACATGTTCTGTGGCAAAGCTAGAATAAGATTCATTGGTGATTGAATTCAAATCCATGTTATGACCCTCTGTTGCCTCACTATCCTAAGGAACTGAATGTCCGTCCTGTGATAGAATAGATACGTGAATCAGAGCCAGACCCTGCTCTCTGTTCTGTATGGTTCCGAATGACGGATACCTTACCTGATGCTTCCCAGGTAGGTAGATTAGGATCAGAAAGAAATTGTTTTTGGTTGCAGTGATACTTCCCATTTTAACCATTATCTTTACTGAACATCTATTGCTTTTCAGGGAAGGTGGAAGACCCCCTAGGTGACATGTGTCCCCTAATTGAATATTTTCCCCAAAGACAACTAACAAATATGTTGTGGGTTGGCATATGGGCTGACGTACCCATCAGGGCAGACATTCATAGGGCAAGATATTACTCTTGAAGGTTTGGTCTGATAGCTTATTGAGCTGTCTGTGACAGTCTATACTGTACTGTCATAAACCCTGACTTGACACTCTTCCTCAATTTGCTCAATTTGAATAAAGTAATGAGTGAATCGTGCTTAGGATGATGCTCTTAAATCTATAGTGATGCTAACTTTAAAAATATTAAATATTGGGCACATCAAATGAACAAGACATGATTCATGCCCCCAGTCAACTTGCAGTCTGGTCCACAGAAAGTTACAAAAATGTCTGAAGAAGGATCTGATATAAACTATTTAGAGCCTGGCTTGGATAAGGGCTTTAGTTTGTTTTGCGAAATGTTGACTATGGCTAAATATATAATAATGGATGAGGAATAGCTTCTGCCATGTTTTGTTTTTGTTTTTGTTTTTAATGCCTACAGCACCTGGTATTCCTAGGGGGTCTCCCATCCAAGTACTAACCAGGCCTGACCCTGCTTAGCTTCCGAGATCAGATGAGATTGAGCACATTCAGGGTGGCATGGCCGTAGACTGCCACGTTTTTTGAGTGCAGTGTCAACTACTTCAGTTGTCAGGTGTGTATTTTACAAGAAGTTTTTATATAGTAAGAATAGCACAATTACCTTTACAGAATGAGCTCTCACCACTCCATTTAATGATCTCAGTGGCCCTAAGAGGTGTGTGTTTGGTTTGGTTTGGTTTTTTAATAGAGGCACTGAAGCATGAAGAATTAAAGTGATTTTCTCAAAAATCATACTTACAGTTTTTTTTAATGAAGTTTATTGGGGATAACATTGGTTAATACAATCATATAATTTTCAAATGATATAATTATCATTTGATATCTGTATATTGTGTATTCACCACCCAAAAGTCCAGTTTCCTTCAGCTACCATATATTTGATCCTCTTTACCCACTTTATCCTCCCCCTGTACTTACAGTTCTTTAGGATGCCAGATATTAAAAAACCAGGACTCATGTTTTTCTTTCCTTTAACCAGAATTCTAGATTAATTTTAAATTTTGTCAGTTTGCTTGATGTATTGGTTTCCTACTGCTATGTGATAGACTCAACAGTTCAAAACAAAACCCATTTATTATTAGCTTACAGTTCCATTGGTCAAAAGTCCAGCATGGATGATATGGCTGGGTTCTTAGTATCACAGGGCTGAAATCATGGTGTCAGCTGCACCAGTGCTTATCTTCAGGTGCTGGGGAAAAATCTGCTTCCGGGCTAACTCAGATAGTTGGCAGAATTCAGTTCCTTGCAGTTGTAGGGCTGAGGTCCCTCTTTCTTTGCTGGCGCTCCTCTCCTGGAGGCTGCTTTCAATCCTCGACATTTGGCTTCCTCTATGCTCAAGCTAGAAATGTCACACTGCAGATTCCCTGTGTCTCTAACCTCTCACCCCAGATTTAAAGGGCTCATGTGATTGGGTCACGCCCATGTGGATAATTCCCCTTTCTTAAAAGTCAATTGTGCCAAATCTCATAATCTAATCACATTTACAGTCCTGGTGATTATACAGGGTGTGTATATCAGCCTAGGAATCTTGGGGGATGTCTCAGAATTCTACCTCCCACACTGAACATTTCTCTCACACTGAATTAGCCCATGAGCAAGGACAGATGTCAGAAGAGGGAGAGTTAGGAACCAAGTATACTGAGGCTGTTTGTGAATTGCATTGCAAATACAGGTATTATAAGAAAACCTGCAGGTCCCGGGGATCCTGGGCCTCCCAGAATCATCACAGAGTAGGGGCCAAGTAGCATTTAGTCGTGATGTTCTGTTGGTAGTCACGTAGCCAAGAGCTTGGGTATAGTTGTAGTTGTCCCGTATAAGTTAGCCTGAACAAAATCTTTAGAAAGTACTGAGATAGAAGCTTGTAGGTTTCTATTACCTACCTGTGTGCTAGGCATATGGTTCATGGGATTATTATCCATGATTATTGTCTTGGGAAGCACAGTGGTAGGACTTAGAAACACTTTTTGCTGTGTAATGTACTCTATGTTCAGAGTAATGTTTAATCATATTCTCTTTTTAGATCCCTGCTAACCTCTCTGCTGCTATGGACACTACCTAATTACCTTTTGTTTGGCTGCATAAGTATCCTGTGCCAAGAGATCATCCTTAATTGTCTGAGAATTCTATGTCCTTTTTCTGACTGAAGGGAAAAGTTAAAGATTCAAGGAGTTGGGTAGAAGTGAATCAATCCCTTGGATGAATTTCCTCATATCCTTCAGTTTATATTAGGTCCAGTCCTGTTACTAAGCAAGCAGAAGGCACCTCTGTCCCAAACCTGCCAAATTTATTTCCATCAGCCCATTTTTTAAGTCGGAGTATTAGTAGATACACCAGCATCACCACTGCAACAAATCCAGTTATAGAAAGGAAGTTTTATAGTTCATTTGCATTTATTATGATAATAATTGATCAGGGTATGTTCACACTTGTTAAGTCATTTAGTTTGGCCTCACAGGCATACATTTGGATCTTTTGACTTTTTAATTTTTGTTTTCTTATAGCACTGTAAAGTGTCTAGGAAGTTTCTTATTTCCTGTACATGGTACTCAAAAGATTTATCTTACCACATATTACATTAGGATGTGGTGACTGAATCAGAGTCTTGAATTACTCTCTGGAAGGCAAGCTGAGGGGACAGCTTTTTATTTTTATGCTGATTGATGGTCTTAATGCAGAGTATACCCAGCCAAGTGTATTTATTTTTGATGCTGTTACTTTTGATGCAGTGCATTGTTGAGCAATTTAAGTAATATTTGATAATATTGAGAATCTTTTGGAGAAGGTGAAGCTCATTTTAATAAATGCAGTTTTGTTAAGATCTTTCCCTGCACCAGCTAATGACCTTTAGAAATTTATTTTCTCTTCTAATTCAGTTGAATAAAAAAATTCTTATGGAATAAATGTTGTTCTACCTCTTTTTCAAATAAAATGTTTAATGCTTCTATCAATAATTGTTTGTATATAAATGAAAGATTATTATAAAAATTGAGTAACAAGCAAAACTCTAGACTTCCTGTGTAACAGACAGTATTGCCACTGTCAGATGGAGGTGCTCAAGAGAAGATAATAACCTAGTACTATCCTACTTTAGATTCTCTGAGTTTACAAGGGTTCCTTCTGAGCATATCAGTGGGCCATGGAGACCTGGGGGAACATAAGGCTCATCACAGCTGACCATCTGGCAAGGCTGCCATGACATCCAGGTACTAGACATCCAACAGGAGTATGGTCAGGGGAGTGCAATGGTCTGTGTCCTCTGCTTCTAAGCTCCCCATGACAACCGTCAGCTTTCCTTAATAAGTCAAAGTAGAAAAATTCTATGAAGTGTCCTTGACAGTCCAGGCAGTGGAGCATGGAAGGAAGAGAAGAAACTATTAACATACAGATCAGACAAGTCAAGAACCTGGGTCATACTCACCAGGTATCGTTAGTTTAAAAAGCCAGAAGCCAAGTGGTTGGTGGTGATGACGGTCTTCAGTGGTTTGGCTCAGGTCTTGTGGGTTTCTTTTAATTGTGCTCTGTAACAAGGAGTAGTCATCTAGAATCTTTGTCCTAGGGATTTCCTTTACCTCTTTCATGCGTTAGGTCTCAAGTATTCTACTTTCTTGGTTTGTTCCCTCATTTTGGTGGAGCATATCCTACAATAGCTGCCTGAGGTACATGGGGATACATTTCTTGAAAGCTAAATGTCTATTCTGAACTCATATTTGATTGATAGTTTGCTTGGGGATATAGAATTCTGGGTTGGAAACTGTTTTTCTTTAGATTTTAAAGACCTTGTTCCATTGTCATCTAGCTTTTAGTATATCATTAAAAAATCCAAAGCTGCTTTGATTCCTTTGTATATGGTCACCTTTCCTCTCTTTTGTTGAATCTTGTAGAATTTTCTTTGTATCCTCAGTGTTTTGAAATGTCATTGTGATATGCCTTTGTATGATCTATTTTTGTCCTTTGTACTAGAGGCTCATCCTCTAGTACTGGGGATTAAATTATTTCTTTGATGATTTGTTCCTCTGTTTACTCCAACTTAGATATTGTACCTCCCAAACTGATCTTCTAATTTTCTTGTATTTTCTCTCTTTATTTTTCTATCTCTGTCATTTTGCTTTTCTTTTTGGGAGATTTCCTCAGTTCTTACCTTCCAACCCTTCTTTTGAGCTTTCTCTTGAGTTTCTGTTCTCACATTTTCAACTTTTAAGAGTTCTTTTTTCCTCTGAATGTTTCTTTTTAAAATGGCATTATATTCTTTCTTGTGGGTATTAATGATTTTTAAAATCTTTCATCTCTTTGCATAGTCTCTATATGACAAGTTGCTTTTTTTCTCTCTCTCTCATGTTAATAACTTTTCTCAGATATCTCATAAGCCTGCGTTGTTTGCTAATGTTTAAGAATGAAGGACTAAAAAACTGATTGAAAGCTCTGGGTGCAGGGCTAGGGCTTGTTGGCTGTGTGCTTTACTGTAGGACAGCCCCGTCTAATAGAAATATAAAGTGAGTCACATATGTAATTTTATGTTTCCTAATAGCCACAGAAAAAGGCAAAAAGAAAAAAACCAAAAAAAACCCGTGAATTTTAATAATATAATTTATTTAATCCAGTATATTTAAAATATTTCAATATGTAAGAAATGTAAAAACTACTGATGAGCTATTTTACATTATGTTTTTAAATATTTATTGAACTCCAGTGTTTATTATACATTTGTAGCACATCTCAGTTTGGATTCTAAATTTTCATAAAAAATACTCTGTGTATTTAGGCTTCATGAAATTTACAAGTGAAAGTAGATTTACATACCCAGGGTGTACCAAACATACTTAAGTTTAATAATAACAATATAATATTAGTTTTTAAATTCAAATTTTGTTAAAACTAGATAAATGAAAAGTTCCTTCCTTAATCACACTAGCCGTATTAGAAGTCTCAGTAGTTATAGCCACTCAGTGATGAGTGGCTACCCTATTGGACAGCGGAGCTCTTGGGTGTTCTGCTTAGACTGTGTCGGTAGCTTTAGGTGTTTTGTTTTGTTTTGTTTTGTTTTAAATTCCCCAGAAAAGATTCTTCCAACCTTCTGCTTCATTGGTAAGGGACAGGCTGCTGGAGTTTTGAGAAACTAAAAGGGAGAAGTGCTGGGTGTCTCAGAGTATAGTATGCATAGATTAACTTTGTTTTTTGTATAGGATCCCTACCTACAACTGTGCCTGGTATCCCCCAATCCAGAGACCCTTTGTTTTACCCTCTTCTAAGAATAAACGTATAGACTTCTGCTGGAGTAAGAGAGGACAGTCTCTCAATGACATATAGGGGGTGGGGGCACAGGAAGATCTACAGATCTAACTGCTTAAACAGCTTTCAGCCAATCTTCTTATTTTTAGCTTACCCCATCCTCCCACCCCGATTTTCATAGATACCTGGTGCCGCTAATTCCTGAGCCTTTTGAGGATCCTTAAGTATAACTTGGATTAGTTATTGGTTTTCTCTACTTCTGGTTTTAGACTGAGCTTTCTTAGGTCTGTTGGGTTTCCCACTAGTCCTTCCATTTATTCTCCTAGCTTTGAAATTTGATTGCAGCCACGCTTCTTCTTCTCAACCTTGTAGTCTCCTTCCTTCCATTATGTTTTTCTTTCTAAAAATTCCTTTTCTGTAGATTTAGAACGGTTTTGAGAAGGGGAGAAATTAGATGCTTTGATTTAGTGTACAATCTTTTATCTGGAAGTTCCTATTAATCTGTATTCATGAGCAGATTTTGATATTTAAAGAAATTTTATTCACTATTTATGCTTCCTTCAGTATCTATATTTGTGATAGTTTTAGTGAAAAACTCAATAGGAGGGACAGGAAGATGAAGTATTTAGTGCACACAGGCTAGGGGAGTATGGGGTGGGTTTGGGGGCAGTGAACAGGGACAGTGTTGAGAGGAAGCATTTAGAGATAGGTAGGATGATTAGAGTCTTTATAAAAAAGCTTGGATATCTGAGGCATAAGGCACAGATACAGCCCCAGTGGCATTTGTCTGCCTGGACTCCACTATTTTTAGTTCTTTCTACTTTTCATGATCTAGGAACCTCTATATCTCAGGGAATCTACAAAACAACTAATGATAACAATTTTTAAAAACTGAACAAAGCTTATTGTTTGCAAACACAGTAAACATAGGATCTGTAAGGAAAACACAGTACTAAATAAATAAGCAATACACCCTCAATATGCTGTAGCAGCAGGTTCCATTTCAATAAATAAATTGAGCTTGCTGTTTGGGTGTTACTATTGAGTTCTGAACGGAATTTTTGCCTGTCCTGTGATTCGCTTTACTGGTAGTTGCTGCCCCCTGTTGGACTAGTTGAGGAAATGTAGCTTTTATCCTGCATGGATTATTTTTTTGGTGTTTTACTCAAATCAAGTACTAAAACATGAATAATTTTTTTAAATAAATTTGTTTTTAATGATGCACCAAGGGAATCAAGGGAAAATATCTTCCTTCTTATGAAAAGATATATTTACTTTTGTATCTAAATGCAAACATTAGTAGGCATTAAATGGGAACAAGGCAGAAGAATTTGGGGAATGCAAAGATTTGGGGCTTTGGAATTTGGAGACTGGCGTTTCATACCCAGCTTGCCCCTAATCATGTGACCTCGATGATTTACTCCACCTGTCTGAGCTTGAGTTTCTTCATTGATATAGTGAAGAGGTGGAATAGATTTGAGGGCTTCTCCAGGGATTGGTATTTTAGGAAAGCAGCCCCAGATTTTATGGTATCTGTTCATAGGAGATATAATGACGAATTCTTAGGCTCTGCCCTGAAGGAATTAAGTCTGAAAAGGGATAGAGGAGGCAGACAATCAAAATGCAATTGTAATCCACTACTAGTGCTGTGACATAGGCAAGTAGCTATTACTATGGAAGCATGAAGAGAGGTACCTATTCAATTAGAGGAGGTGTCATCCTTTAGGACATCTTGGAGTTGGCCTTGAAAGCACAATCTAAGCTGAGGGAAGCAGCATCCTAGGGAAAGTCTGGGATGGTGAGACAGCAGGATCTGTTCGTGAACCTGCAACTACTTCAGGATGCCCAGAAGATAAAAGTTTGAGGTAGAGGGTTTGTTGAGTCTAGGGAAAGAAGCCAGGAGTGTTATATGCTATGTTAAGGAATTTAGATTTTGACCTGAAGGCAATGGGAAACTATTGAAGGGTTTTAAATGGGGAAGTAGCATGTACAGGTTGGCATTTTAGGAAGATTACTCTTGGATATATTATGGAGAATGGATTTGGTGTGATGCAGATGGGACTGATAGGGAGGGAGCTCAATTAGGAAGCTGTTGGAATACATCAAGCAGGAGATAATAATGGCATGAACTTGGGTAGTGGTAGTGGGGATGGACAGAAGAGAAATAAGAGTCTATAGGCAGAAAGAACAGTTCGCTGGTTTCCCTGTGGTTGTGAGCAATCCAGCTGACACTAATTCACTAGGTCCGGTTCTGTTACCTGTGTTCCATCTACCCCAGAGTTCTGAGGGAACATTTTGAGTTTGGAGGACAAGATGCTGGAAGCAGTAGCTCTAGCAGCAAATAAGTTTGACCTTGTCAGTGGCAACATAAACTGTACATACCTTTTTATAGGTTGTGTCACCTCTCTGCCAGGTGCCTTAGGGTGGTGACAGAAAGAACGGTTAGTCTTTTGGGGTGTTGCTGTGTCTCCCTCATCATCCTTTTGCCTTCAGTCCCCAGTAAGCAGCACACATGAAGTAACTTTAAATTCCATTGATGCTGAGCAAGGTTCTTATGGTTTCAAGTGAGTGATTAGCACTTAAGTCAGTGGAAGCTTGGCCTCTTCTGGACCACGGAGGGCAAAGTTAAGATTCACAGTCTCACTGGATTTAACTGCTCTGACATGGAGAACATGGATACAATGATACAGATTTTTCTTATTCATAAAAAGCTTAGTAGAATAGCTTTGTGGCAGGGTCAGAACTAATTTTTCATTAGTTGAGGAAGGTTAAATCAAGACGTATTCACTATACTCTTCTAAGGACATTAGCAAAAAGAATATAGCTTAAAATTAAGTATTGGGATGAAGAATCACTGCTTTCCTATGCTTGCTCATTCAGACTTTTTTTCTTAGTAAAGTATAACATGTATACAGAAGAGAACATAAAACATACAGAATAATTATCAACTGAACACCCATGTAACCATCATCCGTGTTAAGAAATAGAATATTGTAAGCACCCCAGAAGCCCCCTTGTCCCTTTCTGCAATCACAGTTTTTCCATCCACCCCAAGTAACCACTGTTTTGACATTTGTGGTAATCATTCCTTCTATAATTTTATATCCTAAATAATATAATTTAATTTTGCATGTTTTTAAGCTCAACATAAATAACAGTTTTATGTTTATGAGTAGCTGTAAGTTCATTCACTTTCCTTGCGTAATTGTTTTTCATTGTACTAATACACCAGTTTATCCATTCTACTCTTTTTAGGTGATTCAACCCTTGGTTGACCTCACAGATTGCAAGGACCTTGTCAGTTTACAATCTCTTATTTTTTTTTATTTTTTACGCCTACAGCACCTGGTCTTCCTAGGTGGTTTCCCATCCAAGTACTAACCAGGCCTGACCCTGCTTAGCTTCTGAGATCAGACGGGATCAGGCTTGTTCATGGTAGCATGGCCGTAGACCCAGTCTACTCTTGGTGGCCATTTGAAGGTTCTCAGTTTTAGATTATACAGTGTTGCTGTGAAGATTCTTTTTGTAGATATCCTGCTACATATGTGCAGGTTTCTACAGGGTAGATATATAGAAATCACTGTGTTGAGTAGTAGTAAATGTGCATATTTAATGTTACTAGATAATGTCATACTGTTTTCCAAAGCAGCCATAGCAATTTACATTACCACCAAGAGTGTGTGAGTGCTCCCGCCACTCTGTGACTAGACAGGCATAGAAATTTTTACCAATTTAAGAGTCTGAAATAATATCTCTTTGTGGTTTTAGATTGCATTTCCTTTTTTATTAATGAAGTTGAGCATATTTCATAGGTTTATTGGTCACTGGATTCAGAGTCTTCTCAGATTTCCACCTTTTTTTTCTTCCAAGAGCTGTATGTTAGTGACCTTAAAACTCTTCCTGCCACTTACCTAAGGGGATATGCTAAGGAACAGTTTGGCAGAAATCTTTTACCTTGCAGGAAGTTTCTTAGATCCTGTCAACTCATTTTTTCTTCTTTTTTGCCTCCAGCCCTTCTGGTGTTGGGAGGTGTCCTTTTATTTCACTCATCTCTCTTCTTTTTCTTATCCTTTCTTTTTCCTGTTTCCTAGACTCTGAAGCGGCTCATGGCAGATGAGGTAAGGAAATTTTGTTCAGCATGTGCATGTTCTTGCCCATTTCCTACATTATGATATTTACCAGTTGTTATAACTTTGATTTTTTGTAACTTGTAATGGTGGTATAGGTTCTGTTCTCAGAGCATCCCACACTTTTACCTAACTCTTTGCTCGTATGTTTGGTTCATTGCATGCATTTCCCTGGCATATACATTGGTTTCCAAGGTTAGGCACGCTCTTTATACTCCGGGCTGACTTGAAGTCTGGATGCTACTTATAACACTTGAAGCTCCATAATGCATGCAGATATTTACTGTTATTTTCAGACAGGTGGAGCTGATAATCTGCAGCTTATCAGTGGCTCTTTTGATTTGAGCATCTCTACTTGAGGTTTGAGAAATGGTTCATGAGCATTTTATTTGCATAGAGATGGCATATATACCCCTGAAGTACATTGTATTCTTTGCAAAGGGTATTTTGAAGAATGTGTTTTGCTATTATGACACAAGTGCTATCGCATGTACAGAAAAATGAAAAAGGAATGGTTCTGGGCATTTATTTGGCATTCTGTTTGACTAATATCTATAAAAATTTATGTCATGCTTAACCTCTTGAAGGGAGGGATCTTTTTAAGGCGTGGCCAGATTTATTATTGGATAGCTAGGGGGAAACAAAGGGCAGTATACTGAGAGAGTTCTGTACATGAGATGCATTCAGTTCTGTGCTTCTGGAGGGCTTAGAAATGGCAGAAGAGTTCAAGGACAGAGTTTCTCTTTTTAGGGAGGTTCCAAACCTTGATACTCCAGTCCTCTTATCTTTGTCAGTATGCTAAATTAGATACGAAGAAGACTGGTTTCTTCTTTTCATATCAGCAGAGCCTTGAACTGCCCACGAGCCAGAGAAATCATACATGTATAGTATAAGAAGTTAGAGGGTTAGCTATTTGATGTGTGGTTTGTTGTATAAGTGAAAACGGATCGCTGCTAATACTTTTTTCTCTTTCTCAGCTGGAGAGATTTACCAGCATGAGAATTAAGAAGGAGAAGGAAAAGCCCAATTCTGCTCATAGAAATTCTTCCACATCATATGGGGAGGATCCCATGGCACAGTCATTGCAAGATGTTTCAGACGAGCAAGTTCTAGTACTCTTTGAACAGATGCTGGTAAGTTTCCCTCCCCAAAACATGGCTTCTTTCTGATAATGCATTTATGGGTTTGGGGACCCTTCTTTGTGCATAGTCCCTCTAACCAGCCCTTCATTACAAAGAATCCAGGCTTAAGATGGGACTTCTTAATAGCAGCTCCATTAAGGAGGGGACTAAATATGCAAGTATCAGTCCACAACATTGGCATCTATGAGTTAGGCTTGCATCTGATCACTTTGCTAATGTCCTCTTGCCCAGCAAAGACACAGGGTGAGTGGGTCAGTGCATATGGTGGGGTTGGAGACTGCCTTTGGGTTAGCCAGATTAGACTAAGTGTTGAAACATTCACAATGAACTCTGTACAAAGAAGAAACTGAGGAATGGAAAGGCATCATTTGCCTAAAGCCTTCTATTTAGTTGTGAATCTGGAAAGAGAATTGTGCTGCTGTGATCATTAGAAGACCTTTAAAGACTGTGGCTGAAGTCAGTTGAGTGGTGAAGTATATACTGATGCGGCTTCCTTTGCTGTTCTCAGTGAGGGACATTGAGTGAGGAGGACACTCAGTGAATGTCCACTAGTGGTAAGTCTTGGAAAGTTGAGTACATGCTTGTAAGGTTTCCTAAGACCTGTATAGTACCTGGATATATGATCTTAAATAGAGGCTAGTGCGGGCCTAACCTAATTAAAAGCATGAGCTTTAAAACCCTTAAGATAGGACCTGGTACATAGTAAACACTTAAGCACGACTGTTAGTGTTAGCATTTTTCACTGAACCGTTCAGTTTGTCTCTTAATAATCCAGGAGCATTAAGAGTCTAAGAGTATGATCTATTAGGACAATCTCTTGGCCTTGGATTACAAATTTAGATGTCTTTAGGGCCAGGGAGGTAGCATAAATAAAACAGGCTAGATAGAAGATAATAAAAAGGAGAAAGGCTATGGTAAAATGAAGAAGGACTTTTGGCATTTTTGTTAGTTCCAATAGATTTTATAGCATTCCAGTTGGGAATACTAGCCCAGTGATGCCAGATGTTTCTATTTTTCAAAAGAAGCCAAAAATATGTCGTTAAAAAAACAACAATATTTCTTTAACATATCAAATATCATAGCCAGCATTCAGATTTCCCCAATTAGGTCATTTTTAAAATAATAATTTTTTTATTCAAATTACAATTTCATATAAGGTCCATTGTATCTAATAATCTCTTTAAGTTTCATTTAATCTGTAGGTTTTCTTTTATAAACTGTTGGACTTGTAGAGTTTTCCACATCTGAAATTTGATGATTACATCCTTGATGCTAGAAATCTTGATTTTTATATGAAATCTCCCAAATTTAAAATGTTGAGCTAGCCAGACCAAAAATACTTTATCTTTGGGTCTGATTAAACCTGAGGGCCACCACTTCACAGCTTCTGCATTCAATTCATCTGTAAAATGAGGGAAAAGCACTAGGAATTGAGTCAGAAAAATGTCAAATCAGTATTGCTTTTTGGAGGCAGTGATTCCCTACACACACACACATACACTCTCACACTCTCTTTTTCTCCCTCTCTCCCTCCCTCCCTCCCTCTCTCTCTTTCCCCCAACCCCCCTCAAAAAGAAATAGATTATATCCATTTTTCCCCTATACTTTCCCCATTTCAAATAACATTCTGAACTTTTTAGGGTTAAACTTGTGCTCACTGAGGCACTGGGCTCAGACACATGGTTTTACATGTAATAGGCTCAAGCAGAGCCTTCCCCTAATAACACACTCCAGGTTGTCTGTTGAGGGGCTTTATCATGGAGTTTCCATTTCTTCATAGGAGAGGAATCTGTACAGGAACTAGTGAGCCAGGGGTAGTGGGTGTTTAGGCCCTGGAGTGGTGCGGGTTTTGCTGGTGTTTGGGTGATGCCAGTCACCCAGTGCTTCAGTGTAAAGAAATTATTATGGTCTATTCTACCTGCAAAGAACATTATGTGTGCTTTACTTTCAATAATACAGGATACATTTTTGTCTATATAGAGTCCATTTTTTGTTAGGAAGAAAGTTAAGTGTGTATATATAAAAATGTCTCTAAGGATTTATACTAAAATGTTGACCACATTTATCTCTGAAGAATTTTCGTCATCTGTAATTGCTCAGATCTATCTCTAGGGATCAGGAAAGTTATTCAATACTTATTTAATGTGTTCAGCTCTTCGATACGTATACAAAATATTAAATGCTGAAAACTTGTAAGGAATTCAAGGTGATTTTGATTTTTCTTTTTTTTTTTCCCTCTCCCAGCTGGATATGAACCTGAATGAGGAGAAACAGCAACCTTTGAGGGAAAAGGACATTATTATCAAGAGGGAGATGGTGTCCCAATACTTACACACCTCTAAGGCTGTGAGTTCTGGGGCAGGTACCCATGACATGGGAGACTGTGCCCTTATCTTGGACCTGTTTGTTTTGTCAATTTCATAGAGCATTTTATGTCTACATCAGTCCTATTTCATTCATTTCTTACTCTCATTTGGGTTTACCATTCTTACATATTTTTGATCTGATTCAGTCTGCATGAAGCGTGTAGGCGGAATGGGATGGGAAGTTCTGAGTCGCGCATAGTTTGGTCATTTGTATGTATGATGGGTGTCTGCCCTGGTGTTATCTAACTATTGACTAATACTAGTCCACTTTCTGACTGGGTCTAGGGTTCACTAATCTCTCTATATGCTCCTGTCTAGGGCATGAGCCAAAAGGAGAGCTCTCGGTCTGCCATGATGTACATCCAGGAGCTGAGGTCAGGCTTGCGGGATATGCCTCTGCTCAGCTGCCTCGAGTCCCTCCGTGTCTCCCTCAACAACAACCCAGTCAGGTGAGGCTTCTGACGTCGTCACAGGAGTGAGAGCTCAAGGTTCGAGTTCACTGGTGGGGGACTGACGATCAAAGGAGTCAGGGAAGTATGAGAATGCTCTGGATTGGGAGTAAGGAGTTGCAGGATCAACTTTGTCTTGGAGAAGAAATATTTATTGATTTGATTTAATATTGCATTGTCTCGTCTGTCCCTTACAGTTGGGTGCAAACATTTGGTGCTGAGGGCCTGGCCTCCTTATTGGACATCCTTAAAAGACTCCATGATGAGAAAGAAGAAATTCCTGGGTGAGGACTTCCAAGTTTTGATATCTGGGTGGTGGGTACTTGATTATTTGCTGTAAAGGAGAAAACAGCAATTAAATGTAAAGTTATGGACTAGGAGCATATGCTGTTAGCTGTGAATGGGATTTGTTATAGGGATGGCTAGAGGACGAATGATGGTTATAGATATAGGAATGAGGGGAGGAGCTTAAATTTCATGGTGAAGAAAGCAGGTTTTATACCACACAAGATTGAGTCTCCTAGCACAGGTTCCTATCTAGTCTGGAAGAGGGTCCAATTTAATCCAGAGCTCTTTGTGATCTGGTCTGGCTCATATCTCATTTAGAAGTCTTATAAGACACTTCATCAGTTTGGGGCTAGCTTTATGACAGTCTTCAGGGTTGGAATATTTTTGGGGACACCTTGAACTTTGTTAGCTACCTCGAAGCCAGCCCGATCCAAAGTGACTTCTCTACTTCCTGGGATCTTTTGAAAACAAACACAGGGCTTGCACCTTCTGAATGTACAGACTTCAAACCTTTGAAGTACCCAGGCAAGTAGTAATAGATGGGATGTTGTCCTAATAGAATTTAGCACTTAGGAACCTAGAGGGAGGTAAAGGGAAGATTTTAATGTGATGCTAAATCTTGGCTTTCTAGAGGATTAACTAAAGTTAATGGTGGTGGGTAGCCCTCTTCAGCTACCTGTTTTGCCAGTGTTTCAAGGCAAAGTGCTCTGTTTTAGAATTTACTCAGTCACTAGTTGGGGATGTTCTTGAGACCCTTGTTTGCCAGATTGAAAAGTCAATTGGGAGAGGAGGATAGAATAAAGGAACTTCACTGATTATGTCTTCTACATGCAGAAGCTATGATAGCCGTAATAAGCATGAGATCATTCGCTGCTTGAAAGCTTTTATGAACAACAAGGTGAGATTTTTTTTTTCCCCATTTTTATTCTAACCTCTGTTCTGACCCCTGTTCTTTCTCTTGTGTTGCTGAACTCTAAAAAGAACCTAGGAATATGAGGTCCAAGACTTCCAGCTTTCCCTTTTAGTATCATGACTTTTTGGTTTTCTTATATATGTGCTTCTGTGGAGCTTTTTCTTAGTTCTAATGTCTATTTCTTCCTCTTTTTATACTTTCTTTTGTTAGTTCTTGAATTTCCTGATTTGTAGTTATTGTTTTTGAAAGTTTTACTTCATTTTCTTATATGTTTAGGGGGCTTTTTTCCCAGACTTTTCTTCATCTTTTTTTTTTGTCTGTTTAATATTTAAATCTAAGAATCCCACAGTTATTTATTCCTGAGTGCAAATCTGTCTTCTTCACTATTTAATTTTGTTTTAATTAACTTACTCTATTGGGTTGGGGAAGGCATTTAAAAAAAATAAAAATCTAAAATTTTTATTCTTGGAAAACATAGAATTATTAGAAAATTATTTTGTTCTGCTCATCTCTGTTTAACTCTATTAGGAAAAGTGTTCTATCCCTATATTAGTTTACTGGGGTTGCTGTAACAATCTGGATGTCTTAAACAACAGAAATTTATTGTCTCACGATTCTGGAGGCTATAAGTCCAAGATCAAGGTGATGGCAGGGTTGACTCCTTCTGGAAACTTTGAGGGAGCATATGTCCCATGCATCCCTCTACCTGCCTGTGGTTTGCTGACCATCTTTGGCAATGCTCGTCTTGTGGTGCGTCACCCCCTCCTGCCTTCATGTCCACAGTGGCGTTCTCCCTGTGTGCATGTCTGCGTCCACATTTCCCTCTTTTATGAGGACAACAGTCAGATTCAATTAAGGGCCCACCCCACTCTAACATGATCTTGTTGTAAAAACTAATTACATTTGCCAGTGACCTATGTCCAAATAAGGACGCATTCTGAGGTACTGGGGGTTAGGACTTCAACACAAGCATTTTTGGGGGGAAATATCATTCAACCCATAACAAGCCCTAACTTGTCCGAAGTTTGATGCTGTCGTTTTCAAGCCTCCCTTCTCTGTTCTTGTCCTACCAGTTTGGAATCAAGACCATGTTAGAGACGGAAGAAGGAATCCTGCTGCTGGTCAGAGCCATGGACCCTGCTGTTCCCAACATGATGATTGATGCAGCTAAGCTGCTTTCTGCTCTTTGTATCCTACCACAGCCAGAGGACATGTACGTGACTGGAATTGTTTTTTTTTGTCCATTCTCCTTACCGTCTTCCCTAGTCTAAAGGAAAATTGAGTTGCATAGGTGGCCACTTGGTCTTAAATACTAGGTAAAACCATATTTCTTCCCAGACATAAACTCTCCAGATCTTAATATTTTAGAAAGATTATTAAGTGCTCGGGGCTGTCCTGAGTGTACCATTGGATATCAGTTGGGTAGCTGGATATCTCCTAGATCTCCATTAATGTCTGTGTTGTCTAGGACAGAGTTCCTTTTTTCCATTTTTTTTTTTAAATTCAGAAGCAATACAACATTACTTTTAAAGTCTGAACAAGACAGAAGTATATACAATAAAATTTAACAGCCTCGTGCCTTTTGCAAATCCTGTTCTAGAGGTAACCACTGTTAATGGCTTGGTATAGTCTCATACATCTTTTTCTAGCACAGACAAATATATTGCATTTCCTAGATTCTCAGATATCTTAGGCTACTCCAAAAGATGGTATTCTATAACAAAAGGTGGCTTATACCTATTAAGCCAATCACATGTATAAGATAAAATTTTATTATTGTGGTGGGGTTTGGTTTAACAAAAGCTAAATCACACCATTTTTTTTCAACTTGTTTATTTAACAGTAGATCTTAGACATCCTTTTGCCCATATTCATAGGTCTACCTTATCATCTTTAGTGGCTATTTAGCATTCCATAGTATATAGATCCCATAATTTATTTTAACAGTTTTTCCATTGCTAGACTTTTAGGTAGACTTTTTTTTTCTTTTTTTAAAGCATATTCTGGCTCTTGCTCTAGGTGATAAGAAGCGTTTTTGCTATTACAAATGATGCCATAATGAATGTATGTACATTCTTTCATATTTATGCATTTAGGTTGAGTAGATTTCTAGATTTAGGTCAAATATTATGTGCATTAAAAATAGGTATTAAATGCCCTTCCAAAAGTCTTACCAATTTATACTTTACAGAACAGGGATCTTAATTTGATATCCATAGATAGGAGTCTAGGGATAGGTTTTCAGGTAAATTTTCTTAAGAGATGGTCCTTAGCTTTCAGCAGATTCTGGCCCCAGTTTAGGTGATGAGAATAATGTGAGAAATTAGAAACACTGCTAATGTTCTGTTTCCTAACTGGTCTGTGCTCCTGTATAATCTGCCTGTCGTACATGTCTGTGTCAGAGCACCTGAGCAGTTCTCTACCTTTTTTCCCTCCTGGTCAGGAATGAAAGGGTTTTGGAGGCAATGACAGAAAGAGCTGAGATGGATGAGGTGGAACGTTTTCAGCCACTGCTGGATGGATTAAAAAGTGGGACCTCCATTGCACTCAAGGCATGTGTATCCCTTGAAACTGGGCTTAGGGGTGGCATTCAAGATGGAAAAACTTAAGTTCATTTGATTGCTTCATAGAACACATAGAATGGTTCCCAACTATACTTTTTATATTTCAGAATTTGTTCTGAAGGGAAAATTGATTATCCTTCTCTCTAAGAAGGCAGAGAAAGAACTGTTTTCCTCATGCGCTGGGGAAAAGTCATGGTATCTATTTACAAGCTAGGAAGACCAAGGCCTAGAATAAAATATACTATCAGATCCTTGGAATTGTTTAAAACTCTGAACTCTCCAGACCTGCCTGTGCTCAAACCAGGTCTTATTGCTCCAGCAGAAAGTCATTCTTAGAGTTTTGTACCATGTTTGCTAGGTTGTATTTGAGCCCCCAGAATGCATATAAAGAGAACAGAATCTTGATCTCTAGGGGGTAACACTGACATAACTGCTTAATTTTCTTATTTTAGGTGGGATGCCTACAGCTGATCAATGCTCTCATCACGCCAGCTGAAGAACTTGACTTCCGAGTTCATATCCGAAGTGAGCTGATGCGCTTGGGGCTGCATCACTTATTGAAGGTGAGATGCAGCACTTCATTAGAAAGGCTGGGCTGATCCCTTCCTGCTCTTAGGGCCCAGTGATCCCTAGGATAACTTTGGTTTTCAATTTAAAAATCAGGTTGAAAGGCTTGGGTTTCTAGCCAGCATAGGACACTTCTGGGTTCCCTGACTTCTATTTTTTGTCTTTGACAGGACCTTCGGGAAATTGAAAATGATGATATGAGAGTGCAACTAACTGTGTTTGATGAGCAAGGTGATGAAGATTCCTATGACCTGAAGGGACGGCTGGATGACATTCGAATGGAGATGGAATATCCTTTTACCAACTGGGTTCGAGGCAGAGGAGACATTCAGTTGTTGATCCCTGTATGGAATGGCATGGGAGTGATGACTGAACAGGGCATCAGCCTGTGTGTCTTCTTGGTAGATAAGGCAGGGGTCTTTTGATTGCTGTTGGATTTATTTGCCTCAGCATGGATCAGAGAAGTTAGAAAGGTGATCTAAGGGTTGCTTGTCATGGAAGCAGCCATCAAAATTAATATAGACCTCCTAGAACATACAGCTTAACTTACTAAGATAGAGTTGGTTTTTAGAGAACATATATAAGTCAGGGAGAAGGCTTGTAATTTGCTTTCTTGTGTGTGTCTCTGAGACTGATGAAGTAATTCGGTTACCTACTACTAGTTGCCTCAAGTGACTGAGGCAGTTATCTTTTAGTTTTTTTGTCTACTGATTGATCTTTAAGCCAAATACTAGGAATCCTCTGTCTCTGTATGGTACCACCCAACTCACTGGCTAAAAGAAGTTTATAAAGCTTAAAGCTTCAGGCAGTGTTTACTAGAAGAAAAGCTGTTAGACCAGGAAGGCATCTTACTGCTATTCCCAATATTGAGCATACCACCTGTCATAGTTTCTAAATATGTGCTTTCCTTAGCCTCTTCCCCTTTTCCACCGACTTCAGTGAAGTCTTCCAGATTCTCTTAAACACGGTGAAGGATTCAAAGGCAGAGCCACACTTCCTGTCCATCCTGCAGCACCTACTCTTGGTTCGAAATGACTATGAGGCCAGGTAAAATGGTATACCTGTGAGAAGTTTTGAACTTGAGCCTAAGTGGAAAGAACAAAATCCTTAAATTCAAAGGTTGTCTGTAAAGGGGAAAAAAGAAAGACAAGAATTAGCTTTCATTTTTAATCATAGTTATAAAGGGAGTTGTCAGTTGTCCCTTTAATCCAACTGAAAGGCATCTCTGTAGAAGAGGTCAGAGTGCATAAGGTGCAGTGCCCTTCCTTGGAGGGGGACGGTAGGGTGAGGTGAAGATGATAGCAAAGGGAGGTAGAAATTTAAAGTTCTTGCAAGTCACTTGGAAGTCGAGTTTTAGCAGTAGTACTATCCGTCACAGGAAGGATCAAGCCTGAGTTGTTAGATGCGAAAGCCTTGGCACTAGGAGGCAGGTGGTAAGAAGTTTTGATTATCTGAAGTAGGTAGGGTAGGTGATGTGGAAGAGGGCATTTCTTAGCATGGTAGCAATACTTCTGTTAATTTTGTGGAAAGGTCTTTTCCAGAACACTTATTAGCCTCTGGTCCCTCTGTTGTCAAAGCAGTTAACTTTCCTTGATCCTGAAAATTTCTCAACCATATATTGTGGTTTTCCTTTAATAACCTTGTTTTGTTTTCTTCTTTCTATAGACCACAGTACTATAAGTTGATTGAAGAATGTATTTCTCAGATAGTTCTGCACAAGAATGGGGCCGATCCTGACTTCAAATGCCGGCACCTCCAGATTGATATTGAAGGATTGATTGGTAAGCGTATTTATCTATCTGGTTCCTTAAAATATTGCTTCTACCTTTCATTGTGCATCTTTCAGTGAAAATTTCAGAGAAGATATCTTTCTGGTTTCTACGTATTTCCATTTTGGCCCTTTCTTAGGTGTTAACCAACATCTATGCTAGGAGTATACAGGCCTTTAGTGTATTTCTACATAATTCTAAAAATTTACCTCTTCTCACATACTACTCCACCTTTTCAAGGGACTTCAGCTGTTATCTGGGACTTCTGCCGGTCTCAGAGATTCATAAATATGACTTGCAGACGTTCTCCATGCCACCCAGAAATTTTATGTTGAACTTTACTGAAAATCCCATTTCTTTGTCTAGTGGAGAACATCAAGAAAGGTACTAAAAATAAGCAAAAGAACCGAAGACTACCCTTGGATATATTGAAGGGCTTAGGTGGTGAGAGGGGAAGACAAGAGAATTGGGAGCTTTACTTCTTGACTCTTATTCTTTTCAGATCAAATGATTGATAAAACAAAGGTAGAGAAATCTGAAGCCAAAGCTACAGAGCTGGAAAAAAAGGTATGTATGAAAAAAAAATTGGGGTATATCTTTCTTTGTCTAGCTAAGGATTATGATTTTTCTGACACATGAGTTACCTGCAATGCTTTGAAAGCATTCAGCATACAATAGCAGTTCCTAGGGGAAACTTTCTGGCATAGGTTACTCTGTGGAAAAGTAATATGGATGTGATCATGAGGAGCTAGTTGGTGGCAAGTTCTTGGGCCCCTGGGCAGGACAGGAAAGACAGATGACACTCATAATAGTGAGAGCACTCAGGTTTGCTTGGCATCTCAGGCCTCTTATGCCAAGAACAGGAGGAACTGGAGTATGTCTGAATTTTCTTTTTCTCTTTGATTGTTAAGGACTCCTATTGTGGTTGATAAGTTTTGATCCTGGGGACTACTGGGATTATACACCATGGATGTCCTGGTTAAATGTCTTTGAAATCTTAGGGTCAGTAAACTCTATAGACAAAGAGTGGCACAAAAAGGTAAATTATGGAGAATAATGCTGTGCTTCTTGCTGAGGAGAGCTTACTCGGAGCCTAATTCCTTTCTCCTTTAGCTGGACTCAGAGTTAACAGCCCGACATGAGCTACAGGTGGAAATGAAAAAGATGGAAAGTGACTTTGAGCAGAAGCTCCAGGATCTTCAGGGAGAAAAGGACACATTGGATTCTGAAAAGCAACAAATTGCCATAGAGAAGCAAGGCCTGGAAGCAGAGGTGTCTCAGCTCACAGGAGAGGTAACTGAGCAGTGACCTGTAACTGCCATCAGCAGCCTCAGGACGACTCTGTCTTGGAGCAGGAGTCATCCTACTCCTAGGGAGGGTGCAGCAGCTAATAGGTAATCTAATTAGAGAGTGCATATTTTTAAAAAATCTTTTACTGTTTTATTTTGAGGGTAATATATCAGATAGAAAATTTGAAAAATATGGAACAACGTAATTATAAAATGAGTCACAGTACTACCCAGAAATAAGGACAATAGTCTAATAAGTTTAGGATTAGAAACTAAATTATTCTTGTATCTACTCATTTTCTCCTACTTCAGTCATCTCTGGACAGATTTATCTCCACATGCACTCTCTGCAGTTAAAAATATTTAATTTATCTGTGATATCGGATAACTTGACTGCTTATATAATAACCTGGACAGTACATGTGTTAATTATGTAACTAAAATAGTTGATATACTTGATCTTTGCATTTTTTTTTTTAATCAAAGGGAGAATTTACCATAAAAGTTGAAGTTGCTTTTTCAGTGCAAAGCGTGCTGAACTAAGAACGGGAAGACCCAGACTCTTACTTCTGGTTTGCCACTAGGAGCTATGTGACTTGAGGCGAATCCTTTCACGTCTGACTCCCTTTACTCCTTTCATGTACAAAATAAGAAGATGGGATTAAGTAATTTCTTAGGTCCCCTCCAGCCCCAGTTGTCCCTGCAGTGGGGTGGGAAGTGCACTACCATCGATGTTGTTTCTCTAGGTTGCCAAGCTATCCAAGGAACTGGAAGATGCCAAGCAGGAAATGGCTTCTCTCTCCGCTACAGTGACTGCTGCAGCCCCTCCCAGCAGTGCCACTGTTCCCCCTGCCCCTCCTTTACCTGGTGACTCTGTTATTTCACCTCCACCCCCTCTTTTAGAAGGAGCTAGCATCCCCCCCACACCTCTTCCTGGGAGTGGTATTCCTCCTCCACCCCCTCCCCCACCTCTGCCCGGGTGTGTATTCATCCCCCCACCACCCTCTTTACCTGGAGGTGCTGCCATCCCCCCACCCCCTCCTTTGCCTGGGGGTGCTGCCATCCCCCCACCCCCTCCTTTGCCTGGGGGTGCTGCCATTCCACCACCTCCCCCTTTGCCTGGGGGTACTGGCATCCCCCCACCCCCTCCTTTGCCTGGAGGTGTTGCCATCCCACCACCTCCCCCTTTGCCTGGAGGTGCTGGCATCCCTCCACCTCCTCCTCCTTTGCCTGGAGGACCGGGAATGCCCCCTCCCCCTCCCCCTCTTCCTGGTGGTCCTGGAATTCCCCCACCCCCTCCCTTTCCTGGGGGCCCTGGCATTCCTCCACCTCCACCTGGAATGGGTATGCCTCCCCCTCCCCCTTTTGGATTTGGAGTTCCTGCAGCCCCAGTTCTGCCATATGGATTAACCCCAAAGAAACTTTATAAACCAGAGGTGCAGCTCCGCAGGCCAAACTGGTCCAAGGTGAGAATTTCTGTCTATTTCTTCATCAATACATCTTGAGAAACTACTTCACTTTCCTACTTTGTATTTTAAGCATGGTTACGCTTCCCTTTCTTGCACCTTACTTCTGTCTGTCTTTAAGTACCACTCATGCTTATGTGTATTCAGCAGATATTAGGCATATCCTATATGCTAGACATCACTTTGGTGAGTTCTTTGAGTCCTATACTCTGCTACAAAACATAAAGTTAGTATGTTTGGCCTTTGAGGATATAAGTACCAGGGTAACACATAGTTTGATAATAGTAATTTCACCAATCTGCAAGGTACTGATTTAATTATAGATTTATGGATACAGCCCCGCTACCTCCACCCTCTGGTAAATGAGTTACATAGGATATGTTTGCTTGGTACATTGTTCCCACTATGTGTTTGAGACCCCTATGATTCTGCATCAGCCTTTTGCTTCTAGAAACCAAATTAAAATAAAGGAGTGTAGGAATTTATTCATAAAATGAACAAGTTTGGCGCAGTTAGCCAAACTGATGGGAAAATATATAATGCAGAACAAGAGAAGATACGAAATTGTGAAATAAAGCCTTAATGCTTCTAAAACTAGAGGATTTGGGGTTAGGAGGAAGAAATATAACATAACTGAATCTAGTTCTTGAATAATAATCAGTAAACAAACTGGAAGCATCATCTCCTGGTCACAAAGAGCACAGCTGTGTCTCAGGTCAACCTGATTCTAGTGTGACGCTGCCAATGACTGGCCAGCCACCTCTTGCATCTTAATGCAAGTTTTATGGGATGGAAAGTACAGAGCTCAGCTTAGTACTCTTAACCCTCTACTTGTGTCCACAGCTTGTCGCTGAAGACCTTTCCCAGGACTGCTTCTGGACAAAGGTGAAGGAGGACCGCTTTGAGAACAATGAACTTTTCGCCAAACTTACCCATGCCTTCTCTGCCCAGACTAAGAGTAAGTCCCTTCCTCTTTCATGCAAACTGCCAGCGTAGGACTTAGAGTACCTTTTAAGTGGGTTTCTCATTCCTTTCCCTTCCCTGAGGTGAGGGTTGAAGAGGGATGGGGTTTCCTATTTAGAAGAAAATAATATGTTTTTGTATTCTGGGGATGCTGGATTTAGGAAAGGGAACTGTTGCATATGGGTTGTTTGTTTGTTTGTTTTTGCATGTAATTATTTTGTGTCATTATAATTTGTGGGGATATGAGATTAAGGTGACAGCTTAGTCTGAGCCCATTTTGATGATCTTTGAACCGATCCTGGCACCACCCTAAGGTGCTGTCTCCGGACCTGCACACGTAACTGGTAAGGGTTGGGCAGAGTCTTTAATAGGTCAGGTGCTTGAGAGACTGTCTACGACAACAATGAACCATATATGATTCTTTTTCTTTCTTCCATTTACTTCCAAAATTGGATGCTTTCTCCTTCCTGGCTCTTCACTCCTGCAGCTTCAAAAGGTAAGAATACAGAAGAGCCTTTGAGCTGGGTCTCTGAATATTAGAGAAAAAATGAGACACATGTAAAGGAATTTCTTTTTCGAAAACTGACACTAGAGATCAGGGGTTGATTTCTCTTTTGCTAGGTTTTTTTTTTGTTGTTATTTTGTTTTGTTGTTGTTGTTGTTGTTGTTGTTGTTTTTTTACCAATACAGAAGGACCAGTAGCTGTGCTTTTAACTGACAGGGAAGAAAAGTAAGTTTAAGTCGAAACTACCATATACTTAACCCTTGTTTGGCAGGTTTGGAACAACTTAAGTAATAATACCATTAGCTTACCTTTGCGTTGTGTTTTACAATTTTTTAAGTGTTTTAACATAGCATTACTCTTTTTGACCTGCAAAGGAGCCAGAGAAACCTTACAAGATAGGCAGGATGTGTATTATTTCCACTCTGCAAAAATATGCAAACTGAATAGTTAGGTAGTCTCCCCAAGGTTATATGACCAGATCCAGGAATCTTGACTTCTGGTCCATTTTTTCATATAAACTCTCATTCGTTTTATCACGTAAATTCCTGTTTTTCTTCTTCACCTTTATATCTTCCCCTTTATTTTAGAAGAGCTGATCTATTTTGCCCTCTTATTTCTGCACTCCCTAATTCTTACTGTTTTTGCGCTCTCTTAATATGCCTTGTGATAATTTTATATTTCCATCTTCTTCTAGCTTTTTTGTTTACTTAAAGGTTTATTATGACCCTAGTGATGAAAATGAAGTACAACTTTGGAACTTTTCCCCCACCCCCTGTGTAGTAAATAAGCACTTTTAAAGACTTTTTTTTTCCTTAAGGGACAAGGCTACACATTGTTCTAATAAGGAGCCTAACAGATTGCTAGGTGCTTTTGGTGGCCCTTAGCTACATGTGTGTATCTAGGAATGTGAGATCACAGTGCTCAGGCTTTCCTGTTGTCCTAGCATTTAGGGCAGAGTGGTCTTTTCTTCTAAGAGAACTGTCACCTTCCGAACTAAAGTCCAACTCGGAATTACTTCCACTCTCTTAAAATGTTGTGATAATGATCACTTCTCCTACTCTGGCACACCAGCAAAGACTAGTTGACAATGAAAATCAAAATCAAGTGGTTTGCTAATTGGTAAGTTCACAGAATCTACCCCTTTGTTGATCTCTGACATAAGTCCCTTTCTTGTGGCTAGGCTCTTAATATCACTGCAAATGTACACTGGCAGGTCCCTTTACTCCCCTTTCTGTCCTCATCCTTCTTTTATCCTTTACATTTGTGTTACCATTGATTACAGTGTGATTTTCTGTAGTTTAATTGTTTTCCTTGCCATTATATTCTCACTGTGAATTGGTATACAGTATTTTAAAATACCCAAACAAGACCTTATCTCGTCTTTTGTTATTTCCAACAGCGTGCTCGAACTTGTTAATGCTCCTTCAGTTCTCAACTGCGGCCCCAGAAGCTACTTTCTATTCATTGAAGGTTCTAACTTCCTAACAGCTCTGTTTTTTAATTTTTTTTCTTAAATTATTCTTAGAATCTCTTAATCTTAATCTGAAAATATGAATTTGTCAATTTCATTTAGTGGCATTATTGATTTTCATATAGTTATAATTGTCACTAGTAGATGCTACTCTTTTAATGAAGGAAATTTCTAACTAGTCTTTATTCTGTTCTTTAAATATCTTTACTTTTAGTTAGGATTTTCAGATATTAAATTGACACAGTCTTAATTTCCCAGTATTTTCGTTAGGAAGCACTAGAGAAGGCATTCTTGCAAATTATTAAATCATGAGCAGTTTTCCAGACATCCTAAATCTTAATCAGTTATTTTCAGAAATTCCTAGAAGAGATTTTTTTTCCCTGTCAGCTATAGTCATAAGTACATAACTATTTAGCCAATTCTAATAGTTATCTGTAACACTCAGATGCAACAAAATCTTCCTGCTTCTCGTCAATCATGCTACATCTATATATTTTCAATCATTTCTTCCCAAGGAACAAATACTTCCCCCTTTAAAAAATTATTTCTTCTTGGGATTTTTAGTTTTTTTACTGACTTCAGTGTTATCTGATTTATTTTTTTCTTCTACATTTCTTGCTTTCTTTCCTTTTGAGTTACTCTTTAAATCTATGGTGATGCAAGCAGTATTTGAAAGGACTTGTTTTAAGGTACGTTTCTTGGGGACAAAATAGTTGCTTTGATATTGTATGCATGGGCATCAAGTAGCAGATGGAAGTGTTGCATGCGGACCCAATGTCATGTATAACACCCACTGTGTTTGGGGTCACTAACTTGCCCCTTCTTTTCCGATGTATCTTGGTGATGCCGCACCAAGAGAGCCTCCCTAACTTGGTGCTCACGCTGGCATGCTCAGTACAGAATGTTCCCAAGTAGCCCCCTTCTTCACAACATGCTCCCAAAAAGAACACTTTAGTAAAAAAGACTTTGGTCTTCTTAGAGTGTAGGTTTTTATCAGATGAGGAATTTCAGTCTCTAGAAACTTCAGAGGTGAGGACTCAGAGGACCCAGATCTCATCAGCAAGGTTAACTTTGCATCTGGTGCTTTAAACATGTCTGGTATAACATTTCAGAACCTTCCTCCTTACTTTTTTTTAAGTTGGTGACCAGTTTCAGTTACCAGTTCTCTCATGCATAGTCTTAAATGCTTATAACTACTCTACAAATAGTCCACCTTCCAAATGAAAACGTAGAGACATGGGTTAAAAATTTTCTTAAGGTCATAGAGAAAGTGCCAGAGTCAGGGTTTACCTCCAGACCATGTGACTCCAAAGCACTTGCTCCAACTCTATGCTTCCCAGAAGTGTGTGTCCCTGCCTAAGAGTTCCGGAAAGCATAAATCCAGACAGAAACTGGAAGAAGGGTATACACTGGCTTCTGCAACCACTTCAATCATTCAGGCACAAATGTCCTTGAATTAGCAGTGACTCTTAGGAGTGTAAAAAAGGAACAACATTGAAAGAAGGAAAGTAAATGAAATACCAGATATTTAGGGTTGAAGAAAAGGAGCCATGTTCTGATTACAGTAGATTCAACTGTAGCAAAACTAATTCGGTTGGAGAAATAAGACATGCTTATCTAGTTCTAGTAGAAGTCCTGCCTAGATGACTTTAGCCCAGGAGTTGCCCATCTTGATGAGGAAGTTATTTGGACACTAGGTTTTCATAATATTGCATTATTTCCTCTCTCACTTGCTAAATACAACTCTCTCCTATTTGTTAAACATGGCTCTATTCTCATTTTTTTTTTTTTTTTTTTTTTTTTTTTTTTTTTTTTTGCTACCTAAAAGCTCCCTTATACTTACTGGCTCCTCTAAGAATGGACATAAAAGAAAACATCTGCCTCACTCTTTACATCTGCCTCCAATAGTCAAAGGTCTCCAGCCACTGCTTCTCTAAGGTTCAAGAAGACGTGTGCCTTTTCCTAAGAGAAGAGCTAACAGAGAGGAACAGTCCTCAAATTTATACGACAGGTTCTCTTACACATTTTTCTCTCTCAAGGATTACTCTCTTGTTTCTGAACTCTTGACTTCCTGTAAATCAGAAATTTACCATCGATTTATTCCTGGCCAAAAGAGTATTTTGAATGCAGATTTGATAGGCAGTGTTATGAAAGTTGTAGTTCTTTTTCACTTTCTCACTTTCCTTTTTTTTTATCGTGGACTTTTTGTTGACTCCGCTTCTTGAATTCCTTGGGAACATGTTCAGTGTTTATATTTGTTTTCATCTTCTCCTAGGGAGCATTTTCATCACTGTGGTGGCCTCAGATCATTATCTGTATGTACAAGATAACTATTTTTTCTTTTTGCTTTCCTTCTAACTCTTATCCTCTTTTGTTGATGACACAATCCCATTAAAACTGTTACCTTTTGAAACACAGTGTGATGAGTGATAAGTGCAGTGGTGTTTTTCTTTTTAGGTTTATTTCTTCTTTCCAAAGACCTTTTAGACTTGTAAGATCCACAAGCTAATCCCCCTTTGTAGATGTGCAGCAGACAATATATGTAGCACTAGATCGTCTCCCTGTTAAAGTACGAGGGGCATTATGAGAACCGTGAGCATTAGAACAGTTATCCAGGTGGTTAATGGCAGTCATTTCGAAAGAACTCTGGCTAAAAAGTAAGATCTTGACCAAGATCTGAGAATTTCATAAACAATAACAGTATTCTAGTTAGCGTTTGGGTGATTCCAGATCCCAAGGTTTGTGCTGTTGGTCCACAGGTCAGAACTGTTGGCAGCAATGGGCAGGTTTACCTGTCTGTTGCTCACCTAGAACTTCTGTGGTTCAGGCTTCGGCAGAAGACTGTGGTGGGAAGCAATCCCCTCTCCCAGAAGGGATCCACGGACCTTTCCTTTCCCTGTGATCCTCTTTTGTCCACTAGGGGGCACTCACACAGTTGAATCTATATCAGGAAATGTCCTAATGAATCTTTCTTTGCTATTTCTTCAACTTTAACCTCTAGAAACAAGATTTTGTAAGAGTGCAACATGCCCACTTTACTCGCGGAGCCTTTTGGTAGAGAGACGTTGGTCTCATCAGTTCCATATTTCTCTTAGGCATATGGAATTAAAACCAGAGGTGCTATGCAAGCAAACATTTATTGGAGTTGTCTTTTATTTACTAACTTCTCTTGAGTTTTGAATACGTTCAGATTGTTAGCACAAAGAAGCTGGGATCCATAGTGTCAGACAGTGCTCTTTGTGATTTAAAAACATAAATCTACCCCTATCACTTGGGGTCACAAAGAATCTTACACACCTCTGGGTTGGGCTTTCCACTTGTCAGTGGTGTAAAAAAGAACCTAAACTACCCCTTTATGTTCCTAACCTTGCCATCACTATTTGCCTTGAATCCACTGGATCTACTGTTACGCCATATATCTTGGTTTATGTCACTCCCCACAGGAAGCCCAGACTCCCAGGTCATCCTCATCTCTCACGCTCGGACCCCCATAAGTTTCTGTGATCTCCTATTCTGTCTCCTTCTGCCATCCCACCTGAACTTTGAAACCCTTCCACGGTTCCCCCTGAAATTCACAGTCCTTTACTAGCAAAATCTCTCATCAACTTCACCTTGTTGCTCTAACAGAGACCTGGCTCTTCCTCGACACTACTTTCCTTCTTGTCGTCTCAATGTGGTGGTGGCGTTTTTCTCTTCCATAAACCTCACCCCAACGGACCTAGAGATGGTGTAGATGTTCTCTTTGTTCTTCACTGCCACTTGCAGGTCATACCTCCTTTCTCTTTTTTAAAAACCCATAATCTTGAATCTCATGACTTCAAATTATATCACCTACTTCCTCTCTTTGTCCTATCATCTACTAACAACCCTAGTTACTCCTCTTATCTCTCAGCCAGGTTAGCTCCTGGCTCCTGGCCACGCTCTGCAGTATTCCAGTACTGCTTCTGCCTTAGTTCTTAGCAGTTTTTATACAAGAGGATCATGATCCTACGAATTTTCTGACTTTGCAATTCCTTAAATTATCCTTTTCCAGAGACCTTGTCTTCTGTCCTGCCTCACCCATTCTGTCCTCTGGTCTGGCACTAGTAACTGCAGCCTTTCCACAATCTCAGCTTCATACCACCTACATTCTATGTTTTTACTTCACTCGCTCTAGTACCCTGAATGCAATAATCCCCCAGCCCCACTGGGACTTCCAGTTTATCTCACCACCTTTCATTGTCCTTAGCCCCCTTGATGACTTCGCTCTCCTCCTCAGCTAAAATTCCATGGTTAATCATTATAATAATCACTCCTTCATTGTTGTTGTTGTTGTTGTTTTTCCTTCCTTCCATTACCTCTCTCTCTCATTTCAACATAATTGATTGGCAAGACCACACTCCAGGTTAATTCCATCTCTCTCTCTACCCTGCACTTGTAGTTGTGCAAATGAACGTGGCTGGAGGAAAACTTACAGCTGGCCTTCCTTGACATACTTTTTGCACTTGGCTTTCAGGACAGCAGGTGCTGTTATTCCTTCTACCTCCCTGGCTGTTCTTTCTCCGGGCTCTCTTCTGCTGTTTGCAGTGCTGTTAACCTAGCCTTGCCAGGCAGTCAGATTTTTAAAAATTCTAGTCTATTGATTTTCTACTCTCCTAAGTGGTTATTTCACACCTTTTCTGTCCAGAAAGGCCCAACACCTTCCTTATCTTCATTCTCAGTTGAAGATGTTTTTCTTTCTCTTCACTGAGAAAATTGAAACAATCAGAAGAGGAACTTCCGTAGACTTCCACTGTTACTCTTACACACTTTCTGTATCTTCCTCTCTGTCACCATGGTCCTGTTTAAAGCAGGTTCCTGGATTAAGGCGATATCTTCATTTCAACAAATGTGTAGAATACACTGAAGATATAAAATTTTTAAAAAATCTCTTTTCCCCTCAGTGACTGTGGTTAATCATATCTTTAATAGGCATATGCTATTCTGATAAAGAAATGGATAAAATCTTTTTCTCCTTTGATTCAGGTGAGAAAATGGGGGAAATTGTCAAATAGAACCTTACTGGAAAATTAAGGGGCAGTGGAATTAAGAGATAATCACAGAAATGTCAGAGAATACACATTTTTAATGTAACCTGTGTGATCCCATATGGTATATACTGTTCCTACATTTAAACATATTTCAGTAACTTTTGATATCACTACATACAGATCTATCGCATTATTTCTAGTAGTTATATTCTGTCAAATGAGTAATTAATACAATTTTATACAACTGATCTCTCACTGAGAATTTGTTGTCAGTTTTTTATATTGTAAGCAATGCTGCAGGAAACATCATTTTATATTTATCTCTACACTTGTGTTTCTGCACAGTTTTTTAAAATAAAATTTCTGGGCTCAAATTGCGAGGTACAGGATTATACCAATTTACACTTCCACAAAAATAAGAAATTATTTATTGTAGTGTCTGATAGAGGGAAAGTGGTATCTTGTTTTAATCTGATCACTAATGAGATTGCACCAGAGATTTCCTTCATGCCTTAACTCTTTCCTCATCTGTAAAATGAGAGAGATGAACCTAAAGATATCTTTTGGTTCTAAGTTTCTGGTTCTGTTAATATTTTTTCTTCTTTTTCCTTGCATAAAGTGTCTTTGGTGTTGTCTGTCATCTCAAGTTCTTTTGGAAGCTTTCTTAAAAGTTCTTGAGTTGTTTTGTTGATTCTGGTCAGAGTTTCAGTCTCCTTTTTCAGTGTGCTGGTAGAGATTTCAGGGAGGGTGTCATCAGATAAAAATAAAATTAAATTTTAATTCCCTCTAAACTGGAGGAATTTGATATATCTGCAGTGTGCTCTTTCTCCTTTTCGCCACCAGATGGCACATGGATCTCTTCTATTTTAGATGTGTCATTGTTACGTCTGTTAGTGATGTAATCACGTTAGAGAGAGGCAGCCTCTGTTGTTTTCCAATACAAACTGCTTGGTGTGCTGCCCTCTGCCTGTCAGGAAATTCATTTGGAGGACTTGCCCTTTTACTAAAGGATTTTGTTCTGTCACAGCTAGTTGTTTTTTTTTTTCCCATTTCCTGAATTTATTTAAACAAATCAATTTAGAAGTATTATAGATTTAAACAAAACTTGACATGTAAACATACTGCTATGTTTCTGAAACAGCTGTTAATACCCGATAAGACTTAATATCCATTAATAAGCCCAGTCTTCAGCAAAGCTAAAACTCTTCTGTTTCTTTATAATAGGAGCAATTTAGTGTTCTTTTGGGGGCCCAGAGACTGGAGAATGTTTTTGTTTTAGTCTGATAGCTTCGTGAAAGCATAGCCTTCCTTTCAGAGTGCTTAAAATAGAGGATTGTATTTACCAGCTTGGTAGTTCGTTATAAATATGTTTGTAACCCCATTATATATATGTTCATAATCCTATCTCTGTCTCAGTTTCTGCTGAATAGCTACTTGAAGCTCATAATAGAACTGCCCACTGATTATATACTGATAATTTCCCAGAGATATGATACTGAATTTATTTCCTTCAAGGAATTCCCCTGGCCTGCCTTGGATATAATTTGCTGGTACAGAAAGGTTTTTACAGTCAACACTTTTGTGTCATTTGGTGACTCCTGAGTATCCTAAGATAATCTCAGTTTTAGAGCCTCTTTCTAGCTATTCAAACTTTAGTGTGTGCCTGTATTACTATTCTAGACATACGTAGACTGAAATGGTATCTTTTAAACCCAAGATATCATCCACCATTACATGCAGATTCTAGATTTGATTTCTGAAAAACAAAGTCCTTTTAAATGGCTTTGTTTGAGACCTAAACCATCTCATAAGAGATCAGTTATTACCTGAATTTCTGTCATCTTGGTGCAGTCAGTCCCTATACTTAAATGTCTGTTTCTACCAGTAATTCACAACCTCTAGTGTACATATGGATTACATGAGGTCTTAGTTAAGGGTCCAGAGAGTCCAAGTTACAAGGACTGTAGAAGCCAAGTAGGTATCGTACAGGTACTATCTTTGTTTTTATGGAGGTCATAAATGGTCACATAGGAAACATTTTGGAAGCTCTACTTCGGGGGCACTTGTTTCTATAAAAGTTTTTTTTTCTTTTTCTTTTTCTTTTTTTTTTTTTTTTTTACCATCTTCCTAGCAAGGTCTTGAAAGGCATCTTAGAAGAATGCTGTGAAGATGTTTCCTGGAATCAGTGAAGTAGCTGGGAACCACAGAGACGGACGGGCTGGAGAGGGCAGGTGGGGCAGATGCTTAGAAGCCTCTCAGGCTTATATGACAGAGATAAGGCATTGGTGAGAAACCGGAGGAAGACCAGATCCGGGAAGAGTGTTGTAGCTGTGCAGACATAACTCTGGTTCAAGTTTGGTTGTTCTCTCCCCAGGGAGACCTGGAGTTGGCAGGGAGCAGAGACACGATTAGGAGGAGGACCGGCATCTCCGGGAAATTTCAGAGCAGAGCTAGGCTTTGGGATAAGTGGAAGAGCGATCAGTGCTCTTTGGCTCATACTGGAGCCAAGAATTGCTGCCTCAAGGCAAAGGCACTGTTCTGAGGAGCCCTTACACTCTTTGAGAACTGTTGGATCTGAATTTTTCTGCTGATAGGGGACAAATATCCTTCCAAACATGAAGTAGTAGACAGACTAGTGTTCAGGGGACACCAGGTGTATCTACCACAGAATGATTCCTTTGGGGCTTTTCTTTCCACCTCTCTATTATCTGTTTTTCTGTACAGGCAGTATAGGGAGTTTAGGAGTCAAAATGGTATAGAAAGTCTTTTTCCCACTCTTGTATTCATCCATCCCATCCTTCCCCCCACGCCCTCTAGAATGACCATTTTAGTTTCTTGGTTATCCTTTCAGTGTTTTTTTTTTTTTTTTTTTAAATACAATTATAAGCAAATGCTAATACAGATCAATTTCTTTCCCTTTACCAAAGGGTAACATACTCTCTGTACTGTTCTGTACCTTCTATATCCTAGAGATTTTTCATATCCAGTACATAGAGATCTTTCTCATTTAAAAAAAAATTATAAATTTTCCATAAGCATTCATTACTTTTATAATGAACACTAGGATAAAACAGAAATATAATAATGCAGTAATCTGTCCTTTTTTGAAACAGTGGCTGCAATAACCCATTTGATCTGACTGCATCTTAGCATGCATATGTATCCTTTTTGTTTTCCCAGCAAAGTCTCTCTTGTCATGACTGAACAGTTAGTTACCTATACAAGCTCTATAAAAACTCATTCTAGAGCCTTTGAGCTATTGTGGTATGGAAAAGAGAAACTTGAAAAGTTCTGCTAAGAAGATTTCCAGATCTCCAGCTAGTTGGCTAGAGCATTAAACTCTGGAGGAGGAGCAGAGCATTGTCTCACTAGCATGGGGATACCACTCCATAAAGGGGTATGGTCTTCAGAGGGATGACTTACTTCATTTTTCTCTTGCTTCCCAGTTTTTGTTCTGGGAGTAATTGCTGTAGAACTTAGTACCCCGTAACTGTCCTGTTTATGACTCTGGTTCATTACCTTCAGAGCAATGTGGAAGAATGCTCATGATAAATGTTAGGCAGGAAAAGCAGGAAACGATATATAACCTTTACTGCAATTGTTTTACAGAAAAAATGCAGAACTAAAAGATTGGAAAGGTATATTATCAGAACACTAACATTTTTTTAGGATGCTAGATTTTTATTTTCCTTCAATTTTTCTATAATGTGGACATCTTATTTCTATGATGGGAAGGACAAAAGGGTCAAGAAGGAAATTGGCCAGGGTCCAAGATGCTTGAAAATGGGGTTTATATAGAAGTACTTGCACCTGACAAATTAACGTCTGCAGAGCAGAGTGCTAATATTCACTTCCACAAAGTAGGTAACAGCATCTTTTACTTCACTCTCCCTAATGATCTTAGCCTGTTGAAAAATCAGATTCCAACTGAAAAAGCTCTTTGTTCTTCTCTCAGCTCCCTTGGGTAAGGGAACCCCTGTTGTACAACATCAGGGCGTTGGTAACCCCATGTATACAAGATGAGATGCAGTCTTTCCTCCCTCCTGATCCTATAGTAATCCCAACTCTGTTCTGAGTCAGTGACTTACTTCTTTTGTATCTATTAGATTAGAAGTTAAGACTCTGTGTGTATGTTTGTGTGTGTGTGTTTAAATTTCCTCTTGACAAGAAATACTGCTAAAAATCCTAAAAAATTTCCCTTTTCCTATTCTGCTTGCATTCCTATTCTGCTTGCATTTTTATCTTCAGCCACGGGGTGTGCGCAGTTGAGCTATTTTGGCTCAGGTTCCAGATTGTGAGGTCAGAGACTAGAGATTGGAGGAGAACATCAGGTGACTTTCAGTAACAGTGACGATGGTCCTGCCCTGATCCCCACCCCTTCTCCCCCTCCTTCCCCACCCTTTCCTGGCTTCTACCTTAGGAACAAAGAAGGGAAAAAAACAGCAATATGACGAATACCAGCAGCTGCATCTGCAGACTCAGGCTGGGGGCTGGGTGTTTATTCCATCTGTTCTCTTTGTTATGCTTTTACACTGTTACTTCCCCTCCCAGTACCCTAAATAAAATGGAGGGTATTTCTAGGATCCTTTGTTACAGAAAATGGCTTAGAAATCTGAAATTTATTCTGTATTTGGATGGGTGTGAGTGAGACAGAACAGATTAAAACTGCTTCAAGGACCTAAAAAAAAAGGTGAAGGCATTTTGCCTTCTCATTCTGTCTTATTCAAGAATGCCTGTTTAATGTCAGAGACTGTGATAGGGGCTTATCACATTATTTCTAATTATTAAAACAATACTGCCGAGTAGGTAATTGTCTTTATTTTATAACTGAGAAATATGACATACAGGATTAGTAAGTCCTTTGCTTATTAAGATCTCGTAGTAAGTAAATACCAAGCCAGAATCAGACCCCCAAGTCCCTTGGGCTCAGAATCCAGTATTTAGTACACGGGAGTGGCAAGAAGGCAGGTGAATTCGGAGACACCTGAGGGGACTGTCATGGCCCTGTTCCAGTGTGCTTTGCTTTTCACTGGTTACCAGTGTCCTGATTTCTTCAGAAAATAGATCTCAAGGTAAAAAATGAGATCAAGGGGAACATACAGAGTAAAAGAGAATTTTAAAATATGTCACCCAGTTGCAGTGTATAAACCTTATTTAGATCCTGATCCATTTTTTAGAAAGAAAAAGCCTTTATTGCTAGTACCTTATTTTGCTGCCTTTTCTCCTGCCCTCTAGCCTTACAGTTCCCTTAAATAAACCTGTCCTACCCCTTTGCTGACTTGCTCAGGGCATTGTCCCTACTCATCCAGTCTCTGAAGCGTCTCTGAAGCCGATCTCTTCCTGAGCACTCCCTTACTGAGTCACCTTCCTGGGTGGACTGGGAAAGTGTCTGTGAGAAACTTAGTGACTATACTGTGAATGATCAGTGCTTTGCGAAGTGTCCAGATTTCTAATACTGCTTTTCTACCTCCCTTTCAAACCCCCATTTGCCCCCTTCTTCCTAACTCTCAGCACTTCATTCTTGTCACTTGGAATTCCATGTCCTTCAGGTTTATCCATTTCTGCCAGTTCACTCCATCCCTCCTCAGAGCTTGCACACCCATGATGGTGCAGCTCTGCGGGATTTAGCAGATGGGGGTTTGTTTTGGCCAAGAGACCAGTGGTGGGAATCTGGTTGCCTTTAGGTAGGAATAACAGCTGTTCTGTTCATTTGGATTGCTGTGTATCTGTTTTTCCTTCTTCTGATGTATACCTACGAATGGCTTTGAGGTGCTGAATTTTCCTCTCATGTATATTACAACTGTGAGGAATTTAAAGTAGAAATTCTCCAGTGAGCATTTTCCTGTATGAGCACAAGGCAGGACCCTCTTGCTCTGTCCTTGTCCCAGAATCAGCTCGTGCAAAGCTTCATGACGGTGGCTTACTGTCTGCTGGGCGGACTTCATGACTCCATAGCGATGTTACCCTCACAGAAGGTTTGTTGTTATTCCCTAGGGGTCTTACTGTATGTTCTCATCTTTCAGATGTGCGGGGGAGTTCTAGGACTCTGCCACAGAGATCCAGTTTTTTTACAGAGAAATATAGTGGTACCAGAGTCCACTTTTTTTTAAAAAACTTCCTATTTGGATTCTGTGCTCATATGTGTTGTATGCAATTTTATCACTTTCTGGACATTGTAGTGCCTCATTTAAGTAGCAGAAACCATTGGCGACATGGACTCATAGAATTGTCAACATTTCTTGTTTTTCCACCTTTCTCCTGTGTTCTCTTTTAGTCATAAGGTACTTGGCTTACTCAAGGAAGGTGTAGCATAAGATTATGGAGGGTGTTCCCTGCTGAACAGGGACAAATGCTGCGGGCTTCATCTTGGGCAGGGCGGGTAGTGTGTGGCCCTGAGTAAGTTCATGAGAATTAAAGTTAGGTGGAGTTGCTTTGTGGCTCAGCCTGACTCCTTCAGCCCTGGAGAGGTAACTGAATTTAGATACCAAAGGCCTTTTTCCTACCCTGGTTACTCACTCCCACCTGTAATTCTTAAGAACTTAGTTTCCAGAATGTCAGGCAACTCCCCACGCCTCCATTTCCTGTTTGTGCTCTTCATTGAGAGAAGCCTGCTACAGGAATTCCTGAGGAAGTGATTGCTGTAGCTGTGGGACTCCACCGTTAGGTCATTGCTGAAGTGGGCTTGAAAAGGATCTGCCCTCCATGCTGCGGGGCCTTAGAAACTGTTGCTAATCATAACCAAGCAATAACCGGGACTCAGACTGCCAACTTTGTACCTTGACTGTTCTCTTTCTGTAGAGACTGAAAATTATTTTTCCTTCTCACACCTCAATTTCTATTCTCTGATTTTAGAATTCAACGTAGGTATCAAGATTCATGACAAAATTAGCTGGGACTCTGTAGGATTGATTCTTTTGACATATTGAAAAATAGTGAAGAAAGAAAAATAGGGTCCCTCTGTTGGACAGCAGGGGGTGCCCTTTCCCTTCTCTTTATTGCCTGGCACTCCCTACTGCATTCAGCCATTTTAGACAGATTGTTTTTGCTCCCAGTAACTCCATTTTGTGTTTGTGACGCAGGAAAAAAAGAGTGCAGCAAGGGAGGAGCCTGACTGGAGGGAGGGGGTGAGAAAGACTGACTTCTGTCCTCAGCATTGGTGCACCAGGAATTTACCTTGCTGCAGGCTGCCTGCATCCTAAGCAGTGGATGCAGCAAGTCCTTGCCAGCGGAGCAGAGAGCAAGGTGGTGTCTGGCTACCGGGCACCTACTGACAGTGACAGGGTACTGGCTTCTGAGACAGCAGGCAGGGCATCCCTTGTTTCTCATCGAGTTTAGGTGGTTTTCATTATAGAGATGTGTCGGGTGGTATTCTCAATTATAGGCTCAGCTAAGAGGAAAAGGCATTTTTCTTTCACTTAGTTGTCTGAGAAGAGTTAGATTCCTAATGATTCTGGGAGACACTCTAACTTTTAAAAGAAAAGCTTTTATTTTTGAAAATGTAAAGACACATTATGCAATATATTAGGTACATACACATGCATATATACCTGAAGAGAATATGAATATGTATCCATCACCCAGTTTAAAAACTTACAGCCAGTCTTGTTCATCTTCCTGCCACCCCAGTTATTTTAAAGTATGTCATAGTCAGTCATATCATTTAATCCTTAAGTAGTTCAGAATGTGTATCAAGAAATAAGGACTTTTTAAAAAAAGAATTATATCACCATTGTCACATCTGAAAAAATCTTTAATGTCATTAGATATCCAATTAGTGTCTTAAATTTCTCAGATTATAGTAGTGTTTTTTTAAGTAGTTCATTCATCTGAATCAGAGCCAAGTAAAATCTATACATTGCAATTTGTTGATGTGTCTATAGTTCCTTTTCCAGCTTGTGTTGTCTCTCATTTTTTTATCTTGCAATTTATTTATAGACTTAATTTCTTAAGGAAATAGAGAGGCTCTCTTAGGTTAGGACTTAGAAGGTACAGAGTCAGACTTCTTTTCTTTACAGATCTGAGCCTCCCATTTTTGGATTTCGTGAGGTGATGGGAGAGGACATGAAGGGGCCACACTCTACAACCTCCAGAGGGAGAAAGGGCAGGAGTCTCTTATAGGAGAGTGGTTTGTTTCTCCTGACATGATATCCTGGTTCTTGAAGTCTTTAGAAAAGTTTGCAGACTTCTTTCAACAAAGAACATGGTTGAACTGGACCATGCTCTTTCCTAGGAATTAAAGGGAGCTTCAAAGCTTTGGGACAGCGGATTTACCTGCTGTGTAATGGCTGCATCCGTAGGATGATTCAGAGCCTGTTTTATCTCCCAACCACTTTATTTTTACTTCAGTGGTAGTCTTTCTCCCTGATCAGATTAATGAGTTAGCAACAGTTCATAGGCTATTGTACAGAAAGAAAATATATAATGTTGGGGGTGGGCACGCTTAAAAATTTTTCATTGCTTTAGCATTATAACATCCCACTCTTCCCTATGACCTTTTTAGAGATTGCCCCTGAGACTGACTTTGATGCAGATGGTGAGATGCTTGGTGCTCATTCTCCCTCTTCCGAAATGGGTCAGTGACTCTGACTTTCAGCAGCTACAGCAGGCTGCCTGTTCCCTTGCTCTTGGGAGGGCACAGGTTACAGAAAGGAAGTTGCAGAGTGTGACTTCTTGGCAAGGCTGGCAGGGCACTCGTAAAGTCTGGTCCTCGGAGACTAGGTTGGTTGTGTGCCAGTTTGGAAGCTGTAGTTCCCATTAGCCGAAGTGCTTAGAATCTGCCGAAGAGGTCAGGGTTGTAGCAGTTGGGAGCATGGACCCTGGCACTGACATGCCTTTTTATCAGAGTCAGCTGACTGATAAGGTCTCTTTTCTACTATTGTCAGCAGAGAGTCACAGTCATTTACAAATAAGATTCTCCTTCTTCCCTCTGTGCTAAGGTGCTGTCTGTATCCATTTCTGCATCTTTGCTCTGGCAAAAGTGGGTTTAGAACCCAAGTATTGATAACGTTATATGTTAAGTGCTATAATAATTATATGCACCATTTTTATAACAAGTCTGGGATGGCTGCTAATGGGAATATCCTACGGGCTCTTCATTTGACTGTTTATCTACTGCTGGTTGTCAGTGAGGCCCCTCCCTCCCCCAACCCAATTTCAGAGCTGAACCAGAGCCAGCTATCTAAGGACATGAAAATATCATAGGTAGTATTCAGATCTATGCCTGCCTTCTCTTTCTCCCAATTCGCTGGTGGGTGACAGCTTTAAAAATGTAGACATAATTATGTTATCTCGCTGCATTAATAAGTCAAACTATTTAACACCCAGATCAAGAAAAGGAACTTTACTAGGAACTAGAAACTCCTTATACCCAATTCTAGTTATAACCAGTCACTTACTCCTCTCTCCCTTGACCTAGACTAACACTCTCCTTGCTTTTATAACACCGTAGTTCCTATTATCCATATAAACAAATATTTATTTGTTTGCTCACTCCTACAATATATATTAGTACGATGAGAGTTGGTCATACCACTTTGAAACACGAATATACTATTAGAGTTCAATATTTGTTTTATACCAGACTTGTTTCATTGTTTTTATTAGATAATTTTCAAATACGTCTATTTCTGTCTCTCTCCAGCCCTACTATAACCATAGGCTGTGACTTCCTCTCTGACCTGGAATACTAAACCCTTTTTCTTTTCAAGTTTTTATAAGTCTCAGTGACAGTCATTCTCTGTTGTGTAGTAATACTTTATTTATTTTATTTATTTATTTTTTTACACCTAAAGCACCTAGTATTTCTAGATGATCTCCCATCCAAGTACTAACCGGGCCCAACCCTGCTTAGCTTCTGAGATCAGATGGGATTGGGCGTGTTCAGTGAAGCATGCCGTAGACTAGTAGTACTTTCAATAATATGCTTTGCCTCTTTCTCTTGATTTATAAATTAAAGATTTTATCTTTAGCCTTCCTGCTAGGAAAGTAAGGATGTTGATACTTAAATTGCTACTCTTCCCTTTCCTTTCTTCCAAATTATCATGATCTAATTTTTAGGTCTTTTAATGTTTAAAATTTATATTGTTAAATATAATAACAATACAAAAAGTTAATAAAACAGATGTGCAACTTAGTGAATTATTATGAAGTGAATACCCTTGTAAACACCACATGTCGGGAGATTGAAACTTTCCAGGAGGCCCCTAGAAACCCCCTGTGCCCCTTCCCCAACTGGTTTGGCAGTCACTTATTTTTTTTGTTTTGTCACCCAAGTTTGTATTCCTGAACACTATAGTTTAGTTTTGCCTGTCTTTTTAAATGTCATCTTTGTCTCAATCGTCCCCTTTCTCTTTCTTTTCCTTGAAATTCATTTGTTGCGAAAACTATATCATTTGTCCTGTGGAGTTTCCCGTAACATGGATTTTGTGATTATATTCCCATAGTGTAGTTTCTGTCTCTTGTATTTACTGTAAATTCGTAATTGGATCTAGAGGCTAAATCAGAATGAGGCTCTTTTCACCAAGACTTCATAATGGGTATTAAGTTTCTCTTTGGAAAGCACATAATGTCTACTTGTCTCTTCTGTGATATTAGCAGCTATTGATTTCAGTGCATAGATCTATTAGTTTATTAGAGTTGCAAAAATGGTGATATTACAAAGAAAAGGGATTCTTTATACATTCTAGATATTAGTCTTTTGTCACTTGTGTGTATCACAAATATTTCTGACTCTATGGTTTGTCTCTTCATTTTTTTTTTTTTATAGTGTATTGAAGAACAGAAGTTCTTTATGTAAAGTGCTTGGATCTATCAGTCTTTTCCTTTATGGTTAATGCACATTGTGTCTTGTTTAAGAATTTTTTAGTTACCAAGATAATTAATCCTATAGTTTTACCTTTCACATTAAGGTTTTTAATTGACCTGTAATTGATTTATTTGCATATAGATACAATTTCTTTTTTTTCATACGGATATTTAGTTCCAGTTCCATTTATTGATAAGTCTATCCTTTTCCTAGTCATCTGACATGCCCAGTCTGTTACAGCAAGTGCCTTTATGCATGGGTCTGTTGTCTGGATTGTATGCTCTTCTTTTGGTCGTTCTGTCTATCCTAATATCTATACCACATGATCTTGATCATTACAGTTTTATATGTATCGGTATCTCCTGTTTTGCTGCTTTTTCATGAATGACCTAGCTCTTCTTGGCCTTTGTATTTCCATGTAAATTTTAGAATCAGCTTGTCAACTTAAACAAGAAACCTGTTGAAATTTTTATTCTACTGACTCTATAAATCGATCTGGAAAGAACAGACTTCTTAACATTATTGAGTCTTTTAATTTGCGAATCATTAAATCTATATTCACTTATCATTTTTGTTTTTCAATAAAGCTATATTGTTTCCCAATAGGGAGGAGTTTTGTACAACTTTTATTAAATTTATTCCTAGATACTTCATATTTTTATATATTTCATTTTTTTGTCTGCTCATAACTTACAGATTGTTTCAGATTGTTTATACTTAACCATCACTGTCTTCAACTGAGAATGTTATTTCTTCCTTTCTAATCCTTAGAGTTTTTGTTTCTTTTTCTTGCCTTATTGTACTGGCTGTGACATCCAGCCAATGTTGTTCAGTGAAGTGGTGATAATGGATATTCTTTTCTTGCTCTTTATCTCAAAGGGAAAGTTTTTGACATTTTACCATTAAGCATGGTTTTCGCCTTCAGCTTTTAGTAGATACCCTTTGTCTCATTAAGAAAGTTCTCTTCTGTTTCTAGTTTGTTAAGACTATTTATCATGAGTGGATGTTGAATTTGATCAGATGCTTTTCTGTGCTGTTAAAATTATGTAATTTTTCTCCTTTAATCTGTAATTGTGGTGAATCATACTAATTGGCTTCTGTTACACCAGTCTTTCATTGCTAAAATAAGTCTAACTTGGGCATGATCCATTTTTATTTTATACTGCTTAATTCAATGTGCTAGTATTTTGTTTAGGAATTTCATGCCTATGTTTTATGAGTGAAAGTATGACTTTTTAAATACTGTTCTTTCACATTTTGCTATTAAGATCATGCCAGCTTCTTAATATGAGTTGAGGAATATTTCCTTTTTTTATACAATGGAAGAATTTTTCCATATGATTATGAGAATCATTTATTCCTTGAATGTTTGAAATAATTGGCTGGCAAAGTCATCTGGGTTTCTTAAGAAAGTTTAACTACCAATTTAATATCTTTCATGATTATAGAGACTGTTCAGTTTCTTTTTTGAGTCAGTTTTGGTAAGTTATATAGTTTGCTAAAAATTTGTCTATTTTATCTAAATTCTCTCATGTATTTTATATGAAAGTATTTATTTTCATGCCTGAGGAACTGTTATTCTATCGCAATGAGTTTTCAGGATTTTAAAAATATCTTATTGCCTTTTGGTCAGTGCTCTTGAGTGTTCAATCTGTAGAAATATGTAGAGTTTTCCTTTATGGCTCCAAACATTGTTAAATATTGTGACTATCTGTTCTGTATGCATTTGAAAAGCATTTATGTGTTCTTCAGTTGAGTTAAGTGTTCTGTATATGTCCGTCAGTTTGTTTGTTAATAGTGTTATTTAAATTTTTTATATCCTTTTTGGTTGCTTGTTTTATCAGTTACTAAGATAAATGGTTAAAACATCCTACTTTGTAGACTTAGCATTGTAATTCTGCTTTTGCTTTATTTTTTTCTTTTAATTTTTTTATAGCAACATAATTTCAAACTTATGGAAAACTTGCTAAGAGTTGTACAAAAAATTTCCTGCACATACTTCACTGCATTTCTGAGATGTTAACATTTTACCACATTTGCCTATTCTTCTCTAAGTGTTTGTATGTTAATACACACGTGTGCATGTGTGTGTATCATTCTTTCTCTGAACCATTTGTGGGTAAGTTACAGACCTGATGCCTCCTTATCCTTCGGTGTGCGTTTCCTAATGACAGGTCCATAACCAAAGTATCACAATTAGGAAATTAACATTAATATAATACTATTATTTAATTTGACCTTCTTTAGATTTTGCCCATTGTCACATTGATGTTCTTTACAGAAAAAATACTAGATCATGCATCTTATAGAGTTGTCCTTTAGTCTTCTTTAATTGGGAGTGATTCCTGTTACAGTCATCTGCAAACGCAGATGGACTGCTACTTAGAATTTGGTTTGGATGTCAAGATTGATGACACCCCCCCACACACAGACCAGGAGAGTATGAGAAAGTTCATTAACTTACATAACTGGGGTCTCTGGGAAGAGCAGGTTTGAAATGGCTTGAGAGGGCAAGGAAAGGAGACTGGCCTGGGTTTTTATTGTAGTTGAGGGGTGGGACAGGGTAAGAATTCCTACACAAGTTCCTTGCAGTTTGAACCTCTTTCTGGCATCAAAGGAGGAGCACTGAAGCTTTGTTAGTTTGCCCAGATGTGGGGGACAATGGGAGAAGGGAGAGATGAGACTTAACAGCTTTCAATAGCGAAACATCAAAAAATGAAGTCAGACTCCTCATTATAGTTCCTTGGTCTTTATCTTTCATGACCTTGAAGTTTTTGAAGAGTACAGACCATTTAGTTTGTAGAATACTCCTCAGTTTGGATTCATCTAATGTGTCCTCATGATTAGATTCAGATTATACATTTTTGGTACTTTATATATCTTAACATACAAATATATGTTATTAAGTACATACAAATTAAATTCTTGCATTTTCATTATGAACTAAAAATTTTGTCATCGTACTGTGTCCTTTTGTCTTTTGTAGTGCTTTTTGTTGCCTGGAAGACTGTCTTGTCTGCTGTTAATATAACTTCATCAACCTTTAGTAGAACTTGCCTGGTATAACTTTATAGTTTTCAACCTTTTTCTATCCTTATTTTAGACGTTTCTCTTGTAAAAACAGCATATACTTAGACTCTTATTTTTAATCCAGTTGACAACACTGGTCTTACCTGAAGCATATGTAGTCTGTTTACATTTGATACAACTACTGAAATATTTGAGTTTGAATCGACGATCTTATTTTGTGTTGTATCTAATATGTTCTATGTAATGTACTGATTTCATTCTGTTGAAAATATTTTCTGATTTTTTTTGTGATTTCTTACCTGACTCTAGAGTTATTTAGATATTTACTCAATATCCAAATGGTTGGGAATTGTTTAGTTATCTTTTTACTGAGTTCCAGCTTAATACTGCAAGTGGTCAGAGAATACACTTTGAATTATTTCTGTCCTTTGAAATTTGTTGAGGCTTGCTTTTACCCATCATGAGGTGAATTTTGGTAAATGTGCTGTGTGCATGTGAAATAAAGGTGTAATTGTCATTGTTGGGTACATTGTTCTACATCAATTAGGTCAGGTTCGTTAGATGTGTTCAGATTTTCTGTACCCTTTCCAAGTTTTTGTCACTTGTTTTATTAGTTATTGTACAAAAGTTTTGATTTTTACATTATGGTTATGGATTTACTTTTTTCTTTAGTTCTGTTTATACTCTACATATTTTGAAACTAAATTGTTGCATGTATTTAAATTTAGAATTATTATTTCTTCTTTGTGGTTTAACCCTTTATCATTATAAAATGTCTTTTCAAGGCAGTAGCATTATTAGAGATGAAATCTTTGTTATTAATGTAGCTACACCAGCTTTCTTTTGGTTAGTGTATCTCCTTGCACTATTTTACCCGTAACATTTCTGTATCCTTATTTAAGGTGTATCTCTTTTAAGCTGTACATATTTAGTTAGTGTGTGTTTCATAAATTTAGTCTGTTGATCTTAGTCTTTTCACTGTGAAGTATTTAATCAGTTTGAGCTGATATATACCATAGTGCTGTTTTTTTCTGTTTGATTTTTCCAATTTACATTCTCTTTTTTTTGTTCTTGCCTTATTATGGATTCATTTAAAACTCACTTGTTATTTCACTTTCTCCAATTTTTAGTTACACATTTTTTACTAGCCCTTAGGGGGTCCCTTGGAAATTATAGCAGATATGTTTGACATATTACAGTCTAATACACATTATAACTTTTATTACCTTCCAGAAAATGCTATGACTTAACATTTTAACTCTATTTACTATACGCCCTGTTTTTGAGTTACTGATGTCATGCATTTTAGTTCTACGTATGTTTTAAACCCTACAAACATTTTTGCTATTATTTTGTGATATCAATATTTACTTAAAACACCTTTCTAGTGTTTTTCCTTCTTACCTACATTTCTGTATCTCCTTTTGGTATGTATTTTTTTCTGCCTGAATAAGTACTCTCTTTAGTATTTATTTTAGTTCAGGTCTGCTGGTAATGAACTCTCCGTCTTTATCTGGATGCATCTTTATTTCACCTATAATTTTGAAGGCTATTTTTTGTTTTCCTCCTGTGTAAAAAAACGGTTCCAGTGTCAGTGTTATTATTGTTCATTTGAAGGTAATGTATTCTGTCGCCTGCTACTTTGAGAATTTTTTTCCTCTTGTTTTTAGCAGTTTTACTGTGATGGTATGCCATGGTGTGGTTTTCTTCATATTTATCCTTGGGGTTCTCGGAGCTTCTTGATTCTGAATGTTGATTGAAATCTTTGTCACTTTTGGAAAGTTCACAGCTATTTTCTCTTCAAATATTGCTTCTATCCAGCTTTTATTTTTGTTTCTTAATTTATAGATATTTTATTTTGCTTTCAAGTTCAGTGCCAGTGAATATTATGGTTAGCATTCCTTTTTATGTGTATTTGTTTGGGGGTTTTGTTTGTTTTCTCTGTTATTTTAAATATTTTACTTCTCTGAACACCTGTCTAAAGCTTTCCTGTGAAACTGAAATCCTAGGATTCCTCCCATGTTCTAAATCACATTTAATAGTAAATATTTCTCCTCCCCTCCAGCTTAGTGAGGTATATTTAATACACAAAAATTGCACACATTTAATGTATACATTTTCATGAGTTTGAACATATGCATATACCTGAGATATCATCACCACAGTCAAAGTAATAAACACATATATCACCTTCAAAAGATTTCTTATGTCTCCTTGTTTTTGTTTTTATTTTTATGGTAAAAACACTTAACATGAGATCTACCCTCTTAACAATTTTTTTACATACACAATGCCATATTGTTAACTGCTTCTAGTTCTAGTCTTGTTTCTTTCTGGGGCTCCAATTTCACATGTGTTAGACCTTTTCACATGTCTCTTACTTTTTTTATTGCTTTTCATATTTTACCTCTGTGCTTTAGTTTTTATCTTTTTTATTGACCGGTCTTCCATTTTACTGACTACTTCTTGTCTCCTGTTAAACCCATCTATTGAGCTCTTAATTTCAGTTACAGTAATCTTTAATTCTAGAATGTTTAATAAGTTTTAGTTCTCCATCTTCATCTATTTTTATTTTTCTCTCTATGTAATTGAACATGTTAACTATAGTTACTTTAAAGTCCTTGTTGGCTAGCTCCAATGTCTGGATCATTGTTTTTTCCTTTGTAGACAGATAAGAGTGGGAGCTGATCATCTTAATTCAGTCAGGGAGTGAGATGAGCCAAGACTTGTGGTTTTGGAAAGGCTTGATCTACCTCTGGTTCACCCTGATCTGAGAGCATAGGCTTTCTGGGGCTTCTAACTGTAAGCATGTTGTGTTCACCTTTACCCTGAGGATGTAGCGTTTTTTGCTCTCAGCTATTGAGGCGAGAGTCTCATGTGAGACTCTACATTAGGCAGAAACTGGACCTCAATCCTTGTACCACCCTTGCCGCACAAAACCATCAAACTGATATTGGAAAAGTGCGCTAGTGCCTTGCTTACCTTTCGAGAGCTGTTCATCACCATCTTGTCAGCTCTTCCATGCTTTCAAACTAATTATTTAAAAACATTACACCAGCATTGTAAGATGTTTTCCATGGGAGATTTGGCCTTATTACTGGAAATGGAATTATTCATTTCTTTTTATATTTTATGTGATGATTTTCACCACATTGAAAAATTAAAATTTTACATAATCAAATTAGGCTGTATTTTACTTTATACCATCTTGATTTTGTGTTTATTCTTAGGAAGGTTTTAACTTATTCAGAATTATTTTAAATTTCCATTTTTAACAATTAGATGTTTAATGTATCTGGAATTTATTTTTGTGAATAGCATAAAGTTGGGATCTCTTTCCTTCAAAATGAAGAGCCAGTATTCTAATACTATTGATTACTTGAGGAGTCAGCAAACTATGCCCAGCCCCTTTTTATTAATAAAATTTTATTGGAACACAGCTATGTTGGTTTCTTTTTTCAGTTTTGATTCTTATATTCAAGGCTCTGTTCGTTTGGTGCATACACATTTAAGATTGTTAAATCTTCCTGGTGGATTGATCCTTTAGTCATTATGTAATGTCCCTCTTTGTCTCCAGTTATTTCCTTTGTTCCAAAGTCTACCTCCCTGATAGTAATATGGCCACTCTTCCTTTTTGTCTTTAATTAATGTTTGCATGGTATATATTTTTCAGCCTTTTACTTTCAACTGACCTGTGTCTTTATATTTGAAGTAAGTTTTTTATGGACAGCAGATTGTTGAGTCTTTTGTTAATCCACTCTATCAGTGTTTTGTGTTTGGCTCAGCCTGGCGATGCCGTCAACTAGGAATGCCTGGGGCTACTCAACTGTGCCCAAACTACTTCCGGCAAGCCCCCTTCCACCCCAGATATTTTCCCCACTGGAGCCAATGTTGTGGCTGGGCCAGACTGGCCCTCGTGGTTCTTATTATGATTGCAAGACACACCTAAGCAACAACCAGTAGGGAACTTTGAAAAAACAAGGTTTATTTCTCACAGGTCCTTATATGACACTCCTAGGGCTCACAGTGCAGTCACTGAGAGAGAGACAGAGACACAGAGACACAGAGAGAGACACATACACAGAAACCCTGGGGTTGCCTTTATATAGGTTGCTGTGGGCTGCCTAGGATTTTATGGGTTCCCTCTTTATTGGTGAATTTAAAACACAATAGTAGAAATTAAAGCATGGGAAGGGAAAAGGAGGGTTACCCAAGGCTTTCTAAAAGGGAGACTTCCTGGGTGGGGTAGCCTGGTTCTTTATCTAGTTGTGTAGTTGGCAATATGTCTATTCAAGATGGATGTCTTTGAAGTGGATGCCTCAGCAATCAAAAGCTTAATGTCAGGCACATTACATTCAAAAAAGCTAATTGACAGGCACCTATACTAGAGCCAGTCTCTAGTAATTGTTGTATTTAGACCATTTATATTAAAGGTAATTACTGATATGCTAAGGTTTAAGTCTACCATTATATTATTTATTTTCTGTTTGTTTACTATTTCTCTTTTTTTTCACTTTCCTATGGCTTTTTTGAACATTTTTTAAAGATTCCATTTTGACTTATAATGCCTGAGTATATTTCTTTGTGTAGTTTGCTTAGGTAAATTGCTCTGGGTGTTACATTATATGTACATAATTTATCCCAATCTAACGATATCGATGTTTTACCAATTCAAGTGAAGTATAGAAACTTTATTTCCATTTAGTCCCTATACCCTCCCAGTTTTTAAATATAATACTTATACCTTTCTCTTTCCCTGCTAAGTTTTTGTGGTACAGTCTAGATGTTTTAAGTCTGCATTTTTTTCTGACTATCCATAGTTTTCTTTATACAATCTGTTTTTGCCTCTCTCTCTTATTTTATCTCCTGATCTGCCCTCTTAAGCCATCTACTCTAACCATAATGACCTTTTTGCTTTTCCTTCAGCACATCAAGCATGCTCTTCTCTCAGGACTTTGTATTTGTTGTTCCCTCTGCCTGAAATCGCCCACCCCGGACTCCGCATCCCCCAGGTGTTCATGTGACTTGATCTCTCACTTTCGAAAAGGTCTTAACTCAAATGTCATGTTCTCACTAAGACCTTCCCTGAGCACCCCACTAAAGTTGTAATCCACTCCTCTATCAAATCTCCCTGTTCTCTTCCCTACTTGATGTACTTACAACCATCTAAGATACTATTTATCTATGAACTGGTTTATTATCTATTTCTCTTTATTGAAATATAAGTTCAATGAAGGCAGAAATCTTTCTCAGTTTTGTTGACTGTTTTATTCCTATTGCTTGGAATAGAACCTGGCACACGTAGGTACTCAGTAAGTATTTATCTAAGTAACTAATCTTCATGTATTTAGCATTTTCTTCTTCAACTTGGGACTATTAGGACAAAGGATGGAATTTTGTATAATTCTTTGTACTTTTTGCCATATTTGCCAAACAACTTTTTCCCTTGTTTGCTTTATTTCATATTTGTTTTTACCAGGTAATAGTTTTCATATGGTTTAAAATTTAAATGATATAAATGTGCATTGAAAGTACGCCTTCACTTCCATACTCAAGCACCCCATTCATTTCCTCAGAAGCAGCTAGTTTTGTCAGTTTCTTTGTATGTATGTATTTATTTATTTTTTTAGAAAAATTTTTATGGTGACATTGGTTGATGAAATCCAGTAAGTTTCAGCTGTACACTTTACCAGTAAGGCATATGTATGTGTGTACACACACATATATATATTTGTACTGTGTGTTCACCTCCCATAGATTTCTTTCTGTCACCACATATTTCACCCCTTTTATCCCATCTACCTCCCCTTTTGTAACCACTAGTCTATTGTCCATGTCCATGAGTCTCTGTTTGTCTTGTTCATTTGTTGCTTTTGGGTTTATATCCCACATGTAAACGATATCATGTGATTTTCAACTTTTTCTCTCTGGCTTTTTCACTTAGCATGATTATCTCGAGGTCTCCATCCATGTTGTCGCAAATGGCAGTATCTTCTTCCATTGTATATATGTACTACAGCTTCTTTATTCAGTTGTCTGTTGTAGGACTCTTTGGTTGCTTCCATGTCCTAACCACTGTGAATAATGCTGCTATGAACATTGGTGTGCAAAAATCTTTTCGGATATGGGTTTTCAAGTCTTTGGGGTAAATAGCCAGTAGAGGGATTGCTGGATCATATGGTAGATCAGTTCTTAGTTTTTTGAGGAAACTCCATACTGTTTTCCATAGTGTATGTACCAATTTGCAGTCTCACCAGCAGTGTTTGAATGTTCCTTTTTCTCTGCATCCTCTCCAGCATTTGTTACTACTGTCCTGTTGATTATAGCTATTCTAACAGATGAGATGGTATCTCATTGTGGCTTTGATTTGCATTTCCCTAATAGCTAGCAATGTTTGAGGATCTTTTCATATATTTTTTGGCCATTTGCATGTCCTCCAGGGAGAAGTGTCTGTTCAGGTGCTCTGCCCATTTTTTGATTGGATTGTTTGTTTTTTTGTTGTTACTGAGTTGTATGAGTCCTTTGTATATTTTGGATATTAGGCCTTATTGGAGGCTTTGCTTGCAAATAAATATATTTTCCCATTTGGATGGTCATCTCTTTACCTTGTTAATGGTTTCTTTTGCTGAGCAGAAGCTTTTTAGTTTGATGTAATCTCATTCATTTATTTTTGCTTTTATTTCCTTTGCCTTTGAGGTCAAATTCATAAAATCCTCTAAGTCCAAGGTCCTTGAGTTTAGTTCCTATGTTCTCTTCTATGTATTTTATTGTTTTATGTCTTATATTCAGATCCTTAATCCATTTTGAGTTAATTTTGGTATGTGGTGACAGACAACAGTCTAGTTTCATTCTTTTACAGGTGGCTTTCCAGTTTTCCCAGCACCATTTATTGAAGAGGCTTTCCTTTCTCCACTGTATGTTTTTGGCTTCTTTGTCAAAAATTATTTGCCCATATAAATATGAATTTACTTCTGGACTCTCGATTCTGTTCTACTGGTCCATGTGTCTGTTTTGCTGCCAATACCATGCTGTTTTGAATATTGTCACTTTGTAGAATAATATAAAGTTGAGCAGAGTGATGCCTCCAGCCTCGTTCTTTTTTCTCAGGACGGCTTTGGCAATTCGGGGTCTTTTGTGCTTCCATACAAATCTGATGATTTTTTGTTCTATTTTTTTAAAAAATGCAGATGGCATTTTGATGGGGATTGCATTGAATCTGTATAAAGCTTTAAGGTCATTTTAACTATGTTGATTCTTCCAATCTCAGAACACGGAATATCTTTCCATTTCTTTGTATCTTCTTTGATTTCTTTTAATAAGATCTTATAGTTTTCATTATATAGTTTCTTCACATGTTTCATTAGATTTATTCTTAGGTATTTTATTCTTTTTGTTGCAATTGCAAAAAGAATTATTTTTTTCACTTCTTTTTCTGACACTTCATTATTAGAGTCCAGGAATGCTGTGGATTTTTGAACACTGATTTTGTATCCAGAAACTTTACTGTATTTGCTTATTGTTTATAGTAGTGTCTTTGTGGGTTCTTTAGGTGTCAGTTTCTTGACACTCCTTGCAGAAATGTTCTCATATGGCTCTCGAAAAAGTTGATACCAAGTTACACAGAATATTTTACAATTAATATCTGTCCAGAACAGCTCCTGTTTCCCTTTTTATCTACTGCTCCACCCTCATAGCCAGTATAAACCATTTTTTAGTAGATGTTATTACTGCCATGCTAGCTGCTGAGGGCGTGATATAATGAAATACTATTTTGCCTATGCTCTTGAAAGTCCAAGTGTAGGAAGGATGGGAAGGTAGCCACACTTACAAAGTAACACAGGCTTCAAAGGATCAAGATGATACATATAAAATGCCACAAAACATTGAATAATTAACACTGAATAATTAATTGTCAAATGAGGTATAGATAACAAATACCATGAAAATTGGTTCAGCAAAGCAGAGAGTGAGTACATTTATCAGGGAAAGAGTCACAGAAAAGGAAGAATACGTTGGTTCTTGATAGTCTGAGAAGAGTGTAGGGAGTGTATTGTACCTTCTCTGTGTGTGCACCAACATGATATTTAGGCATTCAGATCCTGCTAGGAATATATTTTTGTGCCACGAGATTTGCAAAGAGGAATAACAAAATCCTTATCTTGTCAAGGAGATACCATATATACTTATGACAGAGTCAGGGAGAAGACTTGCTGTAATTTTCCCAGTCATTTGGGAAAATCAAATATAAAATAAATTTTATAGATAACTCATGTTCAGGATGGAGCTTGAAAGATAAATAGGATTTTTATTAGGCACAATAGGATAACATGATGGAAAACCTCTAGTATAGGGCTTGGCAAACCATAGCCCTCAGGCTGACCACCTGATTTTGTGAATAAAGTTTTATTGGAACACAGCCATGTCATGTAGATACCGTTTATAACTGCTTTCATGCTATTGTGGCAGAGTCAAGACAGACCATATGGCCTGCAAAGCCTAAAATATTTACTGTCTTGTCCTTTACAGAAAATTTGCTGCTCCCTGCAAGTAGACAGTATATAGGTGGGGAAAGTATTATTGATAACTATTTAAGACATGGAAATGAGATATTTGTTATAGTTGGGGGGGGGGGAGTCAGTGCTGGGAGGGTGGGTGGTTATGGAGGAGCTTCGCCTTATAGGTTATGATCGGGAGACCTTTACTAATAGAGAGGAGGTGAGGGGCCTTTCCAGGCTGGGACAATAGTTCAGTAAGGCACAGATGTGGCTTGTTCTTAATGTTTTTCTAATCTTTCTCTCTCTAGCCAAGAAGGATCAGGAAGGTGGAGAAGAAAAGAAATCTGTGCAAAAGAAAAAAGTAAAAGAGCTAAAGGTGTTGGATTCAAAGACAGCCCAGAATCTCTGTGAGTAACTGTGATTCTAAGAGCCTGATTCGGTGGAGCCAGAAACTTCCATTTGTTGAGCTCTTGCTGTATGCCAGGCACCGCATAGTGAATTGCTGATATCTTTTTTCATCTCTTCAATAGCACTGCAAGATTGTTAGTATATAGTTTTATGGTAAGAAAATAGAGGCTAAGACTTTTAGGAATTTGTCTAGTCACATAGCAAGTAAGAAACGGGTCTGAGATTGGAATCTCGGCTTTTCTTATTTCAAAACTCTTACTGTTTCTACTACATCCACAGAAGATCTATCACAAATGTTCTAGATACTGTACCTTTCCTTTTTTCTTACTTTCTTTTAAGTATTTCCTTTAAATACAGGCACTGGCTTGACTTCAGTTAAATCTAAAATAACTTTGCAGTTTAGAATAAATAATATAAATCCTGGACTTCTCAGAGTGGGATCAACGAGTTCTGTTCTTAACTTGCTATCTTACTCATAACTCTGGTGGCAGAATTTCGGATCAGAAACTCCGCTGCAAAGTTGATATAGGTAGTACTTCTTTGACAATCAGGACGTATGTTCATTTTTTGTTCATTTCAGATGTTAATCTCCCTAGTAACCTAGATTTAAATATTTGCTCAACAAATATCTGAGGATCTGTCATGTTGCAGGCTCTATTAGGCACATACTAGGCACGTGTTCCAGAGATGAAAAGTTATATAATTCATAAAACCCACTCACAGTCTTGCAGTGAGTCTGTTGTCCCCATTTTTCTAAATGAGAAAACTAAAGTTCAGATGTTGTAACTTGGCCAAGGTCACACAGTAATTAGTACATATACCCATAAGTGAATTCAGTGATACAGTGAGAACAGTAAAGCTTTACATTATCCTTGGCTATATAATCTTAGATCATTTTCAACAAATATCACTAAATAGTGTCTGTAAGTAAGTCTTTTTATGGAAACTAAGTGAGAATACCTTTTCTCAAGATTTATCTCTGGGAACATAAAACATGAGTAATTAATATTTTAGAAAATGACACAAGTGGAGTAATGCATTGTTATTTCCAACTGAGTGGTATCAGTAAGGACAACAGAATTCAGGAAGAGAATTTAGTTAAGGGTAGGATGATCTAGGAGGTATAATTTAGTGATTCAGAAATTATTAAGTGCCACTTATATGCTGGGGATACAAAACTGAGTAAGACATAGTCCCTGTCCTCATAAACCATACGTCTGGTGGAGACAGAAAAGTAATAGCATGGATTGATCAGTGCTATAATGGAGGCGTGCTGGGATGCTTATGAGAACACTAAATCAAGCAAGAGGAGTACTGGAGAGAGCTCATTCTAGAGGTCATTCAAAAGGAGGTACTGCTTAAATGGAGATGAAAGAACTACTGACAGTGAATTAAGTGGAGTGGGGGAGGGTTGGCTTGTTTCAGGCAGAGGGATCGGCATGTATGAAGGCACAGAGGCTTGAGAAAACAGTATGCAGTTTGGGAGCTGCAAGTTGTTAAATACAGCTGAGTAAAGACCCCGTGTGGGGGAATAGTGGGAGAAGCAGCTTTCAAGGACTGGATAGAGGCTAGGTCCTAATAAATTCTGGGAGGCTTAGGCTTCAAATTGCATATTTTATCCTGAAAACTCTGGAAGTTATTGAAGAGATTGTAATCAGGAAAGTGAATGGTACAACCCTGTGTGATTTGGGTGGAGGCTACTTCGGCAGTGAATTTTGAGGCTGCATTGCTAGGGTGGGGGAAGACTGTAGGCAGAGAGATGAGTTATGTTATTGCTTTAAACTAGGTCCCAGGTGATCAGGGCCTGAAACTAAAGTAGTGAGAATGTATAGGAAGGCAGAAAATATTAAGAAGATAGAACTAATGGAACTTTGTGATTAACTCAGGGATAAAGGAGATGTTTTCTTGGGTTTAAATCACTCTTTAGAGAGTGGTACCATTATGGAAATAGGAAAATGCAGCAGGAGCAAATTCTGTCTTGTGTGCAAAGCAGTAGGTAGTGGACATGAGTGAGGTGGCAGGGTGGTGGGTGGAAATGATTAATTTTAGGCTAGAATTGAAGATGCCCATGGAACACCTCCAAAAGGATGGGTGTAGTAGGCATTTGGGTGTAGAAATCAGCAGGAATGCCTAGCTGGAGATACGAATTTAGGAGATAGCATATGAGTCATAATTGAAGCCTTGAGTTTGCTTTGCTTTGAAAGCCACTGATATTTAAGGGGCGAGTAAAAATGGGGGGGGCGACCTCAAAGGAAAGGAGCTGGAAAGGAGCAGCTAGAAAATAGTATGAAATAGTCCTAAGAAGTGGGAATAGTCAGCAGTGTCAGATGAAGATATAAGCCAAGTAAAATCAGGACAGGACAAGTGTCTTTTGGATCTGGCATTAGGAAAGCCAGTAGCTAAGGCAAGAATAATTTTTCAGTATAGCATAGGAGTTAAGAACAGAGGCTCTGGAATCCATTTGTATTTAAATCCTGGCTCCAACCCCTACTAGCAGTATGACCTTGGGTGGGTGGCTTAATTTAGCTTCTCGAAGTATTAGTTTCTTTTTCTATCAAATGAGGCTGAGAATATAAACTTAGAGGGATATTATGAATAGAGTTAAATGCAATCATGCATGTAGATTTTGTTTAAGGTACTATATCTCACATGGAGTAGACACTAAACAAATGATTGCCATCTTTTCACTGACTCTGCGAAGACAGAAGAATAAATGAGAGCTATGGAAGTGACACAATAGAATGTTATAAAGTGAAGGAAAGAAGGAAGTTGGTAATTAGGGAGTAATATTGGGTCAGGGAGTGTTTCCTTTTAAGATAGGAGAAACTTAATTATGTATGCATATATGCTAAAGGGAAAGGTCCTTAGGGCCACCTTTTCTGTTCAAACATGAGCAAAGGATGAGTAGATGGGTATAGTTACTGGTAAGGTTACAAATTTTCTTCTAGATGATTCCAAAACATTCCTTACCCAAGCCTTTTCTTCTCTGGCTCCATCTGAGAGCCCCTAATGCTCAGTCTATAAGTGACATAGAGAAAGCTTAGCAAGTAATTTAACCAATGCTTCAATTTTTTTCAACAAGACCTTAGAACATGGGGAAGTGATGGGACAGTTGGAAGAATGGGATATTTTGGTGGAGCCACAAAGTCAGCCAGGGAGCATGGGCTAGGGGACACTAAGAGGATTACTGGGCAGCACTGAGACCTCAGTTATCATTGGTACCAACACAAGTTCGTAGATTCCGACCTGCAGTTTTTACTAGCAGTGTTTATCAGCCCAGGTATGAGAGAAGAAAAACGAGAGGGCTAGATTAGTCAGAGACTGGAGGAGAAGGAAATGAGAATAGAAATAGGAGTCATAGAAATGAGAATAATAGTAGCGAAGTGGTAGACCATAGGTCTAGGTTACATAGAGAAGGCAAAGTGGAACCGATACATTCAGAGATAATGGAATGGTCAGCCTTCTTGCCGGAGAGAGAGAAAGAGCAAGCGAGAGAGCGAGCCCACTCTTATGAGGTAGAAGGGCCAATTTAGAGATTAGTGAGTGAGAGAGCTAGAAGGGTAGGAAGTGTTTGTTAGGGAATGCAATATGGCAGTTTAAGAATCAAAGCATTTCTAAGTAATGGTGGCTTTGAGGATGGAGTCATGAGAGTGGGGAACTAAAATAAGTGGGGCGAACAGCTTTGATGTATAAAGATAAGATCAAAGGCTTCTAGGAGCAAAGGCAAGGAGTCACAGTGTTTGCAGAACGTGGTGCTTGGAACAGTGTGGCTGCTGTGACATAAAGGTGGGGATTAATGAGAGAGAAAGCTGTGAGGTGCGAACCTTAAACACTAGACTGAGAAACTTGGATTTTAACTATATAAGCAGTGAGGAGCTTCTGAGAGCTTACGTTTGCATGGTGCATCTTTTTTAACCTTTTACTTTCAACCCACCCGTGTCTTTGTGTTTAAAGTAAGTTTTTTATAGACAGCAGATTGTTGGGTCTTTTGTTAAGCTGCTCTGCCAGTCTTTCGTGTTGGGCTCAGCCTGGCAATGCTGTCAACTAGGAATGCCTGTGCCCAAACCACTTCTGGCAAGGCCCACCCCCCAATACTCGTGGGTTTCTTCTGATAGTGACTGTAAAAGAGTGCTGTGTGTGGCATAGGTTTGTAGGGTGGGCTGGAAGGAGCAAGAGACTGAGAGGAACATGTCTTTATATTATTTTCTGGCAGCAATCTTTTTGGGTTCCTTCCGCATGCCCTACCAAGAGATTAAGAACGTCATCCTGGAGGTGAACGAGGCTGTTCTGACTGAGTCTATGATCCAGGTAAGGAGAAGGTTGTCCTGCTGGAGCTGGCTCTTTCATCGCTGCGCACCAGCCTCATCTCTGCTTAGAGGGCGGGGACCTTTCTCTAACGTTGGTGACCTAAAGAATGCTAGCTTTGGGTGAGCATCCATCTCTCTGGTGGTCAGGTTATTTCTGGTATGTTTTTCAAAAGTTCTTCCACCTCACCAGCCGCCCGTCCCCCCGGCCCCTCAGTCCCAGGCCCATGTTTTCTTCTTAGAGGTCGTTGGGCAGAGTGAGGGACGGACAGGAGGCTCAAGTTGCCATCTCATCCCCCTCAAACTGAAACAGTCCCCTCTCTGTTTCAGAACCTCATTAAGCAGATGCCGGAGCCAGAGCAGTTAAAAATGCTTTCCGAGCTGAAGGATGAATACGATGACCTGGCCGAGTCAGAGCAGTTTGGTGTGGTGGTGAGTTTGGCTGTGGCAACAGCCTTTTCTCTGACGCCCTTGCTTCCTGCTCCCAAGAGCATCCAGCACTTGCTCCTTGCCTCTGGTCTATTTCGAACCTGTCTTTCTCTTTCTCTCCTCCCTACTCTGGAACTCAGATCTTCCCATAGGAGGCTCAAGCCTGTATCTTTTCTTTATCTTACTTCTCAGTCTGTGTTGGCTGTAATGGAACTGCTCATCTTCCCCCTAGATGGGCACTGTGCCCCGCCTGCGGCCTCGCCTCAATGCCATCCTCTTCAGGCTGCAGTTCAGCGAGCAAGTGGAGAATATCAAGCCAGAGATCGTTTCTGTGACGGCCGCGTGCGAGGAGTTGCGAAAGAGCCAGAACTTCTCCAGCCTTCTGGAGATTACCTTGCTCGTCGGCAACTATATGAATGCTGGCTCCAGGAACGCGGGGGCTTTTGGCTTCAATATCAGCTTCCTCTGTAAGGTGAGCCAGAGCGTCAGAGCAGGACGAAGAAGGGAAGGCTGTTGGCCTCTGTGAGCCCAGTGTGGCAAACTGCTCTTGGCCTAAGGCGATCTCGGGCACATCAGGGCTAACAATTTCTCCTCTTCTCCAAGCTTCGAGACACCAAGTCCACCGATCAGAAGATGACATTGCTGCACTTCTTGGCTGAGTTGTGTGAAACTGACTATCCTGATGTCCTCAAGTTCCCGGATGAGCTCGCCCACGTGGAGAAAGCCAGCCGAGGTGGGACAGGTTGGGGGCGTAGCCAGAGGACCTTCCAGGCCCCAGAGATCTCTGCACTGGGAAGGAAATAAGAAACGGTTGAGGTTTTAGGTCATCTTCAGTTCAGACTGTTTTAAGTGGCGTCTGAGCCTCAAGGAAGGAGTAGCAGGCAGAAGAGAGGGCTCCATGTGTGGAAGTGTTTCCTGGGGAAACACTGAACACCAAAAACACCTGGAAGAAAGGCAGCTGTTGTTAGTCCAGCGCAACAGTTGTTCTCATGCAGAAAGCATAGATTAGGTTAAGAGAAACCAGCCCTCGCCCTCCTGGAACTGGGCAAAGAAAAAGTGGCATTCGGCAGACGTGGAAACAGACCTCTGCCCTGCCTCTCTCTTTCTGCGTATGTCTCCTTCCTCCCAAACCCTGTTCTCTAAAATAAATGAGACTAAGATCCCAGGGGATGTCATAGATTCTTATATTAAATGAAGCTTCTTTTGTCAGTACTGTGTACAGCTTGTGGAGGAAGGCTGGAGGCTCCGTCATCAAGTAATTTATAGTTTCACTGGAAAGATGTGTGAAACAACTAGAGAGGACATAAGAGAACTAAAATAATTAAGTACCAGCTGTACATATGGACTGGAGCTATATGTGCCCTGAAGGGCGGAAGCTAAGGGTCTTGAGACTGGATTTAGTAAGCGTTTCCTGTCTGTTTTTGTGTTTCCTTTAGTTTCTGCTGAAAACTTGCAAAAGAATCTAGATCAGATGAAGAAACAAATTTCTGATGTGGAACGTGATCTTCAGAATTTCCCAGCTGCCACAGATGAGAAAGACAAGTTTGTTGAAAAAATGACTATATCCTTTCTTGAATGGAGGGAGTTACATCCTAGGAAGGGAAAGAGCTTCCCATGGGGGCAACAGGATAGATCTGATGGAGTACAATTTTTCTCTCTTAAAACTATTTTTTTTCATTAAATACATAGTTGTTGAAAACATCTTCTCACTGTTCTGGCAGGGGAAGCAAACCATACAGATAAACTAAAAGTTCTGCTTGATCCCTTTCTGTCTGCCATGTCTCTACTGTGCGCACACGCGCGCACACATACATTCCCTCTCCTTTCCCTTTCCCAAAGGTAACCACTGCCACTGGACTTCTTCCTGTTCTGCACCTCATGAATTTATTTTGAAAGAAAATTGCATCTTAATGCTTTTCGCCCACAATATGTCTTAGCCCTGTTTCCACAGCAGTATGTTCAGGATAGCCCCCTTTTTAATTGCCACCTCCTATTCTGTAGGTGTACCCTAGTTTATGGTTTACCATTCCCCTCTTTTGGACTTTGAGATTACTTCTGGCTTTTGCCTTTGTGAACAGTGCTACATGGAACACCCTTTTGCATGCCAGCATGTATCTTTGAGTCTTCCTCTGGGGAGAGAAGTGGGTCTGCTTCTCGAAGTTGGTCCTTTACTCCTGGGCTGCACAGCTTTGTGAAGGATGCTCAGGAACAGTATAACAAGCTGCGGATGATGCACTCTAACATGGAGACCCTCTATAAGGAGCTGGGCGAGTACTTCCTCTTTGACCCCAAGAAGTTGTCTGTGGAAGAATTCTTTATGGATCTGCACAACTTTAAAAATATGTTTGTGGTGAGCAAGGGATACCTATTGACTAACTCTCATGGACATTTTTCACTGTCCACAGGGCTCATGTTGGTTGGTGGTGGGTGTGCATGTGTGAGTGTATACATACCTACATGTTTATTTTTTTTCTCCACAGCAAGCAGTCAAGGACAACCAGAAGCGGCGGGAGACAGAGGAGAAGATGCGGCGAGCAAAACTAGCCAAGGAGAAAGCCGAGAAGGAGCGGCTGGAGAAGCAGCAGAAGAGGGAGCAACTCATAGACATGAATGCAGGTAAGACGTGGAGGAGGAAGGAGGATGGGTTGAGACAGGAACATTTGGAAGACTTCTCTGTCTAGAATCTAGAGGCCAGAGAACAGCTCATGTCTGAGCACAATTCCTGGTGAGTGATTGTTGGCAGATCCTGGTGCTGGACTTTCACCCCAACTCAGTGACATGCACAGGGCAGTTCTCCATGCTTAAATCCTCTTCTCTCCTTTGCTGGTTCCTGCATTATGTCTCATCTCCCCAGTGATTTTAATACTGCCATAACATGTACTCTTTCCTTCTGCCCATCCAAAGCGCCTTTGGTCTGTTTCTGTACCCTCTACTAAATCTTTTGTTCTTTTCCCCAAAATGTTTTCCTGGCCCTGCTCCTTAGTAGTGGCTTGTCCTCCCTTTCTGCTTATTTCACTAAGTACTGTGTCCCCAGTACCTCAGTGCAACTGTCCACACCTATCAGACTGTAAATGTATTGAAAGGGGGTGGAGGAGCTGGCCACCCTCCTTTCTTCAACAGAATCTCTCTTTTACTACCAGAAGCATGTCTTTGTTGAAACATATGGCCTCAATTACTGGCCCTCTGTTTCCTGCCTCTGCTTCTTTCCTGCTGCCGATTCCCTGCCCCCCTTTGGCTGCTCCAGCGGAAATACAGCATACATTGTGCACGACATTGAGCTGATGCCACCCTTCTTGAACTTGAGAGGCTACGAGCCATCTAAGTGAAGGGGTTCTCAGGGCTGCTGGGTCTGGCAAGAATCAGAGTGTTTTGCTGAGCACAAGAGGGAAGGGCTGCTCTAATACCTCTTGCTCCCAGGTACTTTTCTTTGGAAGCGTCTATTGTGGTAAGATCAGGGACCTGAAGCAGCGGGAACAGCCTACGTTTTTCTCTTTTCTTCATACTTTTCTGGGAAGCAATTCCCTTCACTTACCACCAGTTCTGTATAAGCCACAAACTTTTTTTTTCTAATAATGCTATTAAAGCCCACACCAAGTAGATCTCACCTTCCTCCATTCTCCCTACGTACTGTAGAGTCCAGCTGATGTGGAATGAGGGCTGTACCCACTCATGAGGGTACAGCTGGGTCCCCAGGGCAAGCAAATGAGGTTGGAATGTAGGTCAGCTGCAATGGTGATGTTCAGCCAGCAGGTGGCGCCGGGAGCGGTGAGCCCTGCCGTGTAGCTGGCAGCCTCCAGGCTCCTTGGGATTTCACAGTTTTGGATTTCACCTCCCTGAGCTGTTGCCATGGAAACAGAGCCAGGCTGGAACAAGGATTCTACATTAACTCTTCCTATTCCAGCCAGGATGCTCTTCTTAGATGTCAAGCTGGCTTCAGGGAGATGCAGCCACTGGGGGCAGCACTTCAGTGAAATGTACCCTTGATGAGAGGTTTCCCATCTTTCCGCAGTCCTGCTCTGAAACTGGAACCAGGCTCTCTGTGAAAGGTTTATGTGAATGGGAGTGAAGCACTTTAGGATAAAGAGAGAGATAGTTCTTTATTAAATAATTTCATAATCCCTGTCTCTAGTTATCCTGGTCTTGGAGTTGGGCCGTCCTGCTATTCTCTGTGCCTGCCCTGACTGGGATGGGAGGGGGCGCTGCAGGAAAATATCCTAGGGTTTCCAAGTGGTTAGTAGGCAGTGAAACCTTTTGTTTCAATCATTTTCAAACAGACACAAGTAAATGTGTCCTGAGGCTTGAGGTTGAGCCCTTTGTCTTCTCTGAGCCCCCAGCCACCATGGGCGAGGGAAAGCCAAGCAGTTGCTTTGCATTTCCTGTGGGGCTCAACACACACATGCTTCTCGGGCTGACAAGCTTACATCTCTCTCTTTGTTCACAACAGAAGGTGATGAAACAGGTGTGATGGACAGTCTTCTAGAAGCCCTGCAATCAGGCGCAGCATTCCGACGAAAGAGAGGACCCCGTCAGGGTAAGTAAGCAAATGGAGCCTTCCCCGTGGTAAAGGGGCTGAGGCCTCTCTGCTCATAGTCCTGCTTTTGGGCTGAAGAGCAGGTAATGATGCTCCGAGGGCTTAGAAACTTCCCACAGAGTCCCTGTGTCTAGAGTGGATTGTCTGGTCTTCTTCCTCCCACTTTAGAAAGTACCAGCTTGGAGAACTGGGGCTTGGGGACTGATAGCAGTCAGTCACATTTGATTATTCTTATATTTCTCCCCATCCTTGAAGGAGAAACCTGGAACAAGTGAACCAGGGTGCAGGACACAGATTTGGGTGGGTATATGAGAGTATTGACTGGAATACAAAACTACATTAGATGTAGGAAATAGGAAGGAAAAATAAGTCAGGAGTCCTTACTCTCCACTTCACAAGCAGAAGAGATAAAGAATAATAAATAAAAAGTTTAAAATCCTAGAGAGAGGAGGTTAGGCATCGTTATCCCCAGATACAGATCAGCATCTCCAGGGCAGGTTTGTGCTGTGTCTGAGAGCTATCTTTTCCTTGGGTACAATTAGCCACCACTGCCCTTGCCATCCCCATTGACTCCCCTGCAACTTTCTCTCCCGACCTTTGGAAATATTAAGTGGATTACCCTGAGCCAGAGCCTCTAAGAAGAATTATGGGGATAGGAGGACAAATGATCCAGGCATTAGTATGAGGAAGGATTAGCGGATAAGTCTCCTTAGAAGGAAGTGCACAGTGGCCTGCAGACCAGTCCAGAAGAAGGTATAGTGAGGGCTAACACTCGTGTGGGGCTGGCCTGCAACACTAGTCAGTGAGGTCCATCTGGGGCTTGGGGTGATGGCTTCTTTCCTAGGTTAAAGGGCGAGAATAATGGAAAAGGCATTATTAAGGGTTTCTGTTTCTGGGGGAGGTAGAGCTGTGTTCCCTATTCCCTGGCTGATCCATTTGTAGGCCTGTTTGATGTGTGCTTTACCTTAAGGTTGTTGTATAGCAGAGCAGTTGTGCAGTTTGCTTCAGCCGGTGCTTAGCAGTTAACAGTGGTATCTGTAGGGATTGTTGTACCTGTCACAGCCTGGAAAAGGGACCTGAGGGTCAAGGCTATAGAGCACACTAGTTCATGTAGACATAGTGTCCTGGCCCGAATGTTGTACGTCGCTGTGAGTTTCATCTGTGATGGCCAACTGCCTGTTTCCACCCACACTTGGAAGATCCAGAGTGAAATTTCCACCTGAGGGCCCTTGTGTCTGGTTCAGTACCTTCCCGATACCGAATCTCTGGTTGCAACTCTTGCCCATGTTTTGGCCTCCTCTGGGTACAGGCTCTCCACAGGGGAGGAGAGGTGGGTGTGATGGGTGTAGGACTTCCTGGGACAGAGTGTTTAGCCGTACAGATCAGTGTTTGCGTGGAGAATGCAACTAGTAGTATTTCTTTGTGTTTAGTCTTTAGAGGTTCTGCCACAGTTTCCCAACTACCATATAAGGTAATGTGGCCTTGCATTAAGCATTTCTAGCCAGACGAAAGCACACGGCATCACTATTCTCCTCTGTCCTCTCAGCTAAGTGCTAACCTGCATCAGACTTTGGTGGGGAATTCCCTTTTAAGCCTCTTCCTGCGGAACTGTGCTAGAATTCCAGATGCTTCCTGTACACAGGCGGCCAGACATCAGTGGCTTCCCTCTGCTGGGGAGGCCCGTTCTCCACTTCTTCTCAAGTGGGAACCCAGGACTCCCAGGCAGAGGAAGTGGAGATTTTGTTGGAACCTAGCTTTTCAGCAGAGGACTTGAATTAGTCAACGTACTGTTCCCCAGTGCAAGAAGGAATAGGAGCAGACTTACACTAGGAGGTAGTGAAGCCAAAAGAAGATGAAAGTGAAAACTACATACCTTTTAAAGTGGCTCCATCCTGTAACCTTATCTTTCTGGGTTCTGGGTACACTAAACATACCTGGGAGATTCTCTCAGGGGAGACATTTCTAGTTACTCTAATAAGCTCTTTAGACTTTGATGCATTCACTTCATACGAAGTGACATGGCCTTACGTTAAATGTAAGTAGAAGACTGGGCAGTGGAGTAGAGTGCAAAGAGCATAGGGCTAGGTAGGGACCAAAAGACCCAAAGTCAGGTCTAACTCTGATGCTATCTAGGTTACTTTAGGCAAGGTTCTGGGACTCAGTTCCTTCATGTATAAAATGAGAGTTGGACTGGAATGGCCTCTAGGGTCCTTTCCAGCTTTAATATTTTTTAATACAGTGACAACAGGATTAAGAGGAGAAGAAAAGAGGCAGGACCCAGAAGGCCCCATTCTCAAACTATAAAAGCTCTGGTGGCTTTGGGTTTCCCTCGATGGCTACTGGACTTAGCTGGTTGCTTGGCTGTTTCTGTTCCTCCTGTCCCATTTCTTTGAGCCAGAAAACTGAAGCGCTGTCAAGCAGATCCGCCTCACAGCCCTCCTCAGTCTCAGGGAGGCAGCTGTCTCTATTCAAAGACACTAGCTTTCTCCCTAGGATTTAAAGGAATGTTAAAAAAATCTCCCATCTCTGGAGACCTGAGGGAGTGACCAGTATACAAAGACCCATTGAGCAGTTGGAAGAGGGAAGTTACTATCAGGGCTGGTTCATTAAAAGTGACGTGTAAACTGCTGTGATCCGCAGGGTGTGGGAGAACAGAGGTTTGCCTGTCAAGGGGAAGAATCCATGTGATTGTATTATTGCTACTGTTACAGGCTGATGATCGAGTCTGCTTGTGGTTTTAATGACTCAACTTTATCTCTATGTCTGAATTGTGGCCTCTCATATACAGGCCATCTGTTCACTGGGATAAAAGTCAAGGGAAGAAAGAAATTCATCTCTCTCCCTTTCCTCTCCTCTGTACTTCCCAGCTTCCCTGAGGGCTCCCCCTGCACTAATGGAACACTAATAAAAGTTGGAAGACTCTAAAGCGGTCCAGTGATTAGCACCTAACCTCCTCATAGGCTAAAGGAGTTAAGACCCAGATAAGGCCTTGCCCAGGTCTACAGAGCTGGCTAATGGTAGAGCCAAAAGTGTAGCCCACATTTGTGAAGCTAAGTCCAGGGCTATTTCAATGAAGCCTACATGATTGGACAGGAGATGAGTGACCCTTCTGTATAGGCCAGAAATACTCTCTCATACCTTCTAGCAAGGAGAGACTTGGACAAGGTGAATGCTTCAGAGAGTTTCCTGATGACCACCTGTCTGTAGAGTTTCTCCTATAGCACCACTTATCTTCCCTTCACTTCTGTAAAAATAGGACAGGAATTATAATCAGGAGAGTTTTAGACAATAATGAGTTCTTTAGGGTGGTAATGATTGCCCCATCTGTCCTAGTTTCTTCTTCCCTAAGGAAGCTCATTAACAAGAGCACTTCCTCTTAGTAATAGTTCCTAGCCTGTGTTTTAGAAATGTCTTTTTCCAGACCATTAAGCTTTTAAAATTCATCTCTACTGGTGTCATATGGTTGATTTTACTAGGGTTTTTACCTTAGTCTGCCCCTAATTTCTAGGAATATGGTCTCAGAGACCTATGACCAATGTCTCAAGATTGTTCCTTTTCCCCCACAGACTGGGGCTATTTTCTTATGAGTTAAATATCCTCCCTGATCCCATATAGTCAAAATACATATCTGCTTCTGTGGCTACTTTTCAATAGTCTTAACGTGTACCCAAGTTAGAGAAAGGATGGGGAGCGGTCAGTTTTTCTGGATCGTTCAAGCTCTTCAGCAGAATTGCCCTGAAGACAGTGTGGGAGCCACGTTCCTCAATTGTTCCCAGTTCCGACAAGAGCTTTCTCATTCTGAGGCTGACCTGAGACCACGTCGTGTCCATCCCTAGCATACCTACTTCCGAGACTTAAAAGGGTCGTTTTGGTCTTCTCCCCACCTACCACCCACTCCTAATTTGTATGAACTCTGTAATGCATCAGATGCTTTTTGAATGTAGAAAAATCTAGAAACACTGCTTGACTAGTTACAACTGGTATCCTCTTAGAGGAAGAAACCAAAGAGAGAAACAGCTTAAGACATGCCACACTTGACCTTGTTGCCCAGGACACGTGTCCCTGAAGGCCCAGTGTTCCTTTACCTGGGATCTGAAGTCGGAAGTTATTTCAACACATACATACCCCTCAAGTCTGTCTGTCTTTCTGCCCTGCCCCCCGCCACACAGGACAGATATTTGCAGATTTTCTTAACCGCTGGAGACTGAATTCAAAGGAGCGGTAAAGTGCTGTCAACCTCTGCCTTTCTGGGCATGAGAAGTAGGGGCTAGTTTTAGCAGAGTAGAAACTAAGTGGGTCTGAGGAAGAGTTTGCTGGGGAGACTAAGGAGGAAGACAGGAGAAGCGTGTCCCTGTGGACCATCCTAGTCACACTTTTGTGCGCTTCTTTCCCTCCCGTCGATCACTGAGGCAGTGTTCCATGTTCACCATCCAAGGAGTGGTTCGTGTGACAGCCCCTGAGTCTGGGTCACACACCTTCCATGTGTAACCAGATGGGCCTTGCGTCTGTCAAGCAGGGCCTTCACTCTTCTTTCTCCTCTTATTAGACAGTCCCTTGTGTCCCTGGAAGGAGGAGGAGCCCTGCAAAGTGGTAACCCGTGAGCATGCCGTGTGCTCCCCGCTGACCAATAGGTAGCCTTTGCCGTGTGAACGTGGTGGCGCTAGGTCACGTTTCTGCAGAGAAGCTAACAGCTTGGTGAAGACTTGAGCCCTCTGACCCTGTTTGGCTTCTGCCCTCCCTGAAGCTTTTCGCTAGTCTAAAGGCGGCACAGGCGTTCTGGGCGCCCGGTTCACTGGCCACTCTGGATGCTTCCTTCTTGCTCGAGCGCTGCAGCTGCCCCGGCCCTGCGCCTGCAGCTGGGAGGGCCCGGCTTCATGAAGGCCTAGGCGCTGCTCCCTCCGCTCAGCTTTCCCATGACCCACCAGGCTGGTTTGTTTGTTTTAATTGAGATATAAATCACATGCCTAAAATTCACCCTTTTAAGGTATACAGTTGAGTGTTTTTTAGTATTCACAAGGTTTTACAACCATCACCACTGTCTAATTCTAGAATATTTTCATCACCCCCAAAGGAAACTCCATACCCATTAGCAGTCACTCCCCATTCTCCCCTCCCCCAGCCCCTAGCAACCGCTAATCTACTCTGTCTGTGGATTTGCCTATTTTAGACATTTCATAGACATTTCATTTGTGTCTGGTGCCTTTCAGCCCAGCTCTTTGTATACATGGCGGTCTCTCCATGCTGCTCCCGGGGCATGGGAAGAGGCAGACAACGTGAGATGGGCATGCTCCCAAGGAGCTGCCTTCCTGTTGAGGATACTGGGCCATAAATCTGGATTCCATTAGTGAATGAGAGAGCCTTAGGGCTGGCTCACAGCAGTTAGAACAGAAACTCATGGATTGATTGGTTGTTCTGGTCTGAGGAGGACCACTGGAGCTTCCCAGTGAGTAGGGCCCCTACTGGCCGTCCTGGCATTGCCTGCCCCGACTCACCCGTCCTTGCCCCGTTATTTCCCCCTGACACACATCCACGCTGTGCAGGGCCCTTAGCATTTGTATCACAGCTGCTACCCTTGAGGAGGTGGGGAGAGCTGGGCGGGTGGGCTCCTGGAGAGGGAGAGAGGGAGAGAGGGTCAGTGGAGCACATGAGAGTGTGATAGGCAAGTGACGTCAGTGTGTGGCTGCTGCTCGCAGTAATCTCCCTGGTAACCTGCTGAAGGCCTTCCTCTGCTTGGGACAATTCTCCCAGGGATGACTGAAAGTGATTTTGGCCAAAGAGCTTCCTGGGAACTGCCAAGAAAACAAAAATAATACTGTTTATTAAGCTTGAGGCTATTTAATTCCAATAACATTACAATGAGAAAACCGGTTTTGAGTACTTCATCTCTCTTTAAGCACATATGCTTGAACCTTGTTCTGTCTAGCTGTATTCAAACCTGTGCTATTTTCACACAGGAAAGCAAGAGCATGGCTTGCTCTCCTGCCTGCACTAATCTTCTCATATATTCTCTGTACCCTCGCCCTACAACAGTATATTCCACATCTTCTTGGATCTCTACCCTTCCTTCAAAATAAGGGCCGCCGTGACCTGGACAGGGCAGCCACATTTCTTGGCTCCTGGCTGAATGTCTGTCCTGGAGTTCGGAAGGGATTGGAAGTTGAGACTTCTGTGGACAAGATCCCTTATATCTTCTCTTGCAGCCAACAGGAAGGCCGGGTGTGCAGTCACATCTCTGCTAGCCTCGGAGCTGACCAAGGACGATGCCATGACTGCCGTTGCTGCCAAGGTGCCCAAGACCAGTGAGGGAATCCCCACAATCCTCGAGGAAACCAAGGAGTTGGTTGGCCGTGCAAGTTAAGCCAGGTTCCTGTGGCCACGCGCTCCTCAGTGGGGCCCCAGACTGTCCTGCCCTTCAGCATGTGCCTGTAGGGTCATGGAGATTCTCCTGTGGGGTGGCCGCTCCCACTGCCCTGACCTGTTCTTCTCTCTGGCCTGCTGCTCTTTGTACATCACACACAGCTTCAGCTGCCTGGAGGCCAGAAGGAAAGGGCAGCGTGGGGAGGCCTGAGCCCAACCCAGCCAGCCCTGGCTGTCGCATTACCAAAGCAGGCTCCGTGTTTGCTGCCTTAACCCCAAGTGTCTCCTCTGTTACTCTGAGGCCTGTCTCAGACAAGGCCCACCTGCTTTCTCAGCCCCTGACTTTCCAGGGGGCTTCCCATAGGTCAATCTTGCTGGGTTTGTGCTTTTCTTTTGTGGTTTCTCTCGCCCTGAGAACAGCATGGGGCTTGTGAACCTTTGGGCTATATCCCTTCTCTCATTGCTATCACCTCTGCTCAGCTTTTCTCCCAGCTACTGTTATTTATTACTAGTGGTGTGGCATTGGGAGCTGCTTTTAAGAAAGTGGGAGTAAATCTTATCCTCACTCCACCTTCCTGAGAAAGGCCTCCCAAAACAAAAAGGACCTAGACCACTTTTACCTGTTTCACTGACGGGCAGGCAGGGCATAGAGACACTGTGGGACCTGCCCCAGCCTGCTGCCATGCTTTATGCCATTGCCTCCTCCCTGGACCCTCTGCACCAGCCCAGGCTACTGAGCCATGGTCCCTCCTCATGCCCTCCCCAGAGCTTTGGTGCATCTCATCTGGAGTATGGGCTGTATTGTGACCATCCCAACACCTCACCCTCTGTCTCCAAGGAAATGGGAGGTGGAGCCTCCTGGCTGAGAAATTGTTTTGCAAATGGATCTATTTTTGTATGAGATTTTTTTTTTTTTTTTAAAGAAAATAACTTCCTTTACCCTCCCCCCTCCATAACGTTAAGAGGCTTTGATGGCAGGTTCCAGAGTCCCTGGGATTTCTTGCCACAGGCCTCAATCCTAAACAGGCCTGTGGGTGGACCTCCTTCTCAGCCCTCAAGCCTTCTGGGCCCCAGTGCAGATTCTTCCTCCCAGCATCCAGTTCTGGGGCAGGAGGAAGCTCTTCTCTGGTTGAGCTAAACCAGGCCTAAGAGGAGTACGATCTCTGAGACCACAGAGTTTTTATAAATTTAATATATTTATCAAGCCAAATGTGCAGATGCTAACTGGACGCTTTGGGGAAGTGGGCACAAGGAGTGCCCACACAGTGTACCCCTGCTCCCTTCTGAACAGTGGACAGGCCAAACTGTTGGGTGACCCCAGCCACAGGAAGCTCAGACTCTGGCTCAAGGTGACACTTTGCCCTCCTTGTGTTCCTTTCATCTTCCCACCCACAGGTAGGGAGAGAGAATGGCACTGTTAGGGGTTGGTCCAGAATTGTGGCTGTTAGAGTAAGGGGGAGCTTAGAGAAGACTCGACACTTGCAGAGAGGCCTTGAGGCCAGGAAGAAGGGTCCCGGGAGCGAGAGTATGTGTGAAGGGGCAACAGCAGCTCCTTTGGGCTATTCCTGAGAAGACTGTGGTGCGAGGGGCCTGCTGCTCCCTGGGTCCCCTCCCTCTTCCTGCTGACATCTGGGGCTTTGACCCTTTCTTTTTTAATCTACTTTTGCTAAGATGCATTTAATATATAAAAAAAAAAAAGACAAAATGCAAATCTCTTTCCCTCGCCTCTTGGGCTTCTGGGATGTCATCACCTCCAGTTTGTTGGGTTTGTTTCCAACTGTTAATAAAGCATTGAAATAGTACTGCCTTATAGCCTCCTGTGTGACTTTCTGAGATTGTTTTTCTTTTTTCTTTCCATTCTCATCCAAGCCCCTCCATCTTGTCCTGCCTCACATCCCTGACTGACCTGACAAACCACTGTCAAAAGTTTAAGGTGCCTGTCATGTGCAGACTACAGTTGGGCGCAGGCCTAGAGATGATTAATACATGGTGGCCTCTGCCCCCCATATGCCCTCCCATTAAGTGGTAGGGCCCCAGTCCAGCCCCCTCCCCTTCCTCATTGCTGCCTCTTGGCTTGGAACCCTCCTCTTAAACTCAGTTCTAGCTCCCCACCTCTCTACGCCCCCAGATGTCACAGTTTCTTGGCAGTACCAGTTCCTCTTTTGCTGAGGAAAATATCTCCCATTCATCTCCCCCTCCCCCTTTTGGTGGCCACAGACCACATTCCAAACTACAGAGGCCTACACTTGGGTGGAAGCCTGTCCTGCAGAGGTCAGAAGCTAGAGGTCATGCTCCAGATGACTTGTCACACTTGTTTGAGCACGTTGTGACCTGCAGAAAGAAACCTTACAAGCTATGAGTAGGCCCAGAATAGACAGGGAGGGGCCTGGAGAGGACCACAAGCCCATTTAGGCAGGCCCTAGAACTGGAAATAAAAGCCTTTTAAATAACCCTGGAGCCTGGGCAGCTGCCTCCTACGGCTGGGGATGTCGGGTGGACTGCCTGCTTCCTCTCTCCCCAGAGGCCACATGCTTCTGGCTCAGAGCTTTACAGGCACACATACCAATTAGGGGACCAACCACAGCTGCTGCTCACTCTCTGCCAGTGCCTGGAATAGAACCCAGGCGTCCGGTTCCCCACCCTCCGCAACCTGGATCTCAGAAACAAAACCCCGCTTCTTTCCAGCAACAGCGCACACCACCTCCCTCCCGCGCAGGAAATTCGCCCCCAGATGCTAGGTTGGAAGGTTTGGTTTCCATGACAACAGACAAGGAACAGGCAGAACGCACGACCCGTCTCTGAGAGGCTCCAGCAGCGGAAGCCCAGAGACATTCTCCTCCCGCCCTGTGGTTGGGCAAATCCTCCCTAACCCTCCAGATAACCCCAGTGGGTCTGCCTTTCTGTCCTTCCGCACAGCCTTCCCTCCCCCTCTGTGTTTCTTGTAGCTTCTCTGGCTGCAGCAGCCTCGAAATCCCACTGTGCTTCCAGGAGGCAGGCGGAGGAGGCGGGGAGATAGGAGAGCCGATGAGTGAATGGAAAAGCACGGAGAGGGAGCGAGGAACGAGGGAGGGCGATCTGGGTCTGTGGGCAACCCGATTTCCTGCTTGCCCTTTCAGTCCCCTTGACCACTCTCACCCACCCCCGGGCAAGAAAGCGATGAGCTCTCCAATTTCCTTGGCTTTGCTGCGTTGAGGCGAGCGGGAAGGTGAATTCCAGATGGGGAAACTGAGTCTCAAGCTACAAACCCAGCCTTCGGAGGATCGCTTCGGGCGTTCCCTCCCACTCCCGCGGTGTTCCCGAACCCCTAGACATGGAGGATGGAGGGGCGCGAGTAGAGGAGAGCCCCCTCCTCTCGCGAAGCCCGCAAGGGCGCACTGGGGTGGTAATTTCAGCCGGGAAGGGGCGGGCACAAAGGAGACGTCACCGCCCCCCCTCCATCGCGGTTTGCCGTGCGCCAACCCGCGTCCGCCCCCGCGTCCTGGTCTCCTCTTCTGCCTGGAGATTGGCGCTTAGCACCGTAAGGGAGACAGCCGCAAGCATCCAACTGCACACTCAATTGCACACTGACACGCCGCGCTCAGAAATCCCTTCCCCCACAAAGCACCCGCAAGCCGATTACACACACGGTATACAGATCCACCAGCACAGTCAATCGCACACTATTACACATGCACAACGGTGTTGCAAGCATAAGCAGACACATTTGACAGCCATACACAGACTCACGGCAATGACAAAACCAAGACGCAAACACCACAATCGCCTCGCGATCCCGCTCTTCTTCCAGCATGCACCTCTCAGGTCGCTTCATCCACACGTGCCAGCGGCAGAAACGTTCAACCTTTCAGAAGAAACCTTTTTTATTTTTATTTTTCAAAGAAAAAAAGCCATATAAATATTAGAGTATAAAACTTGCGTGAGACACAGGAAGGGGGTGGGGAGCTACGTGACTATGCAAAGAGAAGCGCTTATAGGAGTCAGTACCGGGGAGGGAGTCGCCGCAGCGCGTGGACACAGCACAAAACACAGCACGGGCCGCCGCAGGCAGATTCAAAGACAGACGGCTACGCGGAGCCCGCTGCCCGCTGCCAACTCACCATCACGGAAAAGCACGCCGCACTACACTATTGGCTATTCTACACCAGCCTAAAAAAGGGAGGGGGCTCTACAATACTTAGGGACGAGGGTGGGGGTCTCGCGCAGCCCCGCAGAATGAACGAGACTGCGGGGGGCAAAAGGGGGTGGGCAGAGGAAGGTTTATACACAAGGAGGCACTGGGGACTTTAACCAGCCTCTGGCCACTAGGGGGCGCACTGGGGGGCCTGGGCAGTGGCCTTCACAGAGAAGAAATGGCACCTGGCAAGGTGAAGGACCAAGGCTTGGGAATGCAGGGGTCCCGGGGAGAAGCCTGATCCTGGGCTGAGACTTTTTGTCCACTTGGTCTCTGCTCTAGTCCCTTGTCTCCTCAACCCAGGGACCAAGAACGGCCTAGCTGGTCCTCCCTTCCTGCTGGCGAGGGGGCCACACCGATCCTTCACCAGCGGTACCTCTGGAGTACCCAGCACCCACAGAGTCTTCTCTGACCTCTCCAGGGGACCTGGTCCCAAACCTGCTCAGAGCTTCCTTGGACTGTACCGCCAGTTTAAACCCCTTGGTGCTGGTAGCTCAGCCCAGAGCTGACTGCCTGGGCAGAGCCCTGAACGTGGTGGATGGGGGTCCAGCTTGGTGCTTGGTTTATGGCTGGCATTTGGGGATCTGATCAGTACCCTGGGGTCACACAGAGCCTCCTGAAAGACCCTGTCAACTGGTGGGTCAAGCTTTGTCCATCCCCCATCCACATACACACCCTTCCCTTTATCATACCACCCCATACTGTCTTGGAACATGCAATGGAGTCTCTTATTTGGGGAGGGGGAAGTCACAGCATGCAGTGGGAACATCAAACAATGAGAAACAAAACAAAACAAAAAAACTGGTCCCTAGGGCATTGGGAAGAGGCATGGTAGCAAAATGCCCTCCCTAAATCTGGCAAGCATCAGTACCACGGGAACGGTGACCATGTCTCCCAAAACCTGAGCTTGGTCTCAGGCTCTGGAAGGACGTGAAGGGGCTGGCACCAAACCATGCTTGAGGGGAAGTTTGAGAATTGAAGGAGATTCCAAGAGGTCATGATGCCCTTCCAACTCTTCAGAACTATGAGCCTGTTTAAGTCACCAGGTACCACATCACCCCAACCACCTTACTCAAGAAAGAGGAGCTGTTGAAGGAGTAGGGTGGGGTGGGATGGGCAGGAGGAGGCAGCGGATGGTTGGGCCTGATTGAATCTGGATGATGGAGGAGTTCAGCAGTAACTAAAGGGGGAGTGATAAATGATGTCTACACTAACCCCACCACCCCCTTGGGCATAGCAATTGATTGGATGGGGGTTCTCAGCAGAACTCCCTTTGCATATTCAATCCCAGGGGCAGAGAGGGGGTGTTGACTGGGCACTTGTTTCTGTTTCCCAAGGGAAGCATGGCCTGGGTCCTGACCAGGATCCTGGGGGCGAGCCCTGAAAATCTGAGGCCCGGGCCGGGTAGGGGAGGCTGGGCTGGTTGGGGGAAAGTGGCCCTGTGGCTCTGGGCCCGGCCTCCACATTACTTCTTCTCTTTCTTGCCCGACTTCTTCTTGTTGCCGTTGCCACCTGCCGGGGCCTTGCCATCCCGCTTGCCTGCTGCGTTGGTCAGCGTGGCATTGCTACCAGGAATGTAGACGTTCTGGCGGTAGTCAGGCACGTGCTGCAGGGTGAACTGGGGCCCGTAGCGGGCACTCAAGCCCATGGTGCCGGCACCTCCTCCCAGGGTGGAGCTCCCATCAGCAGCTTCTGCAGAGACAGAGAAAGGTCAGGGGCTAAACTTCAGGTCCCTAACAGTCACTCTTATAGCACAAGCAGCTAATGAGTGCCTGCAAAGCACCTGGCCTTGAACACACCTAGTGCAGGGAAGACTGTCTCTATCCATAGGGGTAGAGGTAAGGGGATCTGGAATGACAGCTGTGGTTTGATTTCTAGCTCTTTTATCTATTCACTTAAAGTAAGAGCTTAAAATATGCTAGCTGTTATTTCTCTCAGAGTTGAGACACTGGCTTGCAAATCCTTGCCCTGGGAGCCTCTCTGGTTTCCACACTAGACTCCTGAGGGCCTGCGACCACGGTTTGTGCATCCTCTTTTTCTTCTCTAATGGGTACCTGGCACAGAGTAGGGTATTTAGTAGTTCCGCTATTAGTCAAGAGGGGGTGTTCTTCCAGGCATTCATTCATTTTTGGAACAGCAATTGACACCTACTATGTACCAAACAGTTTGTCAGATGGTGCACATGCATGATGGCTTCTAACCTCAACACAACAACCCAGTTGAGGTATATGGTATTATCCCCACTTTACAGATGAGGAAAGAAAGGTTCAGAGAACTAGAAGACTAGCCTAAGGCCATAGCAGCCAGCACAGGTTAGAGCAGGGGTGAACACTAAGTATATGTGTGTGGGGGGAGGGGGAGGGGTATAATAACCACTGCCTGCAGCAATGGGGCCCTCGTGACTCCGCTGAGGAGTGTCAAGGAGGGGGAGAGAAGACAGCCAGGAGATGTCCTCTATGAGGCTGAGGTACCATGTAGATGTAGGCTCACAGTGTCAGAGCCAGGGGACATGAGAGACAGTGTCCTGCCCAACTTCCCACTGTTCATGAGAAGAAACCGGGGGTCTGGAGAAGTACAAACTCTGGCCCTGGTTCAGCATCACCTGGGAGCTCGTTCTAAACGCAGACTCTCCAAATCTGCATTTTAACAAGATCTCCAGGTGATATGTATGCACACTGAAGGTAGGGAAGCACAGAAGTACCTGACTCAGTGGCTTTAAATGAGACAGGGCCCGGGCACTCGGTAAGTGCTCACTCATACAGTGTGTTTTTGGGGGATTGGGGGGAGGGAGGTGGCAGGAGTTCTGACAATCTGCTGAGTTCACTGAGGGTAGTGGAGTCATCTGGCAGTGGGAGGGTTAAAGCCCCAGGAATGCCCAGCCCTGCCCCAGCCCGCAGACAGAAGAGCTTTCCTCTCCAGCCTCCCCCTACCCCCACCCCAGACCCTGGGAGTAGGTAGAGAGGGTGACTAAAGCTGGAGAGGCTGAGTAATCCTGGGACACCAACCAGGGATTGAGAAATAGGAGGACAGGAAATATTTTCAAAGAGCGACACAAGAGCGGGGAGGGGCATAAGAGAAGGAAAGGAAAGATGAGCCCGAGTCTTCCCGCCTCCTCACTCCAGCGCTCTGGTTTTTACAGCCTCCATTTCAAGTCCCATGGATGGGAGAGCCTTCAGCAGCTGGGAAAGAGGGTTCGGGTGGGAGGGGGCCGCTGCCCACTTCCTGCTCTCCTTCCCCAGGCTGGGCCCCGTCCCCAGCCTTTTCATTCCACTGACATTTCTCTGTTTCCCCTAATTGACTCCAGGAGAGAGCCGGGTCCTTGACTGCGGCCCCCTCCCCTCCCGAGTTTCCTTTTCCAGCCTGGGAATGGAGGGGCTGAGGGGAGGGGGCCAGATCTGGCTTCAAGAGCCAGGATTTCAGAATGATTTAGGGGCTAGACAGGAGACCTCAGGGGCTGGGGGTAGGTGGGGGAAGGAAATAGGGAGAAAGAGGGAAAAGGGAGGCAGAAAGATAGGAAGGGCTAGACTGGGTAACCGGAAGCCTGGCCCACCCACATCTTACGTGCACCCAGCATCCCTGGAGAACACCTAAATGGGTGAAAAAGACAAAACCAGCCCCTGCCGCCTCCTTCCCAGAAGCACAGGCCTGCTACTGGCCTGGGCCCTATGGCGTGCAGTGGAGATGAGCTAGACCAGGAGAGAACAAAGTATTAAAAGAAAGAGGACGACGCTTGAGTTTTGTCTGGTCAGCTATGCCACTAAAGGTGCTGTGGGACCTTGGTGGAGGCCCTGCATGATTCAGTCCTCATTTTCCCTATCTACAAATCCGAGGGGAGAAGTTGGATTGCGGGCCCTGACTTCTTTGGAATCAATCCTGCAATGGCCCCTTCTCCTACCCCTGCAAGACCCACACTGGGCAGGGACTAGGGTCTTCCCTTGGTCCAAGAAAAAAAGACTTTGAAGAACAGCAAGAAAACCTGGGCACCTCTGGCCTGGAGGAAGTGGGAGCGGTGCTGGCCTCTCCCGTGCGGCCTCTCCTCAGAGAAACAGCTCCAGACACTGTAACCTCCCCTCACCTGCTGCCCTCCCCACCCCAGGGCTGAGGGCAGCAACTCTACAGCAGCCCAGGGAGGCCTGGTCAAGCCAGGTCTCAGCCTCTTGAACTACAAACCACAGGCTCCTTGAGAGCACACCTCCTCCCTGAACTGTTTATTTAAAAAGCCTCCCAAGTGGACCCACCCTCTCCCTCTTACTCCCCCTCAGCAGCCCCACAGGCCTGGCTGGGCTGGGCTCCAGGAACCTCTCTGGCTCCAGGGCAGGGAAGCCGGCTGTGAAAGTGAGAGTAGGGCCCTGACCTTGCCACCTCCACCCTCGGGGTCTGTTCCCCCCGGGCTGAGGCTCACATGCAGGTCAGGCCCTGTGTGGGCAGGGGCGGGAGCCCTGAGAGGGGAGCCAGCCCACAGTAACCCAGGAGACCTTCTAGGAGGGTTTGGGGCCATAAATACTCCATTTCTGTTTTTAAAATCTGGATTTATGCTAAAAAACGCCTGCTTCCTGGCCTTAGGGCTCAAGGCCACAAGAGCTAAATATACCTGACTGTCTGTTTACTTCCATCAAGAGCCTGACTTGGCCTTTCCCCAGCTGCCTCCCTCTTTTGGGACTCCGCATCTGGCTGCTCTAGAATTACAGCCCCCAGACCTGGGCCCAGCTCTCTCTGCCACTTTCCTGTTCTGTTTCCCCTTCACCAACCACAGGCCTGGCCCTAGTAGGCCTCACAGTCATCTGGGGGAGGTCTGACAGATTTAGCAAATAAAAATATGAATTTCAGGTAAACAATGGCCAATTTTTTAGTGTGATATGTCTCAGCGCTAATGTTTGGGATCTATTTGTGCTTAAATATTATTTGCTGTTTTATCTGAAGTTAAAATTTAACTGGGCATCCTACATTTTATCTGGCAACCCTAATCTGGGAGAACAGTGCAGGACGGTAGAGTTCAGCTCCAGACCTGTTCAGCTGAAAGGGGAATTAAGGCTGGGTCTCAAGGCAGACATGGTCACTGTAGCAGAAAAGGCATGAACTTGGGAGTTGGGCCGGGTTAGAATCGCCAACCTGCAGCTTTAGAGAAGTGACTTTTTAGTTCTCTCATCTGTCAAATGTAAGAACTGGACCTGCCTTGCAGAGCTGCTCAGAGGGTTCATTGACGTGAGGCCCATAATGTTTGTCTAGCATGTGCCCGGGACAATACACAGGCGTGGTAATGGTGATTAATCTTCTGGTTTTACCTGATTCTCTACCTACCAGCCCTCCAGACGTGCTGTGGGGCAGGGCTCTCTGTTCACTATGTAAGGCCGTAATCCTCCGCCAGCCTCCACAGAAGCCCAGGATTTGCTTTTCCAGAAGCTAGTTCTGATTAATAGGCATTATTCTAATTCTGCCTTCTATCTACCCCTATAGGTCAATAAAGATAATAATCCATATTCGTCACTATATATCGTGCCCCTACTCTCTGCCAATTCTGTGCTGAGGCCTTATATTAGGCCCTCACAACAGCACAATGAGATATGTTATTATTGTATCCATTCTATAGTCCAATGGTCTCCAACCTCTTTGGCACCAGGGACCGGTGCTCCTATGAGAATCTAATGCCTGATGATCTGAGGTAGAGCTGAGGCGGTGATGCTAGCGCTGGGGAGCGGCTGCAAATACAGGTGAAGCTTCACTAGCTCTCCCTCCTCTCGCTTCTTGCCTTGCGTCCAAGTTCCTAACAGGCCACTGACCTGGAACCAGTTGCCACCGGGGGTTGGGGACCACTGCTATAGTCAATGAAACTGAGGCCCAGAGGGGCTTAGTAACTTGTCTGAGGACCTGCAGATAAATCGGGTGCCAGGATTTGAGTCCATGTTGGCCTGACTCCAAAACCTGTGCTCTTAATTCCTGAGGATATTATTCTGCTTCCCCTGCTCAGGACCCTTGTGACTCTCTAGGGACAACAACCATCATCCGAATTTCTATGGCATGTGAAGTCTTAGCCTGTGGGAAAACGAAAATCCTGCTCTGAAGGTAGGGGCAGCAAAAAAGAGAAGGGGTCTCACATATTCAGAGTGTGCTCTCTCTGCTGGGAGAATCCCCACCCGGGTCCGTGGATTGAGGGCTTGCGTGTGCCAGACCCAGGACTCCATGCTTTGTGGTGTCATTTCATTTAATCCTCACAACAGCCCCGTGAGGTCACTACTCTCATTTTCTTGGCTGAGGAAACTGAGGTTTACAGAGATTAAGCAAAGTGATCAAAGTCACAAAGATTTTAAGTGGCAGAGCTGGGACTGGATTGATGCTGCCCCTTTCCAGAGCTAGACGCTTAACCACTACTCCCCACATTTCCTTGATGGGTCTTTCCCTTGTTCACTCCCCTCTGGGCATCCCAGGCCCCCCAGTTCTTCTGCTGTTCCTAACCTGGCTTTACGTTCCAGAATTATGAGTCCTCTCAAACCAGCTGAAAGATCTGGAGGTGAGGCAGGTTGATAGCCAGTCTTGGGGCATGGTGGCTGTGGGATCCCCCCAAACTCCAGAACTCTCTCATCCCAACACACATGCTGGCACAACTTACCACTGGCAGAGGCCAAGATCATGGCTTGCAGCATCTCTGTGTCAAACTGGTTGTTGGGCCAGGTGCCGGTTTCGTCGCCATTTTGGGAGCTGGAGAGAGAGTGGAATGGTGAGCTAGCTGTCTCCCAGGCCAGCCCAGCTCCTGCCCCACCTGTCCTCTCCCAGAGCTCCCAGATCCAGTACTCTATCCCTACCCCATGCCCAAGACCTGCTTCCTTTCACCAACATAGGAGGTAGTTTATACAATCCTTCAGAAGCCAGACCCCCATTTTTCAGTCCCCCAAACAGCTCTCTATTGTCTCAGACACGTGTCTCAGAAGCCATGGCCCTGAGAGGGGTGAAGCAGGATAACCGGCAACTTGGCCCTCATGAGAGAGCAGTGCTTACCATTCCAGTGAGCGAAATCAGAGACTCTCCCCAGGGCAGGGAAGGTGAAAATGGGAGAGAATGTGTCAGAGTCAGAGAAAGGGGTGAGAACATTGGGGGGAGAATACAGGCAGGAGACCCCAGGAGACCTCAGAGCTGGGAGGCTTGCTAAGCCCTCAGGATAAAATCCACATAAGAACCTGTCCCTCCTGTTATGAGGACACCCCCAGATCCTCCCAGACATTCTGCCATCAGATCTCTTTTGAGGCACTTCCCCAATACCTCAAGCTCTCTCTTACAGAGCAGTAGGACAGACACTGGCCTCTAGAATGCCAGTTCCCACCATCTGCCTTGGTAACCCGAATACAATTAGTCAGAGGGGGTCCCTAAGCCCGCCCAGGCTGGGCCAGGTGCCTCCCTGTGGTCCCACTTTACTGCTGCTGTACCATCTGCTCCACCACCAGATAGAGCTCTGTGTGGTGGGACTGTCTGCCTGCTTCTTCCTACAGCACCTGATTAAGACTTTTAGACACTCTAAGTGTTGAAAAAACCATGAAGTGATTCATAATTGTGAAAAACGCTAACCCATAGAAGAACCCTAAGCAATTCCAACCTAACTTGGGATTTTCCCATAGGGACTATTTCCATGCTTTTTTGGAATTTTCAAGAATCAAATTATTTCTGTTTTTGAGGGGATGGAAAAGCACCCTGACACACAGTCTATTAGGTGACTCTTGGCACTGTCTGGCACACTGAAGTTCCTCAATAAATATTTGTTGCCTGAGTGAATGGGAAAAGGCCTATGGAGAGCATTAGGTCACTATGAGGGTTTGGCATCAGGAGAGGGGCTGCAGGGCAGGCCTCAAAGGGCGTGCGTGCGTGCGTGCGCGTGTGTGTGTGTGTGTGTGTGTGTGTGGAGAGAGAGAGAGAGAGAGAGAGAGAGAGAGAGAGAGAGAAAGGGAGGGATAAAACAAATGTGCAAAAATGTTAACAACTGATGAATCTCGGTAAAAAGAGTATTCAGATGTTCACCATACTGTTCTTTCAACTTTTTGATAGGCCTGAAACATTTCAAAGTAAAAAATGAGGGGTAAAATTAAGTTATCAGGAGAAGGTATAGTGATGTGGGAGTGGCTTTCCAGGCAGAGGGGTAATACGCCCTGAGGCTTTGGTGAGTTCTCAGGACTAAGGGAAAGCCAGTGTGGCTGCCACAAGGGGAGGTGGTGCCAGGGTTTGGGGTGGCAGAGTGGGGACACTAAAGGTTTTAGTCTCATTTCTAAGCCACCAAGGTGTTTCAAAGGGGGTTGTCACAATCAGATTTATGTATTTAAAGATCGCGCTTGTTCCTGTGATAGGGCTGAGGGCTGGGTTACCTCTAGGAGGACAAGAGCCCTGTGATGAGGCCTCAGCCACCTCTGTCTCCATGAAAATCCAGAATTCCTGACTTGCAGCCTCACTGAGCTGTCTCTGGATCTGCCTGAGGGCGCGGGGCTGAGGCAGACAGGCTCAAGCCTAGGTGACGGGCCTAATGGGGATGAGTAGGGAGAGAAGATGGGGGCGGGCAGCCGGGAGGAGAGCTTTGGGACTGTGGAATAGACAACAGGGTCAGATACCACAGGTTAGGGGTACACTCTGTGGAGGCAGGTAGTGGTGTTGAGGGAATAAGGGCGAGTGGAAGGGTGGGCCTGGAACCATGGTGGGCTGGGCTATAATGAGGATTCTAGGAAAATAACTTTCTATTCGTTTGTTTGTTGAATGACTGCCCAAGCACATGGACAGGTTGTTAGCTCTTAGAAGCTGGACAGGAGATGAGTGGAGTAGGAGAGACTTCTTTTTGAACTATTTCCTGAGAGCTTCCTATTTCTGGGCACTGGGCTGACTGGAATGTGTATGTGTAATATATAGTCTAATTCAGCCTCAGAACCACCTACACATAAGTGTTACAATTATCCCTATTTTCCAGAAATCAGGGCTCAGAGAGGTTGAGAAATTTTCCCAAAGTCACACAGCTGGTAACTGGCAGAGCTGCAACCTGAGACAGGTCTAATGTGACCCCAAAGCCTATGTTCTTACGCACAGCAACATACTGGGCTTCATCAGAGACACCCTGGAGCCCCAGCAGCAGGTGTAGGGGACTCTCCTAGGATGTGAGAAATCATGAAAAATAAAAGTGGAAGAGAGACTACATCTAATTGGCCACTTTCCAAGTACCCACTATGTGCCAGTGTCTATGACAGGCTCTAGGATTTAAAAGATGGTAGATACAGTCCTTGCCGTAAGGAGCTTGTAACCTGGTTTGCTGGGTGTGTGTGGGGGCAGGGGGAGCATCCCAGGGGCTAAGATTCGGTCAAATGCTTCCTGCATCAGGCTCAAAAAAGAGAAATCTGGTAAAGTCACCCCTTACAATGGCCTGGATTTAATTGTGATAGATGTAAATGCATGTATATATTCTTTAATGTAGTAAAAGCCTATCCATGTTTTAGAATATACAGATATGTCCATATGTAGGGCCATTATGCAATAATTAAATGACTTTCAAAGAATTTGTTACTGACATGGGAAAATTTTCATGATATATTGCAAAGATAACAAAAAAAGAAACTACAATATTAATAGATGGTATAATCTCAATTACTACAAAGAAAAAAAACTGGGAATAAAAGTTCTCAATATTCTGTGAACAAATTTATAAACAATTTATTTAAACAAATCAGATTTAAAAAGAAAAAAGAAGCCAATATATATTGCTTGACTGCATTAAAAAAAGGTTTAGAAAGATACACTTGAAAGTATTAATAGAGCTTAAGAGAGTTGAGATACTCCACCAAATACAAAATGTGGACCATAGTCTATGGCCATGCCGCTGTGAACAAGCCTGATCCCATCTGATCTCAGAAGCTAAGCAGGGTCAGGCCTGGTTAGTACTTGGATGGAAGACCACCTAGGAAGACCAGGTGCTGTAGGTGTAAAAAATAAGGGATTGTAAACTGACAAGGTCCTTGCAATCTGTGAGGTCAACTAAGGGTTGCCTCGCCTAAAAAAAAAAAAAAATGTGGACCATAATTTGGATAAACATGCAAACAACTTAACATAAAGGTATATAATTGGAAAAATGTAAATACTGACTGGATATTTAATATTAGTTTATTAACATTATTTATTACTAATATATTGTTAGTTTATTAATATTTTTAGTGCTTATGTATTTCTAAAAAGAATTATCTGTTAAAGATAGTAAAGACTCAGATTAAATTATGTGATGGTTGAGAGTTTCTTCCAAATAATTCCAGGGAGGATGGGGGTGGAAACTGAAGTAAAACAAGATAGGGAATTAGTTGATGCTGAATAGTGTGACCATAGAGGTTCATTGTATCACTCTTTCTACTTTTATATAGATTTGAAATCTTCCATATTTAAAAATGTGAGTGATGGCTTCCCCTGGTTGTGAAATTATGAGTGCTTTCTCTTTTAAATTTTGTTCTCTGTTTCTCATGTTTCTATAATGAGCGTGTATTATTTTATAAGCAGAAAAAAAAAAAACTTTCTATTTGTTTGTTTGTTGAATGACTGCCGAAACTAAGGAAGAACAGGGATAGTGTCTCTCAGAGAACTGAAGGGGAAGTGGACCATTAAAGAGAACAGAGCAGGGACCAGAGGAAGCCAAAGGGAGACTCTTTTCTCTGTGCAGAGACTGGAAATAGCTGCAGGGTGGGACCTGGGTTAGAGAAGGGAGAATTAGCCTGAGAAAGGAGAACTGGCTTGCTGGATTCAGAGCTTGAGACAACAGCTTCTGGGATGAGAAGCCAAAAGGATGACCTGAGAAGAAATAGCAGTGGGGAGAAACTGCACCTGGCAGTCAGGGGCTTCTGAACGTGAGTCTTCTTCCCTTTTGTCTGGGCAATGTGACCCAGCACTGGCTTGAGCTGGAACCAGGTTTACTGAAGAACTCAACACTAGCCCTGTTTTGAACCTGGAGTTTTAGTAGCCAAGATGAAGGAGAAGAAGTGGGGCAGAAAAGCAGTGGAGGGCTGGAACCAGGGTTAGACTAAGAAATCTCCTGTCTTCAGATCCTCAGTTCAACTTACTCATCAGAATGGCAGCAAAGCAAAAATCTCCCTGTCATTCTGTTGATCCTGAGAGGCCTCAGCTCAGGGCCTTTGCATATGGTCTTCCATCTACCTGGAATGCTCTTAACTCTTTCCTTCAGCTGGTTAATTCCTTCGTATTCATCCTTCAGATCTCAGCACAGCCTCATTGCCTTCTGAATATCCTCCTGCTCCCTGACCAGGTCAAACCCCTATTTTACGCTCTCACCACCAGGTACTGCTTTTCATAGCACTTATGATAACTGCAATTTTAGATTTATTTTCTGTGATTATTTGGTTAACATTTGTCTCCCTCAACAATGTAAACTTCTGAGGGCAGGAACTATGTCTGTTTCAAATCTCCTACACCTAGAGCACTACCTGGCCTAAAGTACTTATTGAATGAATGAAGGAGGGAAGTCACAGTTGCTGGACTGGGCCCCTAACTCTTATTCATCAGAGCCACTGGGCCACTTTGGAGCTGTTTCGGAAATGTGTGTCCCATCCCCCTCCAGTTAAGGATGGGAGAGCTCCTGAGCCTTCTACATCTCCCTAAGAGCTCCCACATGCATTTCAGGTCACTGGTTCTCTTATTTGATGAAAAGGAACTTGAGGCGGGAAAAGGTGCTCAACCCAGAGAGCACATCAGAGGCAACGGGTGGGGCTTCCAGGTTCAGTAGTGAATTCTGCTTCAGGGCCAGTATATGGCCTGGGTGGGTGTGAGTAAAGGGGACACAGATTGCCCTGTACTTCTCATCACTGCAGCTCAAATGTTACTTCTTCCTGGAGGTCTTCTCTATCCCCTTCCTCCATTACACTCACATTATCCTCTTCTTCCCAGGACTTGCTATGATTTGAAACTACACTTTTTTGTGTGATTTGTTGTCAATTTTCTGTCTCCCCTGCTGGCATGAAAGCCTATGAGTTCAAGGATTGTGTCTGCTTGTCCACTCTTACAGGCCATTGCTCATGGGGACTGGCTCGTAGTAGATGCTCAACAAACATTTGTTGAATGAATGAATACATGAATGACCTAATGGCTAACCTATGGAAAGGCTGGCAAGGCCAGCGGAGAGAAAGGAGACAGCTGGGGTTCAGGATGGTGCAAAGGCAGTCCAAGCCTCCTGGTTTGTTGCTTTCTAGGGGCCTTCTAGGAAATACTTTGAGATCTGATATCAGTGGCAACACTGCACTCCTAGGCACTTGAGTCTCCACTAGACACCAAAGCCTCCTGGGTTCTTGTGGCAGTGAGGGCTCAGCATCTGTAGCATCTGGAGAAATGTGGGCAGTAAATGTCTGACCACTGAGGAGGTGGGAGGTGGCCCAAAGCTCTGCCAACCTCTCTTCAGGGCTCCTTGGATTCCTCCAGGCTCCTGACTTCTAACAGGGAGGCCTGGCCCAGAGCCCACCCCACTCCCCTCAGACCAACAGAAGATCTTTCCGCTGAAGTTTCCCTCCTCCCTCACCCGCAGGGGGTTCCTGTCTCAGCAGGAATTCGTACCAGATTGAAATGAGCAGCTGGGGCAGCCTGGATGGGAGGGTGTGTGTTGAAAAGTGTTGATCAAAGGCTCTGTGTGTGAGGGGCAGAAGGAAGAAGAGAGGTGGGGACACATATGTGTGCTGGCTTGCCCAAAAGTACAAAGAACTGAAAGACAGAGTAAAAGACAGGATAAAAGAGAGACAGAAAGAGATAAAGAAAGAGAGAGAAAGAATCAGCAAGGCAGAAAGAGACAGACAACAGACTAAGGGAGAGAGATAGACACAGAGAGGCTGAGAAACAGAGAGGAAAGCAGAAATAGTGAGAGACTGAAAAACAGAGACCGGAGACAGAACACAAGGACACTAGTAAATGATGAAAGAAGGAGAGACAGAATAGAGGTCACGAACAGAGACAAGGAGGCAGAGATAGAGAGAAAAGGGGAAACAGATTGAGACTAGGAAGAGTCACATTTATTCATTGATTCCATATTTATTGAGCACCTGGCCACGGCAGGCGCAGTGTGAGGAACAGAGCAACGCAAGTAGACACAAATGATAGGATGGAGAGGCAGCAATAAAGACAGAAACTGAGACAGAGACCGAGAGAGGGAGAGGCAGAGAGCGCAGAGATACAGAGACTGAGGGAAGGACTCAGAGATAAGAAAGTGGCAGAGACAAAAGGCCTACAAGCCTAGAGGGCAGGACCAGTGGGGGCCAGAAGGTAGCCTGGAGGAGGGGCAGGACCAGGGGACCTGCCCTAGGAGCTCTCACTCCTCAGCCTCACCTCCAGCTGTGCTGCCTCCACTTCCCCCACAGCAGTCTGACACCCCTCCTCTGCCTCTGCTCTTTCCTGCAGGCTCTGGAAGATGCTCTGACTGCTGACAGCTCCTGCTCTCCTTCTCCTGCCCCAGGTTTCTCTGCCTGAACCCCACGTCAGGATGGAGCCCAGCTCAAACCAGAACAGAGGGATGTAGGCAATAGAAAGGTATAGAACATTTCCTCTTCACCCAGAGACCACCTTAAAACCATCTTTGGTCTCACACAGCCCCCAGAAGATAGGAAAAGGCTCATGAGGTAGGGAGAAGGGAAGGGATAGTGTGTGAATTGAGCTTCCAAAATAGCCCCTTCCTTCTGAGGTCTATGTACCAGCCCCAAATATACCGAAACCTGCCTGAAATCTGGAACCGAAGGAAGAAGCCATTTGTAGCAAATGCTGAGCCCTCCCCCATCTCCTCCCACGTCATCACTGAGAAAATGCTGCAGAGAAGAGGGTGGGCTGGAGAGGCAGTCACCTACCCGCTGGTGCCGGGTCTCTGGGCCTGAGAGAAACGCCAGTCCGTGTTGGGTGGGGCTTGCTGTGGAGAAAACAGAGGGAAAGGGGCTGAGTACCCTTGAGAAGTCAAAATGTCACCCGACCCCTGGGATGGGCCTGGAGGGAAGAAGGGGAGTGGATTGGACACAGAGAAGAAAATGGGATGAGATGGGGGAGAGGTAGACTCATCTTCAAAGACAAATATACCTCAAGTCTCAGAGGCCTGAGGTACCACCAGAGACAAAGAGACAAGGTAACATATATCTGACCACAGTGAGCAAACCCAGATTCCTTTGCTAAAGAAACGTACTCTTCCTCCCTGCCCCCAGACTCGGAACTTCTGATTGAGATTCAAGGGCTGAAAGTGTCAGCCCTTCTGTGGAACAGAGTCACGGGGAGAGGGGGGGAGTGGTGAAGAGAGTTCCCCAGAAGTGACAGAAGAGGCTTTTAGATGAGAATTCCGCCAGCCCTAGAAAAAATTGATTCAGCTCCTTAGCTGGGAACAAAGCATCCTCTGCAGCAAGATGGCTGCTGCTCTGGGTAACCCTTTTGGTGCCACATTGTGCTGTAACACATTCAAGAGGGATACCTCCTCCAGGCCCTTGGCAATCAAGGATCCCTTCCCACAGCTAAATACATTATTAATTTAGGAGTCATGCCAGACTGGGCCTTTGCAGGGCATCCAAGCCCCAAGACACCTCTCACCCCCAGAATTCCGGGCCAGACAATGACTGTGACTAAGGAGGAGAACAAGGCCCCTCTGTTTGGGACAGAGAAAACTGCTACATGGAACTCAGCAGAGATCAAGCTCCCACAGCCTCCAAGCAGAGCCAACGAAGTCTCCAGGGCTCCCAAGGGGCTGATCTGTAGCCATCTCCCACCTGAAGGAAGGTGTAGGATGCTGGCCAGCCACTTCACTCCTGACTCCCTCCCAGCCTTTCCAAGGGTGTATTATCCCACCACACACTCTCATCGAGCACTCCTAGAGCCATCTCCTCACTGGTCCTGGGAGTGCGAGTAATTAATTCTCATACTCCCAGAAGCAGAGAAGGAGGTGTGAGCATCTCCAGTTACCCTGGGGAGAAGGAAGACCCAAGGCTGCCAAATGACTCATTCTAAGGCTCACAGGTGGCAGTGATATGAGCAGAACCCAGAAACTTAGCATCCCAGGTGCAACAGGAGTCACCAACACCATTCTGGGGCTGCTGTGGGGAAGGGCACAGGGATGTCCAACTTTCAGCCACTGTATTCATAGCCACAACAGAATCTACAAGGAGATAGATGCAGGTGCCCTGATAGATTGGAGGAGAGGAGCTGGGCAAAATCCACAACCTGCATAAGGACGGCGGGTCCAAGTTTGTTTAGTTAGGGCTGCTCAGGGATAAGAAGCCCCAGAAGACTTTTCTCCATTTGCAAGACCCTAACGGGGAAAGAGCTGAACCTCTGCCCTCATCCCAGCAGATGCAAATCATCTCTGCTGTCCTCCAGGTTTCCAAGTTCCAAGTGCCAAGTGATCGAAAGCACAAATTCTGGGGTTAGACAGATCTGAATTACATCTTCTCTATCACTTACTCTGTGAACTTGGGCAAGTCACTCAACCTCTGTGAAACTGTTAGGAGGTGGGGATGCTGGTACTCATCCAACAAAAGTGTTGAGAAGAGCAAATGAGAGTCGAGGTTCTCAGAGGAGGTGTGTAGTAAGCTCTCTCAATCAACTATCAGAATCGCATGGCGGGGGGTGTTTGAAAATATAATTCTGATTTGATAGGGGAAAGGTGGGGCATAGATATTTTGAATAAACACTTCTGAAGTTGTGGCAACTTGTGCTTTTTACTATTATAGTTTCGCGGTAAATGAGGACACCCTGGCACCTGGCAGAGGCTGTGCAGCTTTCCATTAGCCAGAGAAGAAAGGACATGCCAGTCTCAGGTACTTTAGTCACTCTCAAAGTCCCGGCCCTAGATCGTTAGGCACTTTGTGGTCACGACGGAGCCAAAAGCCTACCTCCGCGCGTCCAGAGCCCGGTGCGCCAGCCTCCCACTTCCCGTGGGAGGACAGGACCGTGGGCGCCACTGAGGTCCCAGACCGCTAGTCCTAGAGCCACCTGCTCACTCGCCCCAGGTCGGGCCCTGCTGCCCCTCCGGCCCCAGGGCAGCTCATCCTGCCCGGCCCAGGCTTCTGGGCTGAAGGCGCTGCCGCTCTCCGCTGGCTCGGAGCCTCGGCCCAGCGGGACCGGCCATCCCGTGTGTCATAGAGTCCCGCCCCGCGCCTAGAGTAGCTCCCACGCTCCAGACGCGCAGCTGGCCTCAGGCTCGCCTAGAGACTAGCGGGTCCGGCCCGGGGAGGGGGTTGGAGGAGGCTCCTGAGTCCTTGCGGGACCGCGACGGCCTTGACCTGGGACTGTCACCAGGGCCCGCAGTCAGCGGTGAGTGCCTCTGAGGTTGGCAGCAGGGTGGAAAAAAGCTGTGAGGGGGCCGGGGACAGCCCGTGAGGGTGACCTGGCAGGGAGCGCGGGCAGTGGAAGGGGGTGTGCGTGCAAGCTCAAGTGTGAAGGCGTGTGTGTGCAGGTGAGGCGGGGCTGTGTGCCCCGTGGGTGTGATCTGCTGGCTGGACACTAAGGACACTCCGTTTGTTTGATGTGGGAATAAGGATGGTTGAGAATAACAGCGAATCCCAGATCCAGAGAGTGGAGAGATACATAAGAGGAAACCTAAAGAGCGGCGGAGCGGCGGGGCGTGCGGGCGCCAGAGCCTTGGAGGCTGGCTGCGGGCGAGGACCTGTGACTGCCTCCACCCAAGACCCTCGACCCCTGCGGAAATCGCCGGCAAGATTGCCCCGCCCCAGCCTTTTCAGAGCACGGGGGTGGGGTCGGTCCTATCCCTCCTCGGCCACAATCCACCACCTCCTGAGGCTCATAGCCCCTTCCCTGCTTCCGCCACACCTGTGGTCCCCCGCAATCAGTCCAAACGGTCCTGATAATCGGGTGGAGCGCAGCTAGCTGCCGAGCTCAACCGAGACGTGTGGATACAAGTTCAAAGTCCCTTAGGTGAATGGGCGGCTTCTCCATTGCCACCCCCAGGGGTCGCGCCGAGCCCCTCACCTGGCTCCGCTCTAGCAGCGTGTTAGAGCGGGACCGGAAGGCGTCAGGCTCCAGCGCCAGAGTTGAGGGCTGCTGGACACTGAGCGGCCTTAGAAAAGTGAAGTCACTGCCATCCGAGGCTGGTGAAAAGCACGTCCTGTAGCAATGGCTCTGCGAGTCTGCGGGCCGCAGCGTCACCTCCATGTACTTGAGTGTGCCGTCTGAGCTCACCTGGAGGTTGGGACTGGACTGCTTATAATAGTCTCGGGAGGGTGAGTCCTGGCGCCTGCAACACTGACACCCACCCTCATCCCCATCTGCGTGCCCCTGAAGGCACTTAACTGACAGAAAGGTGAAGGTGACTAAGGATAAGAGACTGACGGCTGCAAGAGCCACAATGAGGTAAAGGGTAAGGTCTGAACGCTCAGGAGGGTGTGTGAGGAAGTCGCTGGATTTGGGCATTTCCTCAGGGTCCTCATCCTCCAGAACCAGCAGCACTGTGGCTGTAGAGGACAGTGAAGGGTCACCATTGTCCCTCACCAGGACTACCACCTGTTGGGTGTCAGAGTCATCCTCCAGTAAGGCCCGGGCTGTTCGCACCTCACCAGTGTGTGTGGACACCAGGAACAATCCTGGGGCTGTGGACTGTGGCAGCAGTGCATAGGAGAGCCATGCATTGTGGCCTGCGTCAGCATCCACAGCTGTCACCTTGGTGACCAAGGAGCCAGGAGGTGCAGAGCGAGGGAGACGCTGGGGGACTGAGAATTCCTGGCCGGGTCTTGGGTGCAGCACTGCTGGGGCATTATCATTCTGGTCCAGGACAAACACATGCAGAGATGTGTTGGCATGCAGCGGGGGAGAGCCAGAGTCTCGAACTCCCACCATGATCTGCAGCATCTGCAACAATTCATAGTCAAAGGTGCGCTGGGCAAAGACCCTCCCATCCTCAGGGTTGACATATACAAAGGAGGAGGCTGGTGCTCCCTGAATCTGATTCCCTAGAATGGAGTAGGTGAGACGGGCATTATTCCCAATGTCTGGATCAGAAGCAGCCACAGTGCAGAGAAGGGAGCCTGGAGGCCTATTTTCTGGGATGTAAGCAGTGTAGAGCTGCTGGGTGAAGAAGGGTGCATTGTCATTAACATCCGAAATGTTGAGCCTGATGGTAAGATGTGCGTGCAGGGGAGGTGAGCCTGCATCACTGGCCAGCAGCTCAATGATATAGTGGGATGTAGTCTCACGGTCCAAGGGCTGGCTGGTTAGCAGTGAGTAGTGGTTCTCAGAAGGCTTAATCTGAAATGGCAGGTCCAGAGAGATATCAAGGCTCACTTCACCATTTCTCCCTGAGTCTCGGTCCCGCACATTAAACAATCCCACTACTGTGCCCACCGGTGTGCTCTCCAGGACTGGGTTGACCAAAGAAGCCAGTAGTACCTCTGGGGCATTGTCATTGACATCCCCCACATCCACTTGAATCATACAGTGGCCTTCCATGGCTGGCTGTCCCTGGTCACGGGCTCTTGCATGAATTTCATAGAAACTTGATTCCTCAAAGTCTATGGGACCCAACACATGGATTGCTCCACTGCTAGGGTGTAAGCCAAAGAGATTCCGTACTGCTTCAGATGTATGGTCTCCAAAAGAATAGTCTAGTTGGCCATTGGTGCCCTCATCTGGATCAGTGGCATTGAGGCGGAGCAGCAGTGTACCAGTGGGTGTATTCTCTGGGAGTCCCACACGTAGAACTGAGGACTGGAAGGTTGGAGCATTATCATTGATGTCCAGCACAGTGATAGAGATAAGGGTGGTCCCTGAGCGGGCCGGGATACCCCCATCTACAGCGGTGAGCACCAACTGATGTCTTGCCTGGGCTTCACGGTCCAGCTGCTGCTCTAGCACCAGCTCTGGGAATAGCTTCCCATCCTTGAGGGTCTTCACATTCAGACTGAAGTGGTTATTGGGGCTCAGAGTGTAGAAGCTCACAGTATTCGTGCCCACGTCTGGATCCTGGGCACTATCCAGGGGGAATCGTGCCCCAAATGCAGCTGATTCTGAGATGCGTATCTCTCGCTCAGGGGTGGCAAAGCTGGGAGAGTTGTCATTGAGATCCAGGATCTCTACCTCCACACGGATTAATTCCAGTGGGTGTTCGGTCACCACCTGCACTGGCAGCAGGCAGCTGGTGCTGGCTCCACACAGGCTCTCTCGGTCAATCTTTTGATTTACTGCCAGAGCACCACTCATCAAGCTCAGAGAAAAATAGTGCCCATTCTCCTCAGAGCCCAATCGCAGTCGGCGGTTCAACAGGTCTGTCACCTTTAAGCCTAGATCCTGAGCAACATTCCCCACCAGCGTCCCCGGCTCAGACTCCTCCACCACTGAGTAACGAAGCTGCCCAGACACCCAGCCCCAGCAGCACAAGGACAACATGCACAGCACTTGCCATTTCCCAGCGAGCTGTGGGGGTGTCTTGGGCCCCATGACCCAGAAGTCCCTTCCTGGACACTGACTCTGTGCTGTCCTGTCTCCAAGGCAGACCCAGGGCTTGGAATGTGGCAGCTGAAATCTCTTGTGTCTCCTTCCAGCCTCTTAAAAACTGCTCCGAGGTTTGTCAGCCTGCAGCAGTTCTTCTTAGTCACCGAATGGCGGGGGTGGGGAGGGGGGAGGGAAATTGAATCGGAGTGGAGCTGGGGAGCTGGGGGAGGAGAGGCGGGCAGGAAGAGCGGATCCCCCACCTCGGCTCTGAGTCTGATTGGCCAAAAAGTCTGTCTGCTCTCAACCAATTACGAAGTCTCCTCAGTCCTGGAAACCTTAGGAACAGCCGCTGCAAATTTGTGTCACAGAAGCCTCCTACCTCCCCACTCATTTCGTGCTGCAGGTTGATACAGCCCCCTTGGCAGCAAAATTTGACAGCTCAGATGGTGCTCACAGGGAAGACAAAGTGGTACAAAACTTCTCAGTGTTCTCTCCCAGCAACTTCCTGCATGACTTCAGAAGCTTCCACTACTTTGAACGAACAAAAGTTTGTCCTTCTGGGGGTGGCAAAGTGTATATGTTCCCCCTCCCACCCCCACCCTGACAAATGCTGCTGAGATGAGAGAAGAGTTTTGTTAAGACCCTATAGAATCTTGCCAACTTTCCAGCAGTGCTTTGAGGAATCTCTGTGTCAGCTGATGCAGCTTTCTTGAGATCCCAGATTTGAGCTGTGGAATAAGCCTCACAGCTTGTGTAAGGGGGAACATTTCTGGGAGTACCCAGGTCACCCAGGAGGGTGACTAACAGCTAAGCATGGCCTCTAGGCTTTATGGTTTCACCAGTTCAAAAGAGATCTACTTAGAGACTCCCAGAGTAGCTATCTCTATGAATTTCTCATCTGTAAACCAGCTTTCTGACATTAAATGATTTCACTTATTGCTTTTTTCCCCCCTTCCCCCAACCAATCCACTGCATCTAGCTCAAATCCCAGTGGAAACTTGATTGGGAGTCCTAAAGACCTGATCTAACAGATCTCTGCTTCCACCTTGATGCCTGTCTACTCCTTCGGCTCTCTCCTCTTTGTGCTCTCTCCTGTGTTTCAAGCAGAGAGTTCCCTTCACAGTGGGTTAGGGAGTGCTTGATACTGTGAGGCAGCGATGTTTATTTCCCTCAATCCACTGAGAAATGGTAACCTAAAATTAAGGTAGTCCAGAACCTGGCCCCCTCCTTCAGGAAGAGTAGAGAAAGCAGCCACCTAGGTTCAGGTGACTATACGGTGCACTCTACCCTAGTGCGCTATAGCCTTCTATGCTCCCTCATCCTGGCAGCATGCTTCCACAATACTCTAGCTCTTGACCACTTAATTTCATTTCTTACTCTCAAATAAGGGCATAACCCAAACCCAAATACTAATCTGTGACAACTCCCTGGTTAATTCACAAAACACTTCTAAAGCACAGCATCTACCACATAGTTACCACTCACAAGAATGATGACATCACTACGGGCTCTTACAGAGAGGCCTATTCTCTCTGGGACATAGCCTGGCCATACGCCTGGACCAGAATAACCCTCAAACATTGGCTGAGCCTGCAAAGGTCTCACCTCTAGCCCATAGAGAAGATCAGAGGGTGGGCAGCTTGGGCGAACAGGCTCCCCTGCCATAGGTGCACTGGGTGACTTCACCATCATGAAGCTATCGCTCCGAGTGGGTGCAGAAGCCAAGGGTGTACAGCCATGAGAATGACCACCCACATCAACAAACTTGATAGGATCATCTGACCCTAGCTGGATTCGGAGGATCCCATTGGAAGGAGGAAGCCCCTCCCTCCTTCGAGATCGGGTGAGACAGGCACAGGTGCCAGCAGGAAAGCAGGTCACTCCACAGGCAGCCCCACGCAGACACTTAGAGAGTAGTGCCACAAATGAGCCAAAGGAGACAAAGCAAATTGCCACTAGTGATACAGCCAAGTAGAGGGTCAGGCGGGATTCTCCTTCCCTTGGAGCTGAAGATTCTCGAAGATCAGGGACAACTGGATGAGCATCTTCCTCCAAGGACACAAGGAGAGTAACAGAAGTAGAGAGTGGTGGGGTACCACTATCCTTTACCACAATGACCAGCTTCTGTGGGGGAAGATCAGCTGGGATGGGAACGGCCGTCCGTACCTCCCCAGCATAGCGAGAGACTGCAAACAAGCTGGGATCTGGGGCCTCCAGGAGCTGATATGAAACCCAAGCATTGTAACCTGAATCCAAGTCCACAGCGGTCACCTTTGTGACTAGGTGACCAGCGCCAACTGATGGAGGCAGTGCTTGGGGACATAAGGAACCGGGCCGGGCCCTAGGGCGGAGCACTGCTGGAGCATTGTCATTGAGGTCCAGCACGAAGAGACGAACTGTCACGGTGCTACTGAGGGGTGGGTTGCCCCGATCCCGGGCCTGCACCTCGAACTGCAGTGTCTGTGTTTGTTCATAGTCAAAGGATCGAGTAGCATGAACAGCTCCCGTCTGGGGGTTCAGAGAGATGAAGGAGGAAGCTGACACATCTCGATTTCTGGGCTCTAGGAGAGAGTAGGAGATAAGCGCATTCAAGCCAGAGTCTGGGTCAGAGGCTGCAAGGGAACAAAGCAGGTCCCCTGGGCGATTGTTCTCAGGAACAAACACCTCATGTGACCTCTGAAAGAAAGAGGGTGGGTTATCGTTCACATCTGAAATATTGAGGAAAATAGTCCTCTGAGTACTCAGAGGAGGGTTTCCAGCATCAGAAGCAGTGACCATGATGTCATAGCTGGATTTGGCCTCTCTGTCCAAGGGCCCAGCAGTCACCAGGGAGAACTGGTTTCTGAAGGCAGACTTGAGGGCAAATGGCAAGTGGTCAGGAATACGGAGGCTCACATCTCCGTTTGACCCTGAGTCAGGGTCCTGCACACTGATGAGTGCCACCACAGTGCCAGGTTCTGCACTCTCTGGGAGAGTTCCAAGCTCCGAGGTCACTGTGATGTGGGGGGCATTGTCATTTACATCCAGGAGATCCACTCGAAGGCTGCAATGTTGCTCCATGGCTGGAGAACCCCCATCCCGAGCCCGAACATCAAATTCATAGTAATTCTCATTCTCAAAGTCTAGGGGCCCCTGAAGGGTAAGCTTTCCAGTAGTGGGGTGCAGGCTAAAGAGGTTTCTCACACGATCAGGGGTGTGACCACTGAAAGAAAAGGTGACATTACCACTGGGACCCAGGTCCGGGTCAGAGGCATTGAGCTGGATGAGCAGCATGCCGGCTGGCGCGCTCTCCAATACGCTAATCCTGTAGCTGGATTGCTGGAAGGCAGGGGCGTTGTCGTTCACGTCCAGTACTGATACTCGGAGCTCTGCAGTGCCAGATCTTGGGGGGTTACCTCCATCCACAGCAGTCAGCACCAGGCGGTAGTCTGATTGCTTCTCCCGATCCAAAGGCTTCTCCAGGAGCAGCTCTGGGACCAGACTGCCGTCGCTGCGCTTCTTGACATCCAGTGCAAAGTGTTCGTTGGAGCTTAGTCTATAGCTGCTGATGGAGTTGCTCCCCACGTCTGCATCCTGAGCCTTTTCCAAGGGAAAACGCTGTCCTGGAGGAGCTGCCTCCCCAATTTCCAAATCCAGCTGCTGCCGAGGAAATCGGGGGGCGTGATCGTTCACATCCACAATTTCTACCTCAGCTCGGTACATTTCCAAAGGTCCTTCGGTTACAAACTCCAGGGGCACGATGCAGCTGGCACTGAGCCCACACAGTGCCTCTCGATCAATTGGATTCTTGATGAGCAGGGCTCCGCTATCCAAATCCACACGGAAGTGTCTTTGGTTCACCTCTCCAGCGACCTGCAGCCTGCGAGCTGATAGACTCTCTGTATCCAGCAGGAAATCTTGGGCGACATTCCCCACAAAAGTCCCTTCCTGTGACTCCTCTGGGACTGGGTAGCGGATCTGCCCACAAACGTAACCCAGGTGGCAAAAGAGGAACAAAAGGGCAGCCCCGGGGCAGATTTCTACCCAGCTCCTCACCTTGCGGAGCATTGCTGCCTCCCGCTAGTTCTCTACCTGGTCCTGGGAAGCAGAAGCAGCCGACCCGCCCCAAACGGCCACACAGCAGCTGGAAACACCTATGTTCCTTTCCCCGCGCCAGCTCTGGCGCGGCTGGGCTGGCGCTGCAAGGGTTACGCGCCGTTTTTGCTGGTGGCGGGGTAGATTTGTCTGCCTTCCACCACCGGATTGGTAGACAGCGGCTCCTGGGCTCAGCCAATAGGCTGAGCAGAGAACATCCCAATAGCAGCGGGGTTAATGCGTCGCAGCATTGGAAGAAAAAAAGGAAAAAAAAAAAAAAAAAAGAAAGAAAGAAAAAAAAAGAAAAAAAAAACACACCTATCTTTTTGCTTTCCTCCCGCTCAACAGTATTTTTTTCCACAGGTTATTACCTCTATGGAGAGGCAGACAACATATATGTATGGGTTTTTTTCTAACACATCAACTTTCCCCGCCCCTTTTCGGCAGGGGTTGGGGGGAGGAACCGCGACAGCCAGAGCCCTAGCAACCTACAGCCCAGAGAGGAGTAGCCATTTGAGGTTGGTCACTTTGTTCAAACCAGTGTTGTTATCCACCAATATTCTAAATGAGTAGCTTCTGCCCCAATCCATTTGTATTAGAGTAGGAGCTAATTAGAAGCACTGCCATATACACAAAACTCTGCTCCTCTGCAGATTATTCAGAAACATATTCTTCTCTTTGCAGAAAAGACTTACACATTAATGTAGCCAATTAAATTTATGCAGTACACGTTTTTGTTGTAACAGGAGGCACAGCGGAAACCAAACCTCTTTTATTCAGAAGCTTACTAGTGATATACTAAATTACCATTCATTGATTTCAAGGACAGTATGGAAGTGGATGAAGCAGAGTGGAGAAAGCCAGGAGAGGGAGATGTTCCAAATCAGTAAAGAATCAGTTGTGTCTGGGAGGCGCTAAGGACTAGATCTCATTAACAGGCAGAATGCTAATGTTCACAGATTTAATAGCTCCCGTGAATGATTGAGATCAGCAACCAACAGCACTGTGCCTACAAATCCCTTTTATTTGACACCATGGTATGCTTGATATGTTGTTAATTACCAACAGAGACTGTTTCAAAAGAGTAAGCTTTTCACTTAGCCCCAGGGTGCCTCTTGGAGCTGGAGATTTGATCTCACTCCACACCCACCCTGATCCAGACCCTCCCAGGAGCCTGGCTACCACCTTGCACAAATGTAGAAACACAGCTCATTTCACACTGTAAACCTGCAAACTGTAATCTGAGTGGCAAACACACCACAGCACAAAGAGAAAAATCTAGCCTGATCTAGACATGAGATTTCTTAACTCATCCCAATTCTCACCTGAATTACCACTGGATGCCCCAAACAGGAGCAAAACCTGGGTTCCTTATCCTTCCTAGATTTTTTCCAAATCCTTGACCCTTAAGAATATACTTTTGACTATGATGAGGCCAGCAAACAACCTTCTGGTCTCAAAAGGAGGGATCTGCTTTCTGTTATTGTTGTTGTTTTGTTTTATTTTTGTTTTTGCAAAAAAAAAAAAAAGTAAAAACAAAACAAAACAAAACACTTAAACCTCCTCCCATGGGAATAATGGAGGTATAAATCAGTCTGACTTACTAGGTGTTTATAACAGGTTTCACTTCAATGAATGAGACCATCATCCACCTAGCTGCCTCCGTCAGAATGTGGGAGAGTAGGGTCATCCTTGGCTCATTCCTCTCCCTGACTACCTATATCACGTCAATCAACAAGTCCTGATGATTTTACTATAGTCATCTCTCTCCATCTATACCGCCACTGTGGTGATTCAAGCATTTATCAATCTTTTCCTCAAACATTGTAACAATCTTCTAACTGTCCTCTTTGTCTCCAGTCTCAATGTCCCCAATCCATCTTAGAATAATCTCTCTAAAACAAACAAACAAAAAAAACCTGATGACATCATACATATGTCAGTTGAAAAATTCTGCAATGACTATCATCTATACAGAATAAAATAAAAACTCCTTGACTTGGCCTAAAGGTAATTCAAGATCTAACTTATTTCACTTTATCTCTTCCAAAGACTGTTTTATAAACATAATTTAAGGCTCAGCAACAATGTAATATCATTATCGCTCTGCATAGAATTTCTTGCAAGGTCCCTCCCTGCTCTTTTCCCTCTTTATTATTTAATAAACTACTTCTTTAGTTCTCAGCTTAAGCATCACCACCTCTATGAAGTCTTCCTGATTTCCCCAGGCTGGCTTAGATGTTTCTTTTCCTTTGCCCCCATTGTTTCTTATTTTTGCATGTCTGTCTCCTATGGTACTCTGTACCATAATGACAGAGACTGTGTCTTTTCATCTTTTACAGTGAAATGCTCAATAAATGGTGAATTATCGATATTATTAATTAATTTGACAAATATTTATTGAATACTTGGACTGTATATGAACACTTTATGATGAGTACAGACATTATATGCATTACTTTTCACTCTTGCAGTTTTGAAAGAAGGCATTACTTTCATTTTATAGATGAGAATACGGTAGTTCAGAGAAGTTAAGAGACCTGTCTAAAGCTAAACAACTAGTATGTGCATTACTAGGATCCTCCCACTCCTACCCCTGGTCTGTCTGGAAAGAAATAAAGCCTCTTTCTCTAACATCTTAAACAATTTTTCTACCAGTTTGTCATCTCTATATCTATAAACTGACCTTTTACTGATGCCTTTAATATCCAAGAACTAGACTTCAGTTGAGACCTATAGGTCTTAATCCCTTATATTTGCAATTTCACACCAAAACAAACAGACATACAGTCTGTTATTACCAGAATTGGAGCATCATAAGCCTTAACCTTACATATCCTTGACTTAACCATTTTATGCCAGGTATGTAATTCTCTCATTTCTAGATTTTTAAAATAGCTTTATCGAGATATATTTCACATACCATACAATTCATCCATTTAAAGTATACACTTCAGGTTTTTTGTTGTTGTTGTTGTTGTTGTTTTAGGATATCCACTTATACTAAAGCAATGCAACCATCACCTCATGCTAATTATAGAGCATTTTTGTCAGCCCCTAAAGAGACCCCAAACCCATTGCCTGGCTCTAGATTTTTGAAGAATTGTTGCTTGGTTACTAGTGGTTACTAGTGGTTTCAGAAGATTTTCTCTTTAGATGACAACTATCATCTTATATCTTCCCTACAATACTCTTCCAGAGCTACTCTATGTGATATTTGAAGGCTGGGAAACACACCACAGAATTTTTTAGTTTGGCCTGGCCCTGTAAGGTTGGCTCCTGGTAGTGTAAATACCAGAATAACACTTTGCTTCATAAATGTGCTAATTGATAGACTGGCGGGTTCTAGGCCAGTGGTTTTCAAAGTTGTCTGCACATTGAATTTACTTGGAGACATTTAAAAAATACTAATCCCTGTGTCTTAACCCCAGAGATTGTGCTTTAATTGGTCTGGGATGTGGCCTGGGCTTCAGAATTTTTAAAAGGTCCCTAGGTAATTCTAGTGTGCAACCGAGTTTGAGAACATTGTCCTAGGGAAAGTTCCAGTTGTTTCACAGTGTTACTAGAAGAGTAGCAGCTGCTTTTCTCTGGCTTTCATCTTTCCTTAGCCTTTCCATACATGCTTCTACTTTGTCATCTTTGGCTATCTCTATATTTGCTTATTTCCAAGGTGTATTTAAGATTTGGGGTAGGTAAGGAACTAATAAAAATAGTAATAGTAATAGCTGAGAATTTTTTTTAACACTTATGATACACCAGAGATTGTGTATACATTATATCATGTACTAATCTTACAGTACCATTTATTCCCTTTTTTGCATATGAGAAACAGGCTTAGAAAGATTAACTTGGCCAAAGACTCATAGTGGATAAGTGGTAGAGCCTCATTTGTCTAACTGCCAAATCCGAGGGTAAATAGTAACAATATACTTACTAGTAACAAAATTGTGGCTTTCTCACCATCTGAAGTGTATGTAAGTTCCACTCCAAGACAAAAGCCTTACAGTCACCTGCACACCATCCTGAATAAATGAAAGTTTTGCCTTTCTCAGGATATGAATTTAGCTAGCCTTCACATTATATATATGTCTAACAAAAATAATGCTGGATGGATAGGGAATTACACAGGGGTTACAAAAATCTTGCATTTTGTTCTTTATGTTCTTTTGGATCGTCTGGATTTATTTTCAAAATAAGTGATTACTTTTACTTTTATAATTAATGATGGTTAACTTTGGATTGGGGGATTATAGTTTTAATTTTTTCTTTATACTCTTCTCTATTTTCCAAATTTTCTATAATGCATATGTGTCACTATTATAACATAAAAATATTTTGTAAGTAATGTGCACATCATTTCCAGTAGTATTTTTGAAAAAAATTTAAAGGATACCTAGAATTTTACTTTTCATAGAAAATTGTCTAAGAATGAGGTACGGGATCTGTGTAGGCAAAGGAAAATAATCAGCAACCATTAGTTTTAATGCAGATGTGGCAATCACTTGAAAGATAGACAAATGAGGTAGGTTTTGTCTTTCTAGCAGCTGCCACTGGTTAAAGGTGTCCAACAGCTTGTTCCTAATGCAAATAACACCAAGCTAAGCTCTGAGTGTTGAGATCTTGGATTATAGTTTAATGGCCCTTTAGCAAAGTGGTTAGTTGTTGTGACAAGCAAGTGCTGAAGGTGTGAATTAGGTCCACAGATGAAACAACTCCAAAATGTGTGAGATCACAAACTACTCTCTAACCTAGCCATCCCTTTACAAAGGCACAAAGTTTGATCTAGGTTGGGTCAGGTGAAAAAGTGCATTATTAGGAAGGAAAACATTTTCATCACTGAAAAACGGCTCCATGCCTTTCTGAACACGGTGCAAGAATCAAAAAAGCATTAATATCGTTCCGGACGACCTGCTAACCCTTACCTGTCCTGGAGGGGAGCTCTCTGCACCCAACACTTGCCTATAGAACACCGGATCGCAGCTCCGCAGTGTGTTCTGGCGGCTGGCCAGAGGGCTGGCCGCACCAGGTTTCTTCAGCAGCGGGTCGCTGCGGCGCGAGTCAGTGGTGAGGTACACCTGATGGTAAAGGTGCGGTGGCACCAGGCCTCCCCGCACAGCGTCCGCGTGCAGAGAGGGCCCCGGTGTTCGGTACAGGGAGCTCACGGGGCCTCGGTATAGGTCCCTGGATTGTTTCCATTTGTAAACTTTGAATATGATCACTCCCAATACTGTGACCGCGAACCCCACAGAGACCAGGATTAGAGAGAGGAGTAGATAAAAGGTGAGATTTTTATTCTGCTCCCTAGGGGCGGAGCCGGAGGGGAACTCAGCCCGGGCTTCCGGAGATTCCTCGGTTACTGACACAGTCAGGGTCGCAGTGGTGGACAGCGATGGCTCCCCATTGTCTTTGATCAAGACCGTGAGAGTTTGCCTGGGCGAATCTGTGTCTTGGACTGGGCGGGCAGTGCTGACTTGACCTGTGTGAAGCCCCACCGCAAAAAGGCTCTGGTTGGGGGCTCCCAAGAGGCTGTAGGAGAGCCAGGCATTGTGCCCTGCATCCGGGTCCCAGCCCACCACCCGCGTAACCACGTGGCCGGCAGCAGTACCTCGGGGCAGCATCTCCACGGAGCTTCGTCCGGGCCGGGGGTATAGGACCTGGGGGGCGTTGTCGTTGCGATCAGTGACAAATATGTTTACGCTGATGTTGGCGGTCAGAACTGGAGTGCCTCCGTCGCTGATATGAGCTGTTAATTCAAACTCCCGCCTATCCTCATAGTCCAGGGGCACTAAGGATGACACGACGCCATTATCACGATTTATCGTGAAATAGCGACCCACTAGCCCAGTTTCAGCTCCTTGCTCCAACAGAAAGAAGGAAAGGCGAGCATTCTGCGGGGCGTCGGGGTCCCAGACACTTAGATTTAGTATGGGAACCCCGGGGAGGTTATTTTCTTCCACGTAAACGTCGTAGGAAGATTGGGAAGATTGTGGAGGGTTGTCGTTGATGTCGGACACTTGCACCCGCACTGTCGTAAGAGCTGAGAGGGAAGGGGCTCCCGCATCTCGAGCGGTGATACTGAGGTTGTATTCTGGCACAGTCTCCCGATCCAGGGCTGCGCTGGTTTTCAAAGTAAAGTAATTCTTGAGGGAAGAAGTAAGACCGAAGGGGAGACCTGGAGGAATCTCGCAGGTCACCAGCCCATTCTCCCCAGCATCCAGATCGGTTACACTGAGCAAAGCGATGACAGTTCCTAGAGGTGCATCCTCCGGGACTGGGCTGTACACGGAAGTGACTGTGATCTCTGGGGCATTGTCATTCACGTCCACAACCTCTACCAAAACTTTGCAATGTGTTCCTTCCGGATTGGCACCCTTGTCTTTGGCCTGTATGTAAATCTCATGGAGTTTAGTGTCTTCAAAGTCCAGTCGACCTTTGATTGTCAGCACCCCGGTTACGAGGTCTAAGGAGAATAGTTCCCTCACGCCGGCGCGGTTATGGCTGCCGAAGGAGTAAATGATTTCACCGTTGGGGCCTTCATCCAGATCGGTTGCACGGACTTGCACCACGCGAGTGCCGGGGGGAGCATCCTCCAGGACGCGCGCCCGGTACAAGGACTGGTTGAAGGCGGGCGCATTGTCATTCGCGTCCAGCACGGTGATGCGAATAGGAAGGCTGGCGGAGCGAGCCGGGGTTCCTCCATCCAACGCTGTCAGCACCAACTGGAGACTCGGCTCTCGCTCCCGGTCCAGGGCGCGCTCCAGTACCAGCTCCGCGTACTTGGTGCTGTCCTCCCGCGTCTGCACCCGAAGCGCAAAGTACTCATTTCGGCTCAGCTCGTAGGTTTGTAAAGAGTTGCTTCCCACATCGGGATCGTGCGCGCTCTCGAGCGGAAAGCGCGTGCCTGGCGCCACGGCCTCACTAATCTCCAATTTCATTTCCCGGGTAGGGAAAGCAGGATTGTTGTCGTTGATATCCTGGATCACCACTTCCGCACTGAAAAGCTCTAGCGGAGTCTCCACTAACAACTCCAGAGTTACGGTGCAGGAAGGCAGTGTCCCACAAAGCTCCTCTCGATCCAGGCGGTCGTTCACAAACATCTCTCCGGTCTCCCGGTTAACCTCAAAGAATCTTCGGCTAGCTTTGGACACGACCTGAAGCCTGCGGGCTGACAGGCTGCCGAGATCCAAGTCAAGGTCCGCGACCACGTTGCCCACCGCGAAGCCCTTCTCTCTTTCCTCCAGGATCTCATAGCGAATGACGGCGGAAGCTTTGTGCAAGGCACCAAGCAGAAACAAAACTCCCACCACTCTCCCAGTGCTTACCAGTCCGCTCCTCCGGGCCTCTGGGACCATCTCACTCAAAGGCAGTTCCTCTTAGCGGGGTCCAGATCGTCCCGGCGTTTTCGCTGAGAAACTTTCAGCGGGTTAGCGCTTGGGCGCCGGGCGCCGAGTCCGACATGGCTTTCTGGATGCCGTTGATTTGCTCGCCGGCTGTTCAGTCTCTGCCTCATCCCGGGGCGCGGAGAGGGGACGGGCCGGGGCCAGATCTCCAGCGTCTTCATTGGCCGACAGCGGCACGCAGAGTCCCAGCCAATAACTGCACGAAGAATGCGCTAGCGCCGAGCTCTTTGAGCGGGACAAGAGCTTAGCGCCAAGAACTTCACTTTCCTTTGGCTTCCTTCCAGAGTTTGCGGCCAAAGCGCCTTGGCAGTATCCGTACATCGGAAACCTACCTTAGCCTGGAAAGCCAATTGCAGGGCGATGCAGCTAGCGGTTTTGCAAGTCTTCAAGACAAACCAAGGACTATTAAACATTTTAATGGCTGTCTTTAATCACAAGAAGGGGGATCAAGCCAAACCCAAAACGATACAACGTTGTCTGGAAAAACACCAACAAATTTGGCTTGTTTGAGGACTGGGTAAAACCTACCTAGGTGGACTCTACTTGTAAGGAGGCGTTTAGCATTTCTGTGGTGATGTTAATAATTTCAGTTTTATCTCTTACCAAATGAGACTTTAGAATTCCCTGTCACTTCTTCAGTAAAGAAAATTAGCGGGAGCTACCATCTATTTGTTTTAACTCTGTTATATGAAATTTAAAAATTCATTTCAGATTTCTTTTGAAATAGGATGTTGTTTGGTTCTCGTTTATTAAGAACCAAGGAGCAAGGTGAAATTCCCTACCCTGTCTTTCACAACAAGCATAATCTTAATCATAGAGCATAATCTCAAACATTTCCCTTTACTTGATAGTGTGTTTCTCAAGATCTTGGGTTCATATGACACAAAGAGAAGTTACATTGCTAATACACACACACATATACACATATATGTATGTATATATATGTATGCATACATATGTATGTATATATACATATATAGAGAGAGAAAGAGCACCCTTCCTCCCCGCCCCCCCAAGGGGGGGCAGGGACCAGGCCAAGGGACCTTTATAAAATAATTGAGATATGGCTGCAATGCTCCATAAAGTATTAGAAAAATGCAAAGCCTTCCTTTACTCACAGAATAAAGAGCCTCGAGTTTTCTGTATTTAAGACTGCAGTCACTAAACACACAAACTAGCAATGATTAGGATAATGAATGAGTCAAGTATGGAATAAGTCAGAGCTGAGTTGTACATTCTTGGACAAGAAACTATCCTCTAAGTCTTCCTGGGTTCCTATCTATAAAATGAATAAGGCAGGTAAAATGCCTGGCACAGAGAAAGTCATAATTAGTCATGTAAATCACCCCATTAGATACTAGAGGTAAAGTTTCAGAGCTTCACATACTATTTCTGTACAACTGTCTTGGACATTACATTGATCGCCTATAGTTCTTTCTTAAGTGTAACTGAACCCTGAGGCAGGGAGAAAGGCAGACAGGTTAGATAGGTAGATAGGAAACAAATATATATATATATATATATATATATATATATATATATATATATATAGGCTATTATTGAAAAGATAAAAAGCCATATTTGACTGGCTTCTTCATGTCCTCAATATTTTAATTCATCTTTTAAAACTCCCAGTTTTAAATACTAAAGTTTAACAATTGGCCAGACCACAGAAGGCCGATAGGCATTAAAAGACAGAATATATCTATAGACTATATTTAGAATGTAGAATATAGCCCAGTCGCTTGCTACTTGAAGTGTGAGCTAAGGACCAGTGGCATGGGCATCACCTGGGAGCTTGTTAGAAAAGCAGAAATGCCCTACTCTGGACCCATCAAACCAGAATTTTCACTTAACAAAATATCTGGGTGATTTGAATTCACAATAAAGTTTAAGAAGCACTGATCTAGTGGATTATTCAGAGGTATACTGATTTATCAATCATTTTTTTCCATTCATCATCACTTAATTGACAATACATCTTTTGAAAACTAGCTTTGACAAGTTGAGGTAGTTTTCCCATTCATGATAAGACTCATAGTTTTTCTAAGATCTCTTTATAAGCCAACAGAACCCCCTTGCATCCATTCTTTACAGTAGCTAGAATGTTCTTGACATTTTAATTGGATCATACAACTTTCCAGCCCAAAACTCCTCAGTAGCATTTCACTGCTCTTGAAATAAAATACCAAATCCTTTGCATAGTATCCAAGTTCTCATGTGTTCTCTCAATATTTTATAATGCTGAATTCAGTGTGGTCATCAACCAAGCTCTTTGTGCCCCAGGGCCTTCACATAGGCTGTTCCTCTCTTTAGAAAGCTTCTTCCTCTTCCTTTCCTTTGCTTTGGTAATGTTTACAAATCTTTCAGGTCTCAGTTTAAATGTATTTCCTAACAGAGGTCTTCTATTAGGCCCCAGTTAAAACCAGGATCCTTTGTTATATTCTCTCAGAGCACCTTATATTTTCCTTTGTTAAACCTAGCACAAGTAAAAATTTTATAATTATTTTTTGTGTAAGCGTATGTATGCCTCTCCCACTTAAAAAAAAAAAGCTGCAGGGCAGAGACCGTGCCTACTTGATGACCACTAGTATCCCTAGTGTCTAGTACAAGAGGTACTTAATGCTCCCCCCATCTTTAAGTATAATTGACAAATAAAATTGTATAAATTTAAGGTATACAGCATGATAATTTACTGTATATATTGTGCAATGACTATCACAATATAGTTAACACATCCATCAACTCACCTAGTTGCTGTGTGTGTGCGCGCGTGTGTGTGCGCGTGTGCGCACATGTGGTGAGAACATTTAAAATCTACTTTCTCAGCAAATGTCAAGTATACACTACAGTACTGTTAACTATAGTCACCTGCTGTACATTAGATTCCCAGAATTTATTCATCTTATAATTGAACATCTGTACCCTTTGACCAACATCTCCATATATTTAATGCTTATTAATATACCAATCTTCATGTTAACAGCTTAGTAATCATAAAATGCACAAAGGATTATATATATTCACTTATGTGCATCCATTTTCCTAGGAGTAAGCATTTTTTGAAAGATATGGTCACTCTTTCAAGCTACCAGTGGGCCTAATGAAACTATTTCTTAACCTCATTATTTGAAAGAGAAAATATAGTTTGCCAAAGAACCAAGTAAGGTGAGGTAATACAATTCACACTGGAGAAAAACATATATGGCATAACTTGCTATGTCACTTATATCCAGGGGAAAATGGAAGCACCAGTGTATAGGATCAAAACAATTTTCTGGTTTCTATCTTTTTTTCTCACTATTTTATGATTTTAAGAGAGCCTCTGATCAATGAGATGCAACAAACATAATTTTAAAATAGAAAGTAAATATATTATAGTGGCAAGAGGGAGGAGGCCTTAGTGTTCAAAAGATTTGAGTTCCAGTACTGGATATTACACTTACTAGCTACATAACCATGAAGCTGTTATTTTTAACTTATATTTTCTTGATCCATAAAATGAGAATGATAATAGTACTCCTTGACATAACCACAGGAATCTCAATCTCTTATTTTAATCTTTTAACAGCTTTATACTTACCATAGAGTTCACCTAGACAATCAATAATTTTTAATAAATTTATACAATTATGTATCCAACACCACAATCCAGTTTTAGAATATTCCCATGGCCCCAAAAAGTACACTCATACCTGTATGGAGTCAGTCCTTGCTCCTACCCCTAGGCTCAGATAACCACTGATCTGCCTCCTATGTAGTTTTCCTTTTCTAGAAATTTCACTATAAGAGAATTATAAAATATTTAGCCTTTTGTATCTAGTTTCTTTCATTAACATAATGAAACTACACCCTCAAATCTGTTCTTTCTCCAACCTTTCTCATTGGATAACAGGCATTTCTATCCTGTCAAAAATCCCCAAGTCATTTTTAGCATCTTTTTCTACATCCCCACAGTCTACACATTACCAATTCATGGCAAAATGCTCACTACCTCCAAAATATATGTGAAACTATCAATTACCTTCCCTCTCTACAGCCACCATTTCAGTCAATACTATTATGATATCTTTTATGATCTTATTTTCTCTTTTGCTTTCCCTAAACTTCATTTCATATGCAGAAGCTTGAGGGATTTTTTAAAAATATAAATTACATGATAGACTCTCCTTATAAACATAGTGCTTGGTACTAGAACTGGCTACATAATTTGTGGAGCCAATGCAAAATGAAAATAGGGGCCTCCTGTTTAAAATTATTAAAAATTTCAAGGTGGTGAAAACACAGCATTAACCCAAATGAGGGCCCTTCTAAGAATGAGAGCTAATGTACCTGTACAGATCACATGCCCATGACACTGGCCTTGCCTGGCACAGAGAAAGCTCTCCATAAATGTTACTTAATATTATTTTTTTAGTATTAGATAATTACCTAATACTACTTATTCCCAGAAGGTCAGTGATATCAGAAAAGCCTACTCATGATACTGTTTAATTACTGCATTCAAGGAAAAACATATTATTATCCCCTTAAAATCCTAAATATCTTCTAAAATATTTCAAGTCAATCTAATTTACCTATTTGAGGAATATCCTAAGATCAAATTAAGGGCTCCTTTGAGAAATGGTATAAAAATAGATAACTAACAAATCAATCAAACATGTATCACAATTTAGAGAGGTGAGTGATTCAAGAATTTGGTGAAGAAGTTGAGTGGTTTAGCCCTATATTTATCTGAAGTTTATTTGTGCAAAAAAAAAATGTTCTGTATACTTTGATTTGAAAAGATGTCTATGAATCTTAAGAATAGGTTTTTCTAAGACTTCTATTCTCTCCAACCTTAGAACAAGAAGAAATTATCTCATCAAAATATTTTGAAACTATGATCAGTGATTTAAGAAGTCAAAAGTTTAAGAAAAAGAGAGATGTTTACTTCTTCCACTTGAGTACTATTCTCTTCTAGGCTTGATCATATTAGTACTCTCTTATTGCTTATTATATCACAAAGCTTCAATATGCCAGGAAACTACCTGCAAAAGATTACTAAATTTGTCCACATGAAATCTCCCAAGATACCTAAATTCTTCTTAGAGATATAGAATTTATTCATTTAATCCCCAGCATGTTATTGTTATCTAAATTATTCACACCAAATGGATAACTTTGTATGGCTGAATTATTTGTTTATTTTTTCTAGATGAAGTAATTTACCTCAATATATAATGATAACTTTGAGTGAGAAAGAGATGTGACTTTCTGATCATTAAAACCTTCTGGCTATATAGAAGTTCAGTACATGATAAAGATGCTATTTCAAATCACTGGAGGCTTTTAATAAATGATATTGGGACAACTGGTAGCCACTCAGGAAAAAAAGATAAAATTAGTTCTATACCTCAGCACACACAAGAATAAAGTCCATATATATTAAGAATTTAAATGTAAAAACCAAAAACTATACAAGTTCTAGAAGAAAATTGATGAATTTTTCTAAAACCTCAGTTTTGGGCAAGGCTTTCTAAGACTCTAAGCTTAAATGCAATACAAGAAAAGAGAGATTAATTTGATTACTTTAAAAAAGGGGAGGGGAAAGGTTGCACTGCAGAAAACGTACCATAAACAAAGGTGAAAGGCAAATGAAATGCCAAAAAAAAAATTGCATCTTGTACCTTGGACTAATATCTCTATGTATATATATATATATATAACTTTTAAAAATCTTAGGACAAAACACTTAAAAATCTAATAGAAAAATGAACACGAGACATTAACAATTTTAAAAAAGAGATAAACTGACTCTTAAACATATAAAAAGATATTGATCCTCAATCAATGATGAGAAATTTTAATTAAAACTATTTTGAGATTTTTTTTTACTACCCAGATTGGCAAAAATTTAAAGCTTGACAGCACAACCTGTAGATGAGGCTTTTGGGAAGTAAGCATTCTCATCTATTGGTAGGAATGCAAAATGGTACAACCAATAAATAGAGAAATAGTTATATTTGACAAAACTATATATGCATTTACCCTATGAACTAGCAATCATACCTTTAAGGATTAACAGTAAATATACACCACAAAAATTATGAAACAAAATATGTACCACGTTATTCATTATACCATTATTTGTAATTGCAAAGAAGGTTGGAGACAAACTATAGATTGGTTGACTAGACTATATGTACAAATATAATGGAGTTTTATGAAACTATATATTTAAAAAAGCAATGAAGATATCTATAAATTTCTGTAGAAGATCTCCAGAGTATATTGTTAGTGCAAAAAGCAAAGTGAAAACTTTTGCTTTCGACCATAGTGGTGGAACTATGATATAGTGGAACTAGCCACACCACTGTAAACAACTAGAAGAATGGCGAAAATATGTGGAAAATGCTTTCAGACATTGGCTCCAAAGGAGTGCAAAACTGAGAGAAAAGAAGCAAATGCAGTGAGTCCTAGGTCTCTGGGATTTTGCCTGGAGGCAATTTGGGGAGACTAAGGTGGCTAGAATTTGTGGTACAGAATGCCAGAGAGAATGGAGATACACAAAGAACTCTAAAAATCTGGGTAAGGATCCTCTTGAGTCTTTGGCTAAATGATAATCAGAGCATACATAGACTGACATGCTTTTGAAGCTGGGTAAAGAACAACTGTCAAGGGAGCTATTAGCTGAAGAATTTCTGGAACTCACAGGGATGGGAAATATTTGAATTCCATTCAGCCAGAATACAGAGACTCTGCTGAACACTCAGAGAAATAAAAAAGTCACAACTTAGCAGTAGGGCAAAACTAGTCCAAGGCAAAGGCTTCTATAGAGCTGCCCTATTAAAGCTTAAAAACAAGCCTTGAAAAGATCAATCCTATCTGCAAATAATTGCCTTCCAAAAAAAAAAAAAAACCCAAAAACCAAAAACCAAAAAACAAAACCCTTCAATACTTCTTAAAGAAAGACAACAAAATCCAAACACTCAACAATGTAGCATTTGCAATGTCTGTCATCCAATAAAAACACTACTAGACATGAACATAAGCAGCAAATTGTGACCTAAAACCAGGAAAAAAATCAGCACTAGAAATGATAGAGGCAGTGAAATTAGCAGACAAGGACTTTAAAACAACTAGTGTAAATAAATGCTCTCAAGTATTTGAAGGAAAACCTGAAGATAATGACAGAAATGGAGAGAAATGAAAGAATGAAATAGAACTTCCAGAGATGAAAAATACAATATATGAAATGAAAAATTCACTAGATGGGATTAGCAGCAGACTAGACACCAAGATCACTGAATTTGAAGACATAGCAGTAGAAACTATCCAAATTAATATATACAGAGAAAAAAGATTGAAAAAAAAAATGAACAGAGATGCAACAACCTGTAGAAAAATATCAAGTGGTCTAACATAAGTGAAATTGGAGTTCTATAACTGGGTGTGATAAATAATATTTGAATATATGTGTATATATATATATTATATATATATGCCCAAACTTTCTAAATCCAAAGAAAAATTATAGACCTACAGAATCAAGGAGTTCAATGAATACCTAGTAGGATTAACATAAAGAAAAACACACCAAGGTCCATTGTAAATTTCTGAAAATCATCAATAAAGAAAAAAAATTAGAAGCAGTTAAAGGAAAAGGAACATTAAATATGGGAGAACAAAGGTAAGAAAGATTATAGACTTCTCATCAGAAATAATACAAGGCAGAAGATAGAGGAACAATATCTTTACAATGAAGAAAGAAAAATTTCAGCCTAGAATTTTATATCTAGCAAAAGTATCTTTCAAAAGTGAAAGTAAAATAAAGATTTTTTTTTTCAGACAAACAAAAACCAAGAAAATTTGCAACCAGCAGATCTGTACTGTAAGAAACATTAAAGGAGGTGCTTGAGTTTGAAGGAAAATGACACTAGATGGAAACTTGGATCTATGTAAAGAAATAGTGACAGAAAAAATAAAAATGTAGGTTATATATGAAAGACTTTTCTTCTCACTTTTTAATTTCCTTAAAAAATAATGGATTAGTTGAAGCAAAAATAATAACATATTATGGGGCTTAAAATATTTGCAGAAGTAATATGTGTGATAACAGCAGCACAAAAAAACAGAGGAGGGAAATAGAAGTATATTGCTAAATGATACTGCCATTATATGTGAAGTGCTATAATTTATTTGATTTATATTTATGGTGATAAGGTAAAGGTGCATAGTATAAACCTTAGAATATTCACTTTAAAAATTAAAGAAGATAGCTAATAAATTAATATTAGAGACAAATGGGATACTAAACAATACTGAATATCAAAGAAGGTAGGAAAAGATGAAAAATAAAAAACTGAAATAAAGAGAAAACAAAGAGCAAGATGGTAGACATAATCATATCAATATTACATTAAATGTAATATTAGTAAGTTCAACCAAAGACAGAGATGAATAAAAAAACAAAACCCAACTATATCCTGTCTACAGAAAATGCACTTTATATATAAAGAAGGGGAAAAGATATATCATGCAAACACTAATTATAAGAAAGCTGGAATGGCTATATTAATATTAGAAAAAAGTAGACCTTAAGAGAAGCTATATTAGCAGAGAAAAAGAGAGATATTTCAAAATGGCACACACAAAAAATCAATTTACAAGTATTAAGATGATTTAACAATCTTAAATCATTATGTAGTAAAAGGGTCAATCCACCAGCAAGACATAATCATCTTAAATGTTTATGTGCCAAACAACAAAGTTTCAAAATACATGAAGGAAAACTGATATAATTGAAAAGTGAAATAGACAATTCCACCGTTATAGTTGGAGACTTCAAAAATTTGACAACAGCTGAAAGAACTACTAACAAGGATATAGAAAAGTGAACAACACCATTAACTGATAGAATCTGATTAACACTTACAGAGCATTCCACCCAACAACAGAATACATATTCTTTTCAAGCACTTATGGAACATTTAGTTCATAACCAGGATCAGAAAACAAAGCTCAACAAATTTAAAAGAATGAAAGTCACATAGAATGTATGCTTTGACCATTTAGGAATTAAACTAAAAATTAGAGACAAGAGGAAACTCTCTAAACACTTGGAAATAAAACAACACAGTTCTAAATGATCCATGAGACAAAGAGTAGGTCCCAAAGGAAATTTAAAAGTACCTTAAACTGAATGAACATTAAAATACAACCTATTTAAATTTATGGGATCCAACTAAAGCAATCCTGAGAGGAAAATGTATAGCACTAAAGATAAGAGAAATGGTCTAAATCAATAAACTATGATTCTACCTCAAGAAACTAGAAAAAGAAGAGCAAAATAAACACAGAGCAAGCAGAAGCAAAGAAATAATAAACACAATAGCAGAAACCAATAAGTTGATTTTCTAGGTTTATATCCAAGAGAAATTAAAACATATGTCTATACAAAGACTTGTAGCAAATATTCACTGCAGTATTTTTCATAATAGTCAAAAACTGAAATCAACCTAAATGTCCATCAATGGATGAATGAATAAACAAAATGTGGTATATCTATACAATGAAATACTATTCAACAATAAAAGAAATGAAGTGTCGATACATGCTACAACATGGATGAACCTCAAAAATATTATGCCAAATCAAATAAGCCAACACAAAAAAAACTACATTTTATATGATTATATTTATACAAAATTTCCAGAAAAGGGAAAACTACAGAGAGCAAAAGCCAGCTAGTGGTTGGCTGGGGCTGGAGGTGGGAGTGAGAATTGACTGCAAAGAGGCACAAAGGAAATCTTTGGAGTGAAGGAAATGTTCTAAAACTGTATAGTGGGGATGGTTGCACAACTGTGCAAATTTACTAAAATTTGTCTAACTGTACTCTTAAAATGGGTAAAGTTTATGATATATAAATTATACCTCAATAAAGTTATATTAAAATAAAAGTAGAAATCAATAAAATTGAAAATAGACAAACAGCAGAGAAAATTGATGGCACAAAACTGTTTCTTTAAAAACAATTAAATTGGTAAATCAATAAATGTACAAACTCTAGCAAGACTGACAAACCAATATTCACAATGAAACAGGGCACAGCACCACAGACCCCTCAGACATAAAAAGGAATTTAAGAGCATAATATGAATAACTGTATGCATGTAAACTTGACAATTTAGATGAAATGGACCAATTGTTCCAAAACAAAAGCTACCACAATTCGCCCAATATGAAATTGACCATTTAAATAGTCCTATAGGCTAGTAGAGAAATTGAACTCATAGTTTTAAAATTCCTCCCAAAAGTCTTTATGCCCAGAGGGTTGCATTGGAGAATTCCATCAAGTTTTTAAAGAATTAACACAATTTTACACAATCTCTCCAGAAAATGGAAGAGGAGAAAACACTTTCCAATTCATTTATGAAGCAAATGTTACTCTAATATCAAAGTCAGACAAAGACAGCACACACACACACACACACACACACACACACACACACACACACACAAATCTACAAACTAATGTCCCTCATAAATTTAGACACAGTAATCCTTAACAAAATATAAGCAAATAGAATTTAGCAATATGTTCCAATTTTAGTACATGTGCTGTCAAAGTGAGTGCGAATTCAGCAATATGTAAAAAGAATTATACACCATGACCAAGTAGATTTATTTCAGGGATATAAGGCTGGTTCAATATTTGAAAATTAGTTAATATAATTCACCATATCAACAGGCTAAAGAAGAAAAATCACATGAACATATACATTGATACAGAAAAACCATGTGATGAAATTTCACACCCATTCATGATTTTAAAAAAATATCTCAGAAACTAGGAATAGAGGATATCTTTCTCAACTTAATAAAGAGCATCCATACTAACCTACAATAAACATAAAACTTAATAGTGAAAGACTAAAATTTCTCCCTAAGATCAAGAACAAAGCAAAGATGTCTGCTCTTAATATTCTTTGTCAACATAATTCTAGAAGTCCTCGTCATTGTAATAAGGCTACAAAAGGAAAGAAAAAATATGCACAGTTTAAGGAAGAAGTAGTACTGTCTCTATTTGCAGATGACATGACTGCCTACATAGAAAATCCCAAGGGATCTGCAAGAAAACTCCTGGAATGAATACATAATTTCAGCAAGGTCAAAGGATACAAGATTAACATGTAAAAATCTACTGTATTTCTATATACTATCAATGAATATGTGGAAATATAAATAAAAAACCCAATACCAATTGCTAAAGAAATGAAATTTTTAGATATAACACTACCAAAATATGGACAGAACTGGTAGGTTGAAACTTACAAAATGCTAATGAAAGAAATCAAAGAATCTCTTAAATAAATGGAGAGGAAGACATAAAGTATTCACAGATTGGAAGAGTCATAGTAAAGATGTCAATTCTCCCCATTTTGATCTCCAGGTTTAACATGATTCCTATCAAAATATGAGCGAGATTTTTTTTTGTAATATAGAAAAGTTTATTCTAAAAGTTATATGTAAAGACACAGGCCATAGAATAGCTAAAACAATATTGAAAAAAAAAAACAGAATAAAGTGGAAGGAATTACTCTAACCAATTTTAAGATCTATGATATAGTTATGGTAATCAAGATACTGTAGTATTGGAATAGAAACAGAATAGAGAACCCAGAAATAGACACACAGAAGTATGGCAAATTGTATGTGTGTGTGTTTTATTTTTAAACCATGAAGATTTTTTGGTTCACATATCTGAAGTCCAGAAGTAAGCATGTATCATGATTAATTTGATCTCGAGGCATAAGTAGATCACCATGGACCTGATTTCTTTCCTCTCTATTTAACATACAATGGTATTCTTCATGGTATAACTTCATGCTAAGGCTGCCCCTGCTCTTATGGTCTTAACATGGCTGCCACCAATTTTGCATACTTCTATTTCCTAAGGAATAATGAAGCATCTTCCTCAAATCCCAAGCATACCCCTCTCTCAACTTTTTATGAACAACTGATTTTTGACAAAGGTGCAAAAGGGATTCAATGGAGGACGTGTAGTCTTTCCAATAAACGATCAATGGTACTGAAGCCATTGATCGATCATTCACAGATAAAAAATTGACTCTCAACCTAAACCTCATGCTTTCTACAAAAATTAACTCAAAATGGATTATAGGTACCAATATAAAACTTAAAACAATAAAACTTTTAGAAGAAAACACACAACAGAAGTTTTCAGGAGGTAGGGTATATAAACTATTCTTAGATATGATACCAAAAATATGATTTATAAAATAAATTAATAAATTGTACTTCATTGAAATTAAAAACTTTTGTTTTAGGGAAGGTCCTATTAAGAGGAAGAAAAGACAAGCTATTGACTGGAAGACAATATTTCCAAACCATGTATCTGACAAAGGACTCACATCTAGAATACATAAAGAACTCTCAAAATTCAACAGTAATAAAAAAAATCTGATTAGAAAATGGGGAAAACACAAAAACAGACTTCTGACTAAAGAAGTGATGGCAAATAAACATATGAAAAGATGTTCAATATTATTAGCCATTATGGAAATGCAAATTAAAACACAATGAGATATACCTATTAGAACAGTTGAAATAAAAAATAGTGACAATACCAAATGCTAGTGAGAACATGGAAATATTATCTCTCATAAATTGCTGTTAGGAATGCAAAATGGTACAGCCCTCTGGAAAATAGTTTGGTAGTTTCTTATAAAACTAAACATACACTTACCATTTGATTCAGCAATTGCACTTGGCATATTTGCCAGAGAAATGTAAATTTATGTCACAAAAACTTCTACACAATTTTCACAGCTGCTTTATTTGTAATAGCCCCAAACTGGAAACAACCCAGATGTCTTCCAAGAGGTGAATGGCCAATCTAACTGTGGTATAGCTATATAATAGAATACTACTTGGTAATAAAAAAGAAAGAAAAAAAAAGAAAAACTCTTGATACCTACAACAACTTTGATAGATCTCAAGGGCAGTATGCTGAGTGAAAAAAAGGCCAATATCAAATGTTACATACTGTATTGTACCATTTATATAACATTTTCAAAATAACAAAGTTAAAAGAATGGTGAAGAGATTAGTGGTGGCCAGGGGTTAGGGCAATATGAGGTAGTTCTTCGTAGTGATGGAACTGTATTTGATTGTGGTGGTGGTTGCACAAATCTATGCAGATGATAAAATTGCATAGAACTATTCACACACACAAGTGAGTGCATGTGAAAACTTGAAATTTGAATAAGGTCTATAGATTGTATCAATATTAATTTCCTGGTTTTTATATTATAAATATAGTAATGTAAGATGTTATTATTGGGAGAAGCTGGGTGATGGGACCTCTATGATTGTTTTTGCAAGTTTCTGTGAACCTATCATGATTTTAAAATAAAAAGTAATAAAAGCATACATACTTAATAATAGAGTTTAATATATGAAACAATATATGGCACAAAAACTTATATATCTGAAAGGAGAAAGAAAAATCTACATTTTTAGTTAAGAGATTTCAACTTTCTTCTGCCAGTGACTAATAGAATGAATAGACAAAGAATCAGTAAGGTACAGAAGGCCTGAACAACACCATCAACCAACTTGTCCTAGTTGAAAATTATAAGACAACAATCCCTAACAGCAGAATACGCACCGTTGTCAGGTGTGTAAAGAACATTCACCAAGGTAGACTATATTCTGTGCCACAAAACAAAGGTTAACAATTTTAAGCACAGCCAGCTTTATTTGTGAAACAAGGAAATAAAGGATTACTTCTCTTAAAAAAATTGAGAAGTATAGAAACCATACAAAGTATGCCCTTGGATCATAATAAAATAAACTTAGAAATGGATGACAAAAGGATATTTAGGTAATTTTCAATATTTGGAAATTAAACAATAACTTTTAAATAATACATGGGTCAAAGAAGAAATTGCAAGGTATACTAGAAAACATGTTTAATTGAACTTTTATGAAACATAACATCTAAAATAAGTTGGATGCAGCTAAAGCTCAAAGTGAGATTTATTTATTTAAATACTTATACTAGAAAAAAAAAGAAAAGTATAAATTCAGTGACCTAAGCTACAACCTTAAGAAGTTAGAAAGAATATACTTGAAACTAATTAAAATAAACAAATTAAAAAAGAAGTTATAAAGAGTAAATGAAATCCAAAATAGGTAGAAGAATGGAAATAATAAAAATAAGAGTGGAAATTAATGAAATAGATAAATAATAGAGAAAAATCAATGAAGCCAAGCTGTTACCCTAACAACAAAATGAGATTAAGAAATTATAAGGAAAGTAAATCACATACTAATAGTCTTCATAAACATACATGCAAAAATCTTTTATATACTATTAGCATGTTGAATCCAGCAATATAGAAAAAACTAGAATATGATGACTAAGTTGGGTATATTCTAAAAATGCAAAGTTGATTAAACATTTAAAAATTAATCTGTGTAATTTACTATATTAACAGAGGAAGATGCTGAGGTTGTTTAATGGGGAAGGATAATCTTAGCAAGTTTTTCCCAAGGGACCGTGGTATATCCCTTTGGAAAAAATACAAACTTTCACTCACAAGTATCAACTCAAAATGAATTAATTATATACCAAATTGTAAATGGTAAAACTATAAAACTTCTAGAAGAAAATATAGGAGAAAATTATCAGAACTTTGCAATAGGCTTTCTTAAATAGGACATAAGAAATAAAAATTATAAAAGAAAGATGAATAAATTAGGCTTCAGCAAAATTACAACTTCTGCTCTCCAAAAGATACTACTAAGAAAATAAACAGTCAAGTCAGTCTTTAAGACAAGTCATAATATCCACTAAACATTTATGTGACAAAGAACTCACAAATAAATTTTTAAAAATTCTTGTAACTCAATTTTAAGAAGACAACTCAGTTAAAGACGAACAAAAGATTTGAACAGACTTCAAGAAGATATATAAATAGCCAATCAGCACATGGAAAGATGTTCAATATCTTCAGTCAACAAGAAAACACAAATTAAAGCCACAATGAGATAGTGCTACACACCCACTAGAATGGCTAGAATGTTAAAGTTCGGCACCAAGAAGCATTAGTCAGGATGTGGAGCAAGTGGAACTCTCATACATTGTTGATGGAAATATAAAGTGATATTACCACTTTAAAAATAGTTTTGCAGCTTCTTATAAAGCTAAATATACACTCCCCGTATTATATGACATCGCAATTGTGCTTTTAGGTATTTATCCAAGAACTAAAAGACTACGCTCACAAAGACTTGTACATAAATGTTCATATCACCTTAATTAAGAATAACATCAAACTGGGAACAACCCAAATGTCCATTAACAGGTGAATGGATAAACAAATTGTGATATATTCATACAATGCAATACTGCTCAGTAATAAAAAGGAACAAACTACTAATACATGCAACAATGTGAATGAATTTCAAAAATATGTTGAGCGAAAGAAGTCAGACACAAAAGAGCATGTGCTGAAGGATTCCATTTAGATGAAATTCCAGAAGAGGCAAAACTAATTTATAGTGACAGGAAGCAGATCAGAGGTTGCCTAGGGCCGGGTTGGGAATTGATTGTGAAGGGGCACCAGGGAACTTTTCAAGGTTATAGACATGCTCTATATTTTTATGATAGTAGTGGTTACACAGGTGCAACCATTTGTCAAAATTCATTGAACTGTATAATTATAAAAGGTATGTTTTATTATATATAAATTATACTGCAATAAAATTAAAATTTTTTAAAAAGTGAAGTGCAAAAGGCAGTCCTCTCTTTGCGCAGTAGTGCAGGACTGTGAAAATGACCATGCACGCTGAAACTGTGAAAAGTGATCTTATTAACCAAGGCGGGGAAATTATGATTTTTCCTTGACCTTTAAAAATTTTTATGAAAACATTAAAAACTTTCTTATAGGGAAGTATAAAAATAATAAAACTGATATTTATTTAGTACCTTATAATCTAAAACATTAGCACCACTAAGATTTATCAAGAAGAGTTTGAAGAGGGCTTGGCTTCTTCTCACCCTACAATTTACAATATGGGGCAAGCATCCTTTCCACACCTTAGCAGCTTGTCATACTCTTAAGTTTGGATGAATTTCCATTATGTCCTTTTAATGTCATGAAATATCTCTGAGAGTTACTCAAATGTGAAATTTTCTGCTGGTGTCATTTATTTTCTGGGACATCTTCATCCTTTTCATCACAACCACTTTCCTCATTCGTGTCATTAAGTTCACCTTTACTAAGTTCCTTTGGCTGCATGTCTAGAGAATCTTGAAGGCAATACTGTCAACATCTTCAGAGTCAGCTGTTTCTTCTGTAACCCCATTTAAGTTCAGTTTGAATTTCACTGACAGCATTATTACTTTTGTTTCTTGACTCAACTTCCATCTTTGTTGGTCAACCTCCCCTACACATTTTTGTAAAATGTCACGTGGGTTTATCACCGGGAGACAAGAAGGCAACGCAACGACATGATCTGCTGTCTGTGTATGAACTAAATACAGATGCAGAGTAACCAGTCACTAACAGACTGAAAGAAGCCATGTGATTGGTCACTGATCATGGTTCACATTTGTTATTTGCAAAGTAATCTGTGGACGGAAGGGCTAACAGAGAAATTTGTACTTTATGCAATTATTCAGCTAATACGCCATGATAACTGAAGTTTGAACTGTTTTTATTTGAACAGTTGAACTGGTATTATCTAAACTGTGGTAACTGAAATTTGTGTATATTGTAACTGTTCAAAGCTAGGATTCCCTGCACAGTATGTTACTTTTTGTGTAAGAAAGAAGAAATACAAAAATATAAATATACATGGTAATTTTTTTTGCAAGAAGAAACACAGAGAGGATAAACCAGAAACTAACGAAATTGATTATGTACAGCGGGTACTAGGTGAGGCAGAAGAGATAAGGAAAGAGTGACAATTTTCTGAGTATATTAAAAAAATAGTTTTGACTTTAATTATGCTAATGTTTTACACATTCAAAAAAGAATACTAATCAACACTCTAATTTTGTAGTGTGGAAAAACTCTAAAATTGTATACAAGAGAAATTAATAACCTTAACTTTACTTCAAATGAATAACGTAAACATACTACAAGTAACTTTGAACACAGTACTTTGACTATATACTCTCAGCTGAAAAACAAACAATTGCAAGCAAATCTTGAATTCTGTAGGTCTGTTTTTCTCTTTGGTATGGGTATAGCAATTCTGAAACTACTTTCTGTGTATTTTAGGACTGAGTAAGTATATTCATAATGTTGGGAGCCAGAGTTCTCACTTTTAAAAAGAAAATACAAAGATGGAAAGGAGTAAGGCTAGGAAAAACTGAACTGGAGATATTATTATAAACCCATGATTCTGAAAGGGTGTTTGTGTATAGATATATATGTGTGTATGTTTCTGTGTGTTTCCTAGCTCTGTCTGCTGAAAAAGCCTACAAACAGTGATAGCCCATTAGCAATGAGTATGCCTAGCACCCAGAGCTTCATTTCTAAATAATATTTCCTACTAAAATGAAGCAGGGCTTTTTAGATAATTGGCTCATCTTATGACTGGAACAGGGAAAGTGTAAAATAATTCTGTAATATCTTACATCAAAAGCAAGAAAATGCTCCAGAAAATGATAGGGATATAGTGAAAAGACACAAGAACCAGCTTGAAGAGGTTCTCATTAGCAAAACAATTATTTGGGATAAATCTAAATCTAAATCTAAAATAAAAATAAATCTAGGACAATTTAGCATCAAAATAAATAGTGGCAATCATGGAGTACAATTCATTGAAAAAAAACACATGAGCCACAAATGAATAAATAAGAAAGAAGGGACACTCTCCCTTGCAGTGTAATGCCAACTAATAAATGTAGAAGAAATGATTATAAATGGAGTTAGAAAATCATGTCCCCTTGAGTGTGGGCTGGACCACGTGACTGGCTTCTAACGAACTGAACACAGCAAAAGTAGATGGTATGTCACTTTCAAAATTAGGTTTACAGAAAAATTGTGGCCTCCATCTTATTTTCCCCTTCTGGCTCTCTCCCTTACTTGCTCTGATGAAAGCCAGATGTTATCTTTTGAACTGCTTTGTGGAGAGGTCCACATAGCAAGGAATTGAGGCCGGTCTCTAGCTAACAGCCAGCAAGAAATTAGGGCTGTCATTCCAACAACCTATGAGGAACTGAATCTCACCAATAATTATGTGAGAGAGGTTAGAAGTTTATGTTCCCTCAGTTGAGATGTTGGATAAGACAATAGCCTTGCAGCCATGTGAGAAAGTTTGAGGCAGAGGCATCCAGAAATGTATGAGATAATAAATATTTGTTGTTTTAAGCTACTAAGTTTTGCAGTTATTTGTTATACAGCAATGGATAACTAACATATTACCAAAAAGCCTAGTTTAAATATAATCATAAGGAAGGATAAAACAAACTAAAATCAAGGTCACTCTACAAAATAAATGGCTTATAGTCTTTAAAAAAAATCAGTGTTATAAAATACAAAAAAAGCCTGAGAACTGTTTCAGATTAGCGTTAGCAAAAGAGACATGACAACTAAATGCCATGTCTGATCCTGGACTTGAAAAAATTACTGTAAGGTTTTAGTAAAGTTTGTGTATAGACTATAGATAATCATACTGTATCAATGTTAAACTTTCTTATTTTCATTATAGAAATTCAATTATATAAAAGAATGTCCTCGTTCTTAGGGAATATACAATGAAGGATTTAGGAAGAGACGTGATATCTACAACTTACTTTCACATTGTTCATAAAATAATCACATGCATACAAAAGCATAAATACATAAACACATATGTGTACACACACACAAATATATATATGAATGATGAAGAGAGAATAAAAAGAGAAATTATAAAGAAAATGTAACAAAATACAAAATATTACAATAGGTAAATCTGGGTAAAGGGTATGTCGTTCTTTGTACAATTCTTTCAACCCTTCTGTAAATTTGAAATTATTTCAAAATAGAAAGTTAAAAGGAAAATTTGCTATGAAGTTATCAAAATTACAAACCTTTTTACTCATTGACCCAGCAATTCCACTTCTGGGAATTCATCCCACAGATAAACTGCACATATATAAAATAATGTAGGTATAAGGCTATTCGATGTAGTTGTTTGTACTAATAAAAGATTGGAAACAATGTAAGTATCAATTTATTAACCATGAGAGTGATTAATATCACAGTGTCATACCAAGCAACTGTTTAAAAAATAGCTTTCTTATGTATTAATATGGAAAGATTTTTAAAAGATAAATTGTGGAGCGGAGAAAGCAAGATATAGAACAGTGTTTAGTATGTTATCTTTTTTTGTAAGAAAAATGGGAAAATAAAAACATATGCCCATATTTGCCCATATCTGCATAAAGAAATGCTGAGAGGATATTTAAGAAATTAATAAGTTTACCTATGGGGGCAGGAGGAAATTAGTGGAATAAGAGTAAAACAGGAATGGGAATAAGACAATATATACCTATTGTTTTGATTTTTGAATCATGTAAATGTGTTTCTTACCTCAAAAAAAATAAATAAAAGAAAATTACTAAGATTGAGGTAAATGGCAGATCTATAAGGACTCAAATGAAATGACATCCCTGAGGTATTATTAACTGGGAAAGCAAGTTGCAGAATGGTACATATACTATAAAATGTATAAAAATGTTGTACAAAAAAAGCACATATACATTTACATATATAAAAATGCTTTGAAGTACACATAATCAGGTATTAACAGTAGTGACCTCTTGGGGGTGAGTCTGGAGGCAAGGTTAAGGGTGCGGGGGAATCTGATGTTTTTTCTTAAATCTCTTTTTAAATTGAAGTATTGTTTATATACAGTGAGTTCAATGAGTTTTTAGCAAATATATACTTCTATATTATCCACCCCTCTATCAAAGTATGAAAAATTCCAGGTCTTAGAAATTTAGTGTGGAAAAAAATAAATTCTCACCATTAAGGAGCTTATATTTTTCTTGGGGCAACAGAGTTAATACATTGATAAAGAAGCAAATATATATCAGATGAAAGTCACAGAACAAAAAGTAGTATCTTTTTAATATGGTTACTGAGGACTCTATAGGATGTTTAAGGTATGTGTGGGTATGTAATATTCCAAGTGTATTCGTGATATTAAAATCCAAAAATTTTATTATTGTTGCTATGCATCTTTTATCCTAAACATTCCTTATCTGAAATTTTATTGTTTATAAGCCAAAAACAATTGGTAAAGAAAAACGGAGCTTAAAAATTTCCATGGAAAACATAAAATCATGTACAAGAAAATTAAATAACAACAACATATTGAAACAGCTTGATAAGTTTTGACCCAAACAAAATTCCAGAGGCAGAAAAGAACTGGGGAGCAGGACTAGTCTGAAGAGTAGGGTAAGTATGAATTAGACACAGTAGGTTCTCCAGGTGCTGGATGTTTCCAATAGTGAGAAAGAGGTCAGGAAGAAAGATAAAACACAAGGGTAGCTCTGCCATGAACCCCAAAACATACCAGTGTAGAGCTATAAGGAAGCTTATCATGCTTAACCTGGTAAGGATATACCCAATGGTTTATCACAATGGAAGAAATCAGAACAGAAGAATGATGACCACACTCTTATCTGCACTTGAATGTTTCTCAGAATCTCAAACTTAACATGTTTACAACTCAACTCTTGATTTCTCTGAAATCTACCCTTCTCTTGTCTTCCATATCTCACTAAATGGTACCTTTGTCCATCCAGTTCCTTAATTCAGAAACCAGGAAATGACTCTATCCCTTCTCTCTTTCATCCATTGTATTTATTCAATCAACAGTATTTTATTGAGGATCTACCATTTGCCAGGCAATGATTTTGCCAGACACTGAAGAATATATAATAAACTAAATAGTCCCTGCCCTCATGGTGTTTACATTTCAGCCATTCCATTATTGTCTTGTTGAACCTATTCCTCAAATATATCTCCAGTCCATCCATTTATTTCTATACCCACTGTCTTCCTTTTAATTCAATCCATTTCTGTTTCTTACTAGGAGTGTTGCCATAGTCTCCCATCTGTTCTTCCTATTTTCATTTTTAGCATTCATAAATCAAGTCACCACACAGTAGCCAGGGTAATCTTTTAAAAATTCAAACAGTATCTTGTCATTGTCTTGTTTAAAACCTTACAATCGCTCTTAAGTACATAGGTACTTAGAATAGAAACCAGAATATTTAATACGATTTATAAGGCTCTGCCTTATAATAGATGTACCTCATGTACATCTTAGAATAAAATCCAGAATGTTTAATATGATTTATAAGGCTCTGCCTTGTAATAGATGTACCATTTCTAGCCTCCCTAGCCCTTCCAACTGCTCATCTGTTCTTTTTTTTTTTTTTTATGACCTTTACACATGCTGTTCCTTCTGCCTGATAATTTCTTCTTTAACCTCTTTGTTACCTAGCTAACTTCTACACACCTTCAGATCTCACTCTAAGTATCATTTCCTGAAAGCCTTCCCTGACCCTTCAGACTATGGAAGGCCCTCCTATTACAAACTCTCTTAGCATCCTTGTTTTTCTCCTTGGTGGCATTTATCAGACTTGTAAAAGACCATATCTTAGAATTACAGGCCCATTAAGGCAGATATTACATCTGCTTGTTCATTGCTGCTTCCTTGGCTCCTAGGACAGTGCCTTGCATAGTATACAGTTAATAAATATTTGTTATATAAGTGCATGAGTGAATCAACCACTACTAGACTTGGGGCAGGCACTAGTGTTTACTCTATTTTTGGGTGGGCTCTTCCAACCTATACATTGTAGAGAATGGAAACATAAACTTATGCAGAGATGGTTTACACTTATACTATATCCTCACATTATATTCTCACGCAATATGAAAACAGAGCACCCTGCAACTCTTGTTTTTCAAAAGCTTATGGAATATACAAAAATCAATAGTTTTTCTGTAAACTGGCAATGAGCAATCAGAAAATGAAATAAAAATACAATTTACAATAACATCCCAAACCATTAAATATGTAGGAATAATTTAATGAAAGATATACAAGACCTCTACACTGAAACTATAAAACATTGCTGAGAGGAATTAAAGAAGATCTATATAAATGGAAATATATACCATTCTCATGGATTAGAGGTCTCAATATTGTTAAGATTTGTAGATTCAATGTGATCCCATTCAAAACCACTGCAGGCTTTTCCCCTCTGGAAAGTGATGAGATGATTTTAATTTATTTGAAAAGACAAAGAACCAAGAATAGTCAAAACAATTAAAAAAAAAAAGTTGAAAGACTACCTGACTTCAAGACTTACTATAAAGTTACAATTATCAAGACAGTATGATATTGACAAAAGGATAATCAGATCAGTGGCACATGATACAAAGTCTAGAAATACATCCACATATATCAATGAAATGATTCTCAATAAGTGTGCCAAAGCTCTTCAATAAGAAATGGAAAAAATTTTCAACAAATGATGCTGCAAAAACTGGGTATCTCTATGGGAAGAAAGAACCTTGACCCCACCTCATTGAATTGCTACCTCCATACCACATGCAAAAATCAATTTTAAATATGGTAAAGAGAAGAGCCAATAAGTATCAAATAAGTGCCGTTTGCTCAGTAGGACTATTCACAGCCTCTCCTAACATACTGTTAGAGCAAGTATCACACATGATAAAGCCAGTATATGCAAATGACATATATTTGAAACCATTTCTTGGTTTCTAAGCTTTAGGAAACTCTTCAGGTGAGCATCAGAATCCAAGTTGAAGATGCCAAATTACCTGATTTGCTGAATTCTTTTTAGAGACCAACAGCTGGGTAAAAAAATTAATATAGCTTAGACAGATAACAGAATCTACACCAATAAGGAACCCTCCTGTGACTAACCAATCAGACACACTTTTATCCATCTTTCTACTAATATTCTTTTTCTCCTGACTTACCAGTAATTCTCCTTTCACTCTGAAGTTTCCATGTTATTTACTTAATCTCACTTTCCAAAGGTAAATGTTTCCTTTTCCTTTTTGGGGGGTGGGGGTGGGGGAATGGGGGAGGTTATATTTTGGACTGCAAGCTTCCAAATCACTGACAGTGATATACAAATGGGGGAATTTTGTATGCAAATGTTATTCTATAATTTTTGAAATTTATGTAAATTTCAAGTTCCCCAAAATGCAATGCTGACATTATTTGGATCCATTCATACAATCATCTGGAAAATATATAAGGAACAGTCTATACTTGGATTCTATGCTATTGCTATTTCAAATTCACTTAAAGAATTTGAATTGGCCACAATGGAATAGGAAATATGGCCAGTGGGTCCCATGTCGGGATCTGAGGTGAAGACTTGAGTAATAGGGTCTCTGAGAGGGTTGTCTCAGTCATGAGACCACATTGAGGTCACCGATGTGCAGGGTGGCACTTCTGCTGGAGAGGGAGGGCTTGCTTCTGTCGTGGTCATGATGGTGACATTGTACTCCAGAGTTTACTCCAGAGGCCCAGGGCCCCCTCTGTTACAAGCCTGTAGTAATCATTCGAGGAAGATTAAATTCTGAAAGATGCATTTTCTTGTTGAGACACGTGACCTCCCTATTTTCTCCCGACTCTGGATCCTGTGTTCTAAACAGGGCGATTACTGTCCAAAGTGCAGAATCTTCAGGAATCATTGTGAAAACAGAAGTAAAAATCACCAGAGCAGATATGCCCACATACTACAGTTTGTATCATCTGTTTAGAAATGGTAGTTGAAAATCCTTTAGATGTTTTTCACGTTAATATAAATATTCAAGATGTAAACAATAATACCCCTTGGTTCAGCAGGAGTATTATTGAGTTAAATATCTGAGTTGACTCATCCTTTGGGTTTTTGTCATTATCACCTAGAATTCTGACCTCAGCTATACTGGGCAGCCATTTCCCCATTGTTACTTCCAAAACCACATAATATTTTTAAATCTTTCCATAGTCCAATATACTTAAAGTCTTTGTTTCTCCATTATTGTGATCAAGGCCAAACTGGATTTGGGTACTCTGGACTGCAAAGGCATACTTGATTTCCACTTTGAGACCTTTGTCTGGGTCAGTGGCCCTCACCCTCACCATGGAGGTACCCAGGGCATGTCTTCTCAAAGGCCGACTCCATATACATTCTGGTTGAAATTGGGTGGGAGGCGGGGGATATTGTAGTTGTGTTCCTTCCAGGTGGTTCTCACCATTTCAGGCTGTCAGGACTGGATGGTGCAAGCTTTGCTTTTCCAGGTCTAGTGGCTTTTCTAACATTAGTTCAATGTATTTCTGTCTACTGTTGGTCTCTTTTACTTTGAAATGTAGAGTTGCTGCTAAGGTGGTAAGTTTGTAAAGGAATTCCTTCCAACATCAGAATCTTCTGTAAGTTCTATTGCAAATCTTGCTCCAAAATGGGTCAATTCATCTACTTAATTCAATAAACTCCTGCTGAATCAAGAGGTATTATTTTTTACATCTTGAATATTGATATTAATGTGGAAAATATTTAAAGAATTTTCAACTGCCATTTCAAACAGATGATATAAACTATAGTATGTGGGCATATCTGCTCCACTTTCCTCACTCAGAGGAAAGTATTCTTTTTCCTAATTAACCCACAGCTTCTGAGTGGATAAGTCCTGGACACCAAGCCTCAGATCTTTGGCAAGGTCCAGTTAGGAAAGTCACCTTATGAAAACTGCTTATTTATCTGTTTCCACATTGGCTGATAGCAGTACTCTGAACTTCAGCCTAACGACATCAGAGATTGATGTTTTGAAGAGTTGAGAGCAATGAGAAAGATAGATATTTCTCACTAGAATTTGCAAGTTGAAAGGCAGTAGTATAGTCTTATTTGTGCAGTTAAATATTCCTGGGAATTTATATTCTCAGTGACTCCAGCATATGAAATCAAAGTGATGACTTTTTTTTAAATTTCTTTTTTGATGTATAAGAATATTTTTAGGCCAAGTTTCTCCTTTTATTTATTTTTTTTTGGAGGGGGCTTTGGTTTTTTTCATATAACAGTTTCAGGATAAACTATTGGCTGAATCTTCAGGCGCAGATACGTAGAGGCTTCCAAGAAGTTTCACAATATAGAAATCTTATGAATTTTTAAAATTTGACAAATCTCCAGTTTCTTAACTTTGTATAGTTAGGCCAGAGATCTTGCACTTATTAGGAATTCAATATAGAAGGAAAACACATGTAAAATAATTGGTTTTGCACTATGATTTTTTTCTCCCAAGAAACCAGTTTCTAATAATTGAATTCAAGCCTTTTATTGATTATTTAGAAGGTATACAAACCACTGTGTGAAATGCTTCAGAGACTTAAAGATGAACTAAAAAATTATACTTTTCCTCAATAACATTATACATAGTAGATCTTTTAATGGCTTCTCTGAGAGTAATTGTGGAGGTACTGATTCCTTCTACAAGTAGATAAATTATTTTATTTAATTCTATGGGTTATCTGATGATAGTTTCTTCACATTTTCCTGAACCAGAGCTCTTCTCATTTGGTATTCACAAAACTTATCCTCTATCAAAGAATTTTTTCAATTACCTTTGCCATTGGTTATCTTTTTCTATCTGTATTTTAAGAATGTGTCCTAAACAGTGTGGTCTGTTATTGACAACTTTTCATTAGGTATGGATTTCTAAAAGTGAACTCTTTAAGTGTAATACTAGAGAGTAAACTTGTCTCTTTCTTAATGTATACATACTCATTAATTTGATCATCATCCCTTCACAACAATGTGTTTGCTTAAAAAATTTTTAAATAGCTTTATTCAAGTATAATGGATATAAAAAGAACTGCACATATTTAATGTGGAGTTTTTTACTTTTTTGGACTTGATATCTTGCATAAGGAAGACAAATTTTTTACCATAATTATTCAATTCATGATCATAGCTATACTCTGTTACATGTAACTGAGAAAATTGTGATACAGTCCATTCATTTATCATTAGCCTTCTAACTCAGTTCAAGATGATCTATGGGATTCATAGTCTCAACAAGTTGTACAGTCTGAGCAAGGTCCCTAGGATATTGCTGTTTCAAGGAGCATAATACTCTTCTAGAATGGAGGTGGGAGAAGAACGTCTGCTGAAAGATTACATTCAAATTGTAGGTGCTATAAAATAGTGGAGCTACAACCTTAACTAAAATCTGAACACTGATTAACTTATTAGAGTAAGTGAATGTATGCCCAACTTTCATAACCATAGGAAGATAAGCAAAATCCTTGACATAATTTCTTTACTGGAACCAGAATATAAACATCCAAACCCATTGCCCAGTTACTCCTAAAAAGCCAATCAACAAATATTCTAATTATCAATCCTAAATTATCAGCAAATATCCTAAAGCTGATAATTTGCATAGCCATTAGCTTAAACTAACACAGTCAAAATTAAATTAACTCCATCTTTCAGGTTTTGATGTTTCATTTCAGTTAAATCATCCTATCAATCCTATTGGGGTAAATTGGTCCTTTGAACAAGAAGTCTCAAAGGACCCTCGTTTAGCTTACACTACGGTTTAGACAGAAAAATTAACATTCATAAAACTGTCTCACTCAAAACAATTGTTCCTCCATTTTTTATGACCTCAAACAGGAACTTCTAGATCAAGTGAATGTGCCTGAGCACTTAAGATTTTCAAATTAGCTTTCATCAAAATTTTAAAACAGTTTTACTTCCACCCACAAGTCACCCCATTGTACCATCTGGAGAAGCACACAAATCATTATTACTTTTCCCGACAGAATTTCAAGTGTGCTGACATTGAAAGCATGACTCCTTTTTCTATTAACAATGTAAAAAAAAATGGCTATATATATTATGAGGCATGTCATGAAAGAGTCTTTCAAATTACATATTGTCTCTATTTTGCTGAAACTGAGATTAAACAACTTGTCAAAGGTCACATCATTAGGAGTTACCTTGTTGCAAAGCTTATATTTTTCTATTATACTACATCCTAGAATACTGATATCAGGTAATCCCCAGAGCACATACATTTGTTTATTCATTCATTCAGCAACTATTTAATAAAGGCTATTTGGATCAAACTGAAAGCATAGTTGCGATTACTGATATATGAGATATAGCCTATGCATCATGACGGTTCATTGTCCTAGCTCTTAATGATTTATCCCTAAATAGGGTTAAATGAACAGAAGTCAGCATATTTGGACCATACTAGATTAGCTTCCAAAACAATTTCTGTTGTGTGTATGGTCTTTCATTTTGAATTGGCCACCATATGAAAACTGGCCTTGTGATAAACATTTTGATAGCTTTTACAAAACAATAAGAGTTACATTGTCCTCTATTTCCTTCAATATTATTTTAAAAGCTCTGCTTATTCAATTCCATTTGGAACTTAACGTCAACACAAAGTTTGCATTTTTAGATAAACTCAAAACTTCCTTTTAAAAACTCAGACCAAAAAAAAAAAAAAACTCAGACAAATAGAAACACACTATATTTCCATTTTTTTTGGTCTGTGTTGTCAAGAAGCATAAAGTGGCATGTCAATATCAGTAGCAATAACTGTCTTATTTTAGGTCCATTTGTCTACCTTTTTCCTCTAAATAGTTTTCAATCTCTTTTATAAGTCTAGGTTTTGATTAACTATTGTATTTTTGAAAGTAGACAAGCAACAAATAAAGAAAGAAAAAATAATTAGGATGTTATGGTTCCCTACCTTGTTACAGAATTTACCAAAAAAAAAACAAACACACACACACACACACACACACAAAAACAAAACAAAAAAAGGCTTCTCACAGTTTCCAGCAATGCTTTCCCATGAATAATGTACTTTAGCATTCAATTTCTGTTCATCATTCTACAGTAAGTATAAGATTCTCAGGAAACAGTTAGGATCTGGGAACTATCCAGAAAATTTTCCATGTGTGTGAAAGTTGTGGGAAAGTTAACCTAAGAAGAATTACTGCAAATTCACCACAGTACCAAAAAATGTGCTCAAAACACAGCTCATTAACTCTGCGTGTTCCACAGAGTCATCATTAAGATCATCAATCGGTGTGGGTTAAATGGACAAAAGAAATATCTAACCTGGAAACATATATAAATATTGTATTCTCGAAACATATAGTGGGGATAAAAAATAAACTCTTCAGTATTTCCTTATGACAATACTTATACTCTTTGCATATTTCAGTGAGAAAGTTTTAAGTGTGTAAGAAATAAACTCACCATATCTGGAGGTTCATGCATAATATGAAACAATGAAATAACTTAGGACAATGAGAAAGTAAAAATGTATGCATCCTTAAAGACCAGGAAGAATTACTGCACTTCAAAGAAACCAAAGGCACTTTATGAATTTGTTAGCAATTGCATGTGTAATTAGAAGTCGCTCTATTATAAAATCTTATTAAAAAATACTTATACTTTTCATTGAATTAGATTTATCCCCTCTGAAAGAATTCATGTTCTTAATAAGTAAATTGGCATTGGATGTTCAATATAAAACTGTTGCAATGGGAAAGAAAAAGACTGATTAAAAGCAGGAAGAATTTTATAGTTGGTAAATTAAATTACAAAAATTATATAAAGTATTAACAAATATTTTATAAAGTGGATATAAATTTTTATATATAGCATATACAAATATATGAAAATTGTACCAAATAAGGTGTAAGGGAAGGCCCGAGGGAAGGCAGATGGGTTGTCATTGGTGTTTGCCATATATACATGCATTTATTAGCGTCTGTTTTATAAATTCCAAATATATACTAATTATCTATAGTAAGGTATTTTGCTTAAAGCCCAGAGAAGAATATTTGATATGGACTCACCTGACTCCATACATGATTATCTTTAGAAAACATCGAATCACCTGATTGCAAAAGAGGCTCGCTTTTCTCACAGCTCTCTTGGCTGATAAGCGTGTCCGCGTAGTTGGGCTGCGGGAAGATCAAGTGACTCTTCCGCGAGTCCGCCGTGAGGGACACCTCGTGGGAATAGGTCTGCAGGAAAGCCTGCACCCTGTCCACGCCCACAACGTGCGAGGCGGGCATGCTTGCCAATCTGCCTCCAGAAGCCTGGAGCAGACGTGACGTGTGCCAATGCCTCAGTCTGAGCGCCAGCAGCATGATGACAAAGGCAAGGAAGACGCAAGAAACAGCAGCCACCGCCACCACGAGGTACAGGGTGAGGTCTGAGGCGTCAGAGTTGTATGGGACCTCCAGGCTGCCTAAATCAGACAGGACGTCTGGGATACTGTCGGCCACGGCCACGGTGAGCGTGACGGTGGCCGAGAGAGGGGGCTGGCCGTGGTCCTGGACGGCCACCACCAGGCTCTGCATGAGGGCGTCTCTGTCCAGCAGGGCCCGCGCCGTGCGCACCTCTCCCGTGTGCAGCCCCACCGCGAAGAGCCCTGGCTCGCTGGCCTTGAGCAGGCGGTAGGACAGCCAGGCGTTCTGGCCTGAGTCTCTGTCCACTGCCACCACCTTGGTCACCAGGTAGCCGGGCTCTGCAGAGCGGGGTGCCAGTTCCACGCCGGTGGAACCATCAGTGGGGAGCGCCGGGTACAGGATCTCTGGCACGTTGTCGTTCTGGTCCAGCACAAATATGCTTAGCGACACGTTGTTGCTAAGCGGTGGGTCCCCACTGTCATGCGCAGTCACTCTCAACTGCAGGTCACGCAACTGCTCATAGTCGAAGGAACGCAATGCGTACAGGACCCCCGTGTCTGAGTTGATGGAGATATAGGAAGACAAGGGCGCTCCCTGGAGGGTGTCCTCAACTAGGGAGTAAGTGATCTGGGCGTTCTTTCCATAGTCAGGGTCGTAGGCGGTCACGGAGACAATGGAGGCTCCTCTGGGATTGTTCTCTGGCAAATAGGTGGTGTAGGAGGCATGAGAAAAGGCAGGTGGGTTGTCGTTGACGTCTGCCACATTCAGTGAGATGTGAGTTTCTGTGGACAAGGACGGACTTCCTCGGTCAGTGACGGTCACCGTGATGTTGTAGCTAGGAACCAGTTCTCGGTCCAAGAGTGTGTCTGTCACTAAACTATAGTAATTCCCATAAGACTTTTCTAATTTAAAGGGCAGATTCCCTTGGATGAAACAGGTCACATGTCCGTTTTCCCCAGAGTCTTGATCATTTACATTTAAAAGGGCAATTAATGTGCCTCTGGGAGAGTTTTCCAGAACAGAGCTGTAGAGAGCGGTGACAACTACTTCAGGAGCATTGTCATTCACATCCATAACTGTGATCAGGACTTTGGCTCGTGCAGAATATCCTGCATTATCCATTGCTTGCACTTCCATCTCGTAGAATCCCGATTCCTCGTGGTTCAGCTCTCCTATTGTTGATATTGTCCCTAAATGGCCGTCTAGCTTGAAAAGTTGGGCCGCTTTGTTGTCCACATACCGGAAGGAATACATCACTTCCGCGTTGGCTCCTTCGTCTGGGTCGGTGGCGTTTACCAGAAGCAGCGTAGTACCCACGACCACATTCTCTGGAACGCTTACGCGGTACTCGGACTGAGCAAACGCTGGTGCGTTGTCGTTCACATCAACGATCTTCACGCGGATGCGCGCGGTGCCAGTGCGCACTGGCTCGCCCCCGTCGGAGGCCGTGAGAACCAGTTGGTGAATCGCCTTTTCCTCGCGGTCCAGAGCTCGCTCGAGCACCAGCTCCGGGTACTTGTTACCATCCACTTCGCTTTGCACCTCCAGAGAGAAGTGAGTATTATTACTGAGCTCGTAGCTCTGGAGAGCGTTCTTCCCGATATCTGGATCCCAAGCGTGGGGAAGGGGGAAACGCATCCCAATGGCTGCGTTTTCACTCATTTTTATTTCTAATTCACCTTCCTGGAAGGAGGGGGCATTATCATTGATGTCCTTCACTTCTACCACCACCCCATATATTTTCACTTTATCCTTCATCAAAATCTCCAGGTTTAGTTGACACTTTATGGCCCCCATACAAAGCTCCTCCCGGTCTATCCTGCCGGCGGTGACCAAGCTGCCGCTTCGCAGATTCAGAGCGAAAAGTTGCATCCTACCTTCTGAAAAGATGCGGACTCCGCCCTCCTCCAGGTCGCGGGCCTCCAGCCCCAGATCCTTGGCAATGTTGCCCACCCTAGAGCCTTTCTCCAGCTCCTCAAGAACTGAATAGTGGATTTGTGTGTATCCAGTTTCCCACAGAATCCCCAGGAGTACTCCCAGCAGGACCAGCCCTTTGCAGTCCCGGTGCAGTCGCACAGGAATCATTGTAACTTTTCTGGAGGATTATTTCCAATTCTATCTTTGACCACCCAAGGCAGGATCAGCAATTCCGTCCTTAGAATCTGCTAGCTGGGGGACCAGAGCTCCTCCGCTCAGTTTCCTCTGTCTCAGAGGAGATGGTTAGTTTCTGTGCTTTGTGCTTCAGGCGTGTGCACTGCAAGCAGGATCTCGCCGCTTTTCTCTCCCTGATTGGTGAACAGCGGCGCTCAGAGTCTTAACCAATTACTGCACAACCTTGAACTCCGGCAAAGGATTTTTGGATTTTTAGACCTTCAATAGCCCCATCTACTGTTCTTCAAATATGGATGAAAATGAAGCCGACTAAAACTACAGTATTTGTTTTAATCGAAATTTCAGTGAGCTTCTTTTTATTTCTCTGAAATGTTTCATACAGGTCCACTTTCTTGAGATTTTCTGTAGATTTTTCCAATGAGCTTTTAAATGAACTTGAAATTTCTATACACAGCAATTTTATCCCTATAATTTTAGAGCACCTGTTTTGATATCACCCCTAAAGGAATATCCATTATGGAACCATTTTGAGAAATCATGTAAAGAATAATTTAAAATTTCTCACTCAAGTAAACTTTGGGGCAATTTTTGATAGATTCTTAAATCTGCCTAAATGGAAGAACTACTTTAACATGTTAACACTTATTTAAAAACAAAATTTTCACAATAATATAAAAATGTAAAAATAAGAAATGTGATTGTACACATCAGAATCACAGGAAGTTGAGAAGACACATGAACATTTTTAAAACAAAATGGAAGCATTCTAACTCACATTTACTGGAAATAAGGGTAGTATTCTAAAACTCTAATACATTATGTTTCAAAAGAATTTGTAGAAAAGTTAATAATCCAAAGAATATTATAAACTTACCTTTTTCTGGGTAATAATCTTAATTCCAATTAGTGAGAATTACTGGCAATACATTTGCAAGCCTATCTAAATATAGAAAAAAATTCTCACCATTTTGCTTTCATGAATGCAAATATTTATATTCTGAGGATTACCACATTTAGCAGGCATACCAGAAAATAATATTTTTCAAATTGGAAAGAAATATATAGGCAAATCTGAGAAAAAAATTGGAGGTAATATTGACCTACTCAGTGGGAGTCAAAGAATCCCTAGCAAATGAGCTGAATATTATAAAATCATCAGTCTTTTTTTAAAAAAAACTCCTTTTCATGCATTTTGCTGTCTTACTTTGTAGTTAATAGGGTAAAGAAAATGAAAGCAAACCATTGCAGACGAAAGACATTAACTGAAACTCACGTGAGTAGAAATAAGAGAGTTAGAGCTTAACTCGTTCTCCTCAGTGACACTTACTACCAAAGATGCTTCATTAGAAAGATCTTGTGGGGGAACCGGTTCTGGCGTCACACAGACAAAATCAAACCTCGTTTTCTGAGAACTGGAGGCATACAGATTGTAGGAATAAGGTAAAGTTCCCTCGCTGTAGTTGGGAGAAACTCCTGGTCCAGTCTTAGAACAGAGACCAGCCTGAAAGCAGCCCCAGGTGGCCAGGTTAGAGGAGCGTCGCAGGCGCAGGGCAATGGCCAGAATCACAGCGAGAAGAAAGAGCACCGAGATCAAGGCCAAGGCCACCACCAGGTAAAACTGCAACTCAGCTTGGGGATCAGAGGGCATGGGACGGTCGCTGAGATCCGGTAGCGCCTCTTGTAGGCTATCAGCGAAGACCAGGAGCAGCGTGGCTGTGGCCGAGAGGGGTG
>CM053515.1:23716765-23764017 GCA_028627145.1 Eidolon dupreanum
GTCTACCTGGTCATCGCGTTGGCGTCGGTGTCGTCGCTCTTCCTGTTCTCGGTGCTGGCGTTCATCGTGGTGCGGTTGCGCCGGAGGAACAGGGCCTCCTGGGTGAGTGGCTGCTCGGTGCCCGAGGGCTACTTTCCGGGCCACTTAGTGGACGTCAGCGGTACAGGGACCTTGTCCCAGAGCTACCAGTATGAAGTGTGTCTGACGGGAGACTCGGGGAATGAGTTCAAATTCTTGAAGCCTATCTTCCCCAAAATTCAAGGCCAGAACCTTGGGAGTAAGACAGAATAGTTTAGGTATCTAAAACGTCCCCACTTCGAACATTAATGTTGTCTCCTTCACCTTTTCCCTTTTGTTTTTTTTTAACTCAGTAGTAGCCTTTCGACTTTTCTTCTTTCTCTGTTTTCCTTATTAAAGTAACTCTTCGTTTTGTTTGCCTGGTTGTCCTATAATTATTTTTCCAATTGTATTATTAGTAACAAATTTATATCAGGAAATTTCATATTTCTGATTAAAATTTTAGTACTCATTCCTAGAGGATAACATGAAAGTTAACCTTTCAGAATAAACATAATTCTAATTTTAAAATTATGCATCTCATTGTATGACACTACATAAGAATATCTGATTTCTTTTTATCATACTTTATTTTTAAATTATTGGAAGTCTTTTTAGTTTGTATTATTTACACAGCTATGACTTTTCTATAATCCTTTTGTTTAGTGTGGAATCGACTTGTATTTACCCATGTCCAGTTTCTTCCAAGCTCTGTTTTGACTTTTGTTTTACCAACAGGCAGCACCATGTACACTTTCATGCTGTTTATATCACAATAACACTTTCAATCATTAGACTTTCATTCTAAAATATATGTCATTTCATGAAAATATATCTATTCTTTCTCATCTAATGTAAAGGCTTATAGGTGCTTCATTATATCTGACTGAAGTTATGAATCTGAGAAGAGCCCTGAACAGGTTTACCGATGCCCAGATCAATTGTGTTTAAGGTGTTCTTTTGTACCTTAAAGGCCAGTAGACTCTAGGACCAAGTAATGCATTGCCTGCAATTGTCCCTTGCTATTGCAGAGAAATTCTCAAGTGAACTCCAAATTCTGGGCCTAAAGGAGCTTTTGGTGGCACAGCATGCCAATATCTACTTGCCTTTGGATGATATGGTTCTGGTTAATATGGAATTTGTAAGAAAATACATTGTAGAATTAATATTAATTAACTGAAGAAAACTTAATAAAAGATATATTAATGAGAGTGTTGAATGATTTTGAAAAAGTAATAGCTCTGTTGTCAGGACTCCTTTGTCTCCAGGAGCCTCTTAATTTTGCAGAGACTGTAGAATGGTATAATAGGCAGAATAATGGCTTCCATAGGACATCCACATCCTATTCCCTGGAATCTATAAATATGTTGTGTTATAATGCAAAAGAGAATTCAGGGTTCAGATGGAATTAAAGTTGCTAATCAGCTAACATTAAAATAGAAAGAATGTCCTAGATGATCCGGGTGGGCCTGATTCAATCAATTGAAAGTCCTTTAAAATAGCTGACTTCCTTAAGATGAAGAATTTCATACTGGGGCAGCACCTTCAGCTTGTGCTTCGGAGTTCCAGCATGCCCTTTTGAATTGCCTACTCCTCAGATTTTCAACTTGCCTAGCCAGCTCCTGCAATTGAATAAATCATTTGTTTGCATTAAATCTCTTAGTATAGATCTCCTGCTGGTTCTTTTTTTCTGGTTGAACACTGACTGATACAGGGTTTGGTGTCTGAAAGTGGAGTGCTATTGCAACAAATAACTAAAAATATGAAAGTTGCATTGGAATTGGGTAGTAGGCAGAGGCTAGAAAAATTTTGAAGTACATGATGGAAAAAACCTGGATTACTTTGAACAGACTGTTAGTTGCAATATGTATGTTAATAATTCTGCTAGCGAATACTCAGAAGGAAGTTAAGGAGCATGTGGAGAAAACATACATTGCCTTATAGAATACCTAAGTTATTATAAAGAGACTATTGGTAGAAATATGGATGTTAAAGTCAATTCTGGTCAGGGCTCAGAAAGAAATGAAGAAAATGTTACTGGAAACTGGGGGAAAGGGAATCCTTTTATTATGGTAGCAGAAAACTTAGTTGAATTGTCCTGCGCTGGAAATGTGGAGAGAAAGACTTGGAAATGATGAACTTGGATATTTAGCTGAGGAGATTTCCAGGAAAAGGGTCGAAGTCATAGCCTGGTTTATTCTTGCTGCTTTTAGTATATGTGAGAGGAATGAGATCGATTGAGGGAAAAACTATTGAGCAAAACAGAACCAGAACTTGATGATTTGAGTAATTTTCAGCCTATTCAAATTGTAAAAGATGCTAAAATTAGGAGACATCATCAGGAAAGCATATTTTGGAAAGAAACCCAAAGGTGTTAATGTGCCAAAGGAGAATTAAGGTTACAGAGGGACTTAAGGTTGCTAATTAGCTGACCTTTAAATTAGAGTACACTGGGTTATCCAGGTGTTCCCAATATAATCACAAGAGCCCTTAATAAGAAGTGGAAGTGGGAAGCAGAAGAGGAGACAGTATCAGAGTGATATGTGAAAAAGGCTGAACCAGCCATTGCTGACTCTGAAGATGGAAGGGAACCACAAGTAAAGGAATGCAGGCAGCCTCTAGAAGCTAGAAAAGGCAAGAAAACTTATTCTCCCTTAGAGCCTCCAGAAAGCAGTGCCAGCCCTACCTTAACCTTAGCCCAGCTTAACTTTTAATCTCCAGAACCATAAGATGATACATTTGTGTTTTTAAGCCACTGAGTTCGTGGTAATTTGTTATAGCAGCAACAGGAAATTAATACACATGTCTACTGAAAAAGCCATTTCCAAGCCCATTTTTCCTTGCCTTCCCCCATTCTAGGCCAAAATATTCATATTCTCATAGTTCCTTGCAGGAAAGCATGTCATATAACTCTGTGATTGCTAATGATTTAAAAGTATAGTTAGAAGATTAGACTTAAGGGAAATATCTTTTTAACAGGCTAGTCTAAGTTTTCTTAGGTCTTTCCCCATTTTTTTTCCCTTAACCAGCATGGATATTGGGGGAAAAGCCTTGAGTTGAAGCAGACAATTTGCAACCATAAAATGAGTGCCATAAAACAAAGGTTTATATACAAGGATGATAAAATGGAAAACCCCTGAATTTCTTATAGTATTGTTAAGCTGCTGCAACAATTCTATACTACCTTCCTCCAGGTTGCATGATATAAGTAAACCTCTATGTCATTAAATAACTGTATTGGGTTTTCTATTGTTTACACACAAATGTATTTGAAACTGACATGTCTCTCCTCTTCATAAGTAAGGTTGATTTAAACAGTTGTCTGACTAGGTTGTCTATTTAAGATGTATGAGATGCTTGTCAGAAAAGTAGTTTTGGTTTTCTTTAGGTATTATCAAGAGACAGAACACTGAACTACTGTGGCTGAGTTTCTATCTTCATGAAGTCATCTTGCAGTTTGGCTAATACTAACATACAGAGACAATTGAACTTTCAAAGGAATATTCCTGGCTAGTAGCAATCCTAAAAGTTGAGTTTTGAAAAATAGAATGAGACAGTAAGCTGAAAAATTCCAGTTATATTTTTAAATCTGTATTAGTGGTATCCTGATGAGATGACTATGATATTTATGCAGCCATCCAGAACACTAGTTTTCCTCTCAGGCAGGACCAAAAATTTTAGTCAGTTTAGTAAAATAAATTGACTAAAAAATATGAGTCCTTAAAAATCTTCAAAGCATATCAGCAATCTACATATTTTGGTAGCATATACCTGGTGGAAGGATCATAAAATTCTAAGAATCTTTTCAAAATAAAAAGATACATGTTTTGAAACAGGTCCAGAGATCATGATGTGTCAGTATCCACTACACTTTTCCTATCTAATTTACAAATACTTTATTGGTAAAGTATAGAATTTAAAGCCATCTCCAAAAAATTAATGCTTATGTCTTTCTTGAATTGATCTGGAATACCTTGAAAAGAGCATTACTCCCAGTTTATCAGCATAATCATGAAAAATCAATAGAAATTTATCACGACACATAATGCCTCAATTTTAGAACTCCACAACTGCATCGAGTGTTCGTGTATGTGTCTGCATTTGAGTGTATGTGTGCGTATCTGGGGGAGTAGCTTTAGTAGGTTGTAGAGATGCTCTGTATGCACAGATATATACCCTAGTAATGTTACTTTTTCATAGCTTTCCAACATTGTAAAGATATTTTTCCATTTAATGAGTAAATGTATGTAATAAAATTGGCATTAGGAACATATTCTAGAATTGATCATATTTGCAATTTAAAGGAGTTTTCTCTTTATAAATGTAACAATGCAGCATTATTGGATCTAGAAGTCTGACAGCCCTCCTGATGTTGAAAGAACAGGCCAGGAGAGAGAATTGTAACTTACATATGGTCATGTTGTCCCAATGAGATCAGGAAAAAATAAAGTTAATGTCAGGATATAACAGGGCTGGGGTAGGGTGAGGTCAAGTTGTGCAAGTGTAGAATAGGATCCTGTCTTTATTTAAATGTTAAAATTTTGTTCATTATGGATTTTGTTTCACAAAGTTTGATTTGTTAGACTATTGCACTAAATAGTATTTATCTTTACTACCAAGTTTTTGGAGACCCATTAATTTTGCTTCTGAGATACTTGCCTTGCCCTAGCCCTGATCCTGTTGGTTACTTCCAACGCAAATTCAAATGAGCATCGCAGCAGTAATGATGGTGGTCACAGCTGGAATCTGAACAGAGAAATCTGAATGAAATCCCTTTCCATTCTGAATATGGGTTAGCAGCAGCAACAATGGAAGAATACAAAGATATCCAAGCAGATCTGACAAAGTGGAGTCCTGCAGACTGGGAATAAAAGAGCACTTGTATGACTGTGATTGACTATGCAAATTATTTATATGTTTTTCTTCCAGGTGACATGCAGCAGTGTGAAAAACATTATATATTAGGTAAATTCAATTTGTTACTGCATTGTTGAGAATTTTTGCATCTGTGTTTGTGAAAAATGTTAGTGTGGTATGTATGTATGTGTGACTGGTCTCATAAAATGAGCTGACAATTGTTTCCTCCTCTTTTATGAAAGAGCTTGTATAAGATATTATTTCTTTATATCTTTGATAGAATTTATCACAGAAGGCATCTATGGCAAACTTTTTTTTTTGTGGGAAGATTTTGAATTGTAAACTTAATTTCTTAGATATGCCGCAATTCCAATTTCCTCTTTCCTCTTATTCCAGTTGGTGAGTTGTGTTTTTTAAGTAATTTGCCCATTTTATCTATGTTGTTAAAGTTATTGGCATGAAGTTATTGATAATATTCCTTTATTATCTTTTCGATATATTTATATGATACTGCTCTTTCATTTGGATATTGGTAAAATATGTTTTCTCTCCTTTTGTCTGTATCAGTATTGCTGTAACTGATTTATTAATCTTTTTCTTAAACCAAACCTTGGCTTCATTATTTTCCTATTAATTTCTGTTTTGTTTCCTTTATTTCCCCTCTTATAATTTTATTTCTTTTCTTATACCTAGTTTGAGTTTAGTTTTCTTTTCTTTTTGTAATTTCTCTGAAAGTTTAGATCATTGACTCTAAGCCTTTCTTTTCTAATATAGATTAAAATATATGAAAATACAAATTAAACTATAACCTTCTTTCTATGCATTACTTAAGCTGCATTTCACGAATTTTGATATTGTGGTTTTATTATCATTCAATATAAATTTATCTATAATTTCCCTGTTAATTTCTTCTTTAACTCATTGGTTAACAAGAACAATAAGAAGTGTGTTGCTTAATTTCCAAATATCCAGGGATATCATTTTTGATATCCAAAATAATTGTTATGGTCTGAGAACATATATGGTCTGAGAACATACTCTATATGATTTCAATCCTTTGAAATTATTTAGTTTTGTTGTTTTGTTGTTGTCATCTAATGTATGGGCTATCTTGGTGAGTTTTCTTGTGTACTTGAAAAGAAGGTGTGTTCTACAGTGGTTAGGTGTAGTGTTCTATAAGTATCAATTAAAGTAAGTTGTTTGAAAATGTTTAAATCTTTATTCTTGCCACTTTTTCCTCTATGTTCTATTAACTAATGAGAGCAAGATGTTAAATTCTTCTACTATAATTATGATTTTCTTTGTTTTTCCTTTCATTTCTAGCATTTTTTTAAACTCATGTATTTTGATGCTATTATTGGATGTGCACATAGATAGGATTATTTTATCCTCTTGAACTGACACTATGTATTATGAAACATCCCTTTTAGTCTCTAGTAATACTTTCAATCTGGTATTAATAGTCATCCCATACTTATGCTTGGGATCTATATGATATATCATTTTCATCCTTTTACTGTCATCCTGTCTTTATATTTTAAGTGCATCTTTTGTAAACTACATAGAGTTGGATCTTGCTTTTTATCCAGTCTTATCATTTCTTCCTTTTAATTGGAGAATTTATTATATATTTAATATAATTATTTATATAATTGTGTCTATTACATCTTTTATTCACATTCTATTTTTATTCTTTTGTTTCTTACTGTTTTCTTTGGGCTTACTTGTGTATTTTTTGGTGTTCCATTTTGTGTCCTTATTTGACTTTTATTATAGCATTTGGGGGATATTTTCTCTAAGGATGCATAGCCTTTACTTATTACCATCTACCTTAAACTAATATTATACTACTTCACCTACAATGTGAGAAACTTCCTATTATATAATCCTCATCCTTTTTTGCCATGACACAGAAAATTCATGTAAGACACAGGAGAGATATTTAAGAATTCATATGGTCAAGAACCTATATGAATATAATCAAATTGGAAAATATTTCAGAAAGATCTTGATATCTACTGTGTACAAAATATTCCATACTGGAGAGAAACATAATGAAGGTAATCAATGTGGGAAAGGTATTAGCCAGATTTCAAATTTAAACATGGACAAGAGAACTCATACTGAAGAGAAATCCAGTGAATTAATTTGATGCGAGAGGTCTTCATTAGTCATTCACTTATTAAGACACACATGGGACCACACAATGGACACAAACTATGTAAAATTTTACACATATCAATGTAAAAAATGTAGAGAACTCTTCAGCTGTTCTTTGTATCTTAGGACTCATGAAAATTCACATTGGAGAAGAATACTATGAATATACAAAATGTAAGAAAGCCTTTATTCCTTCTTCATCCATTGCTGTACATGTAAGAATTCATGGTGGAGATAAGCCTTACATCCATATAATGTGAAAAATGTGAAGCTTTTAATTTGCTTTCATCTCTTAGAAAGTGAGAAAACTCTTGGGGAGAGAAATTCTATGTGTATAAAAAATGTGAAAGAATCCATTGTCCATTATTTTTTAGGGCACGTGTGAGAACTTATATTGAAAATATACCCCATGAATGTAAAAGAATGTGAGAAAGCCTTTATTTCTTCCACATCCCTTACCATACATCTAAGAAGTCACATTGGAGAGAAGCCTTATGAATATAAGGAATGTCGGAAAACCTTCACTTTTTCCTCAAAATTTATTCTACAAGTGAGAAAACATACCATAAAGAAGCTCTATACATGTAAGGAATATAGGAAAGTCTAAAACTTCCCCTCTTCCTTTAATAACCACATGAGTACAAATACTGGAGAGAAGCCCTATAGTAGTAAACAATGTGACAGATCCTTCTAGTGTTATTCCCATTTTGCTGTACATGTGATAATGAACATTGGAGAGAAACACTGTGAATGTACGCAATGCCTTCAGCTTTTGTTTATTTCTTTGGAAACATGACAAATCACACTGAAGAGAAATTCCATTAATAATTGGAGTGTTGGACAGTCTTAAGTTGTACCTAGTTTTTTCAAAGCCATGTGAAAGTTCACATTAGAGAGAAGCCATATAAGTGCAGGAAACATGGGAAATATAATTCCTAGCACTTTAGGGCACATATGAGAACACATACTGAAGAGAAACCATAAAAATTTAAAAAATATGGGGGAGCCTTCAAGCCTTTCTCATTACCTAGTCAGCAAGTGAGAACTCATACTGGGAGATAGAAATGTAAAGAATATGGAAAATTGTTTAGTTTTCCCTCATACTTCAAAGACGTGAAAACTCACATTGGAGAGAAATTCAAAGAATGTAATCAACGTGGGAATGCCTTCGGATGCATCTCTTTTCTTACTATTCATAAGGAAATTCATATTGGAAGAGAAATCTTTAAAATGTTTGCAAATATGGAATTGCTTTATCAATGTCTCATCTTTGAAGTGATCCCTAGCTCATAATTTATGGTTTTCATTTTCTAATATAAACCTATATGATAACTGTTTCTCCCAGTACCTTTAAACCTATATCACACAACTGTTGATATGTATTCTTTTCATTGTGGTTCACTTATATATATTGTCCGATTTCTATTGTGAAGTCTCCTTGGGCGGAAGTAAAGCGTATTTTTAATATGCAACTAAGTGTATTTGAAATGAGTTTTGTTATCATTTTAAATTAATTTCCACTATATGCAATGCATGTGACCATTGTGACATTGACTTTGGTACTTGTTGGAATTTTCTTTCTGGTCTACTCTGGCAGACTGTGGGATTTGCCTGCCTAATATCTATTCTGCCCTTCTTCCTTATGGAAAGAACTTAGAAAATTTCAGATTATTGATCTTTACTGTTGAGAAATATATCTTCAATATTTTTGTAACTAGTGTAGTCTACAACTAATTGTTTTGATCAATAAGAAGTTGACATAAATTAGAAAAGTACAAAGTTATCAAAAAAAGGATGGTTTCAGCAGATTTAATAATTTTGCATTTTGTACTTTGCTCCTCTTTCAAATTGTACACAACATTTCAAGTTGAAAAAAGAGAGCTTGTAACTATGAGGATGAAAGCCCAAGGTAATAACAGTTGTACTGGATTGTGTTATATGAGACTTAGAACTGCATTTTTCAGATTTGTCTTTGCTTCATGGTTATAAGTTAGAATTGGACAAAAGAGGAACCTGCATGAGATTCAGAATGCAAAATTTAAGAAGCCCTTAATCTCAAAAGTATATAGAAGTAGCAGATTGACAAACAGGTCTAGAACTGTTTTGAAGTTCAAAACTCCAAGTTTTTCTTCCTGACTACTGGCTTTTTCTAAAAAAAAATCAGCCTTGAGCTGATCACCTTGAAGCTGAGCACTTCATTTAGTTCCCTTAGAGGTGGCAACTTCCACAAATAACTCCATGAGCTCATTATGGTCCCACCTTGGTGGCTAGATGTGCACAGCTGTTTGAATTTCCTTGCAAACTCAAACCTACCCATTCATACAGCTGTTTCAGGATATCATGATTAGAGATTTTCTCCAATTCTCTGGTACCCGCTTCTGCACATTTGTGAAAGGTCTAATTTCTATACTGAACATATAGTTCTCGTAATACTTCTAGTAGCTTTTTTTCCTGAGTCATACAATGTTGCAGCAAAAACAAATAAATGAGTAACTTTGTTCAAACAAATAAATCGACAAATGAATAACTTTGTTCCCGTATTGCACTGTCGAGTGGCTACTGCTGAATCCTACCTCTATCACCTCCATTCCACAGGTAATAATTCCAAAGAACTCCCTAGTAAAAACCCTACACTCTATCTCATAGTCTGCTTCCTAGAGAGCCCAATTTGGTAATACAGCTCCTGGATTGCTATTAGACGACTATGGTAGAGACTGAACCCCTGACTACGGGACACTAAGTGAACATGTGAGCTGAGGTGCCTATAACTTCCTAGATGTTACCTGATTGATCAAATCACGAAATTGGTTTCATGGGTAGCAGTACTCCATCTTCAAGTGGAAGTGGTAATACAAGATTATACATGAGCAGGGCTGAAGAGCATGAATATGCCTCCCGAATGGGTGATTTACACTGACAATGCACCTACTGCTCCTGCATTACCACCTCTCTTTCATCCTACCTTTATGGTCACAGTGGGAGTTGCTTGTGTTCAGATGACTAGAGGGAAAGTCAGAGCCTAATTTAGAAATGTTTCCACACAGAAATCTGGTGATTCAGAAGTTAACTCCTCCTGATAAGAAAGAACTTTGAGTGGTACTATTCACTTTTTCTGACTACTCGGACTATTCACTTTTCCTGGAAAGAAAGATAGCCAGAGATATGGATCTGCATCTGTATTCATTTTCTAGGGATGCCATAAAAAAGTACCATAACCAAATGGCTTAAATAATAGAAATTTATCTTCTCAGTTCTGTAAGCTAAAGGTCTGAAATCAAGGTAGTAGTAGGGTTGGTTCCTTGTGAAGGCTGGGAGGAAGAATCTGTTCCAGGTCTCTTTCCTTGGCTTGTAGGTGGCCCTCTCTCTGTGTCTCTTTACGTAGTCTTCCTTCTATGTATATCTGTCTCTGTGTCCAAATTTCACCTTTTCATAAGGACACAAGCCATATTGGATTAGGGCCCACCCTAATGACCTCATTTTAACTTAATTCCCTTTGTTAAGACCCTATCTCCAAATAAGGTTATAGTCTGAGGTACTTGGGGTTAGGACGCCAACATATCTTTTTCAGGGAGGACACAATTCAACCTATAACAGCGTTTATTCATGAGCAATGGCTAATAATTTGGCTCGTAAGTCATGGAGATAAAAAGGAATAAGATTAAAGGGTTGGTAACAAGCAACTCTGGGTATAATCTCTTGCTCTGAGCCTCTTTCATGGTGTTAAGATAATATCAGGTCTCCCTCATTGCATAACCCATTCATACCTTTACCCATAGCTACTATTTTTTCTTCATTTAATCCCAAACATTTCTGCCTTTGGAAGGGACATTGGGTTAGGGCACTATGCTGGTCTAGATTGCAGGCTACAATACTAGTCTAGCAAGTGCTTTCCCTCTCAGTCTACTCCTGTTCACATAGAGTAAGGTTACACAGGTACAGAACTAGTGGGCTGTCTTTACTACCAGGCAATATAGCTGTGTTCATTGTTAATCCCAATTTTGAAAAATAGAGTAAAGGTGCATCCTGCTTCATCAGGCCTTTAGGAATTCCAACGTAAAGGTTAAAAACATCATTATAGTTTCTGCTTAGGCATCATTCCTGCTTCCAGCCCTTATATTTGCAGCCCTGGTCCCATGACCACTGCATTAGGTAGGGAGGAAAAAAGTTGAGGAGCTGTGGAGAAGAAAGTATACCAGCACCTTCCCCATTCCCTTTCCCTATATCCACCAGAAAAACAGACAAATCTATCCAGTGGGAACACTCCTTTAACCCTACTTGCATTCATGTTTAGTGTGAGTATACACTCTTGAAGACATGTAAGCCAGCAATTCATGTTTTTATCTCATGTTTTAGACAACCAATGTTTTAATTGCCCAGTCCAATTCTCTATCAAACTATTACTCTGGGGAAGCTATCTCTCTGATCATTGTTGGACATTATGGGCCATAAAGTGAGTTCCTGAATCTGAAGAAATGACAGTCAGCCATCCAAATCAATGCATTACCATGTGTTCCATTTCTTTGATAATACTCTCAGCATTTGCATCTACCACCCAGTAAGCCAAGCCCAGTACAGAGTCAATGTCTATTCCTGTCAGGGTCCATTTGTAGCCCTTAGTGTGGTAACCTGACCCTGACTGGCCATTTCCTGCTTGAAAGAGTTCATTCCTGATTGCCCTCCCCCCACCTCAAGGACTATCCAGCTAACATCAGTTGTTTCATAGCTTGCCAACCAATTAATGTTCTTCCTTGTATCTGTAGCCATGTAGGGATGACAAGACTATATAAACTGCCTGTTATGTTACAATTGGGGCTCAGCCTTTGGATAAGAATCCGCTAAGCAGCTCCCAGCATCAACAAATGCTGCTTCCTGCTTATAGCCTTGGTGTCCTATCTCCCTAACAATATCAGCTTGGCTTGCCAGCTGTGTCCAGGGCCTTCAGACCAGGAAATCTGCCACATAGCCATCTGCAGTCTCTGTCTCTTTTGCTGGGAGATGGAACAGTTCTTACTGGCATTTTGTGTCTCAGGAGGTACATGAAGAATATGTCTAGATTCGGCCCATCTCCGCATTGCTGCAGACCTCCAATGTCCACTTATTTCATGGACCTTAAGCAAACACATGAGGGTATCTGCTTGTTGATTCCAATCACTTTCCAAACCTGCAAGGGAGTTCTAATGGGCATTAACATGTCCTACTTTAATGTACCCCTTAAATTTCCATAGGGCTGTGACCCTTAAAGGCTGGGTTTCCATTGCTCTCCTGTATAACCATTTGGCCACTGCCCATGAATCAGTAAAAAGCCAAACATAGAGGCTTTTTCCACTGTTCAATTCTCCCATAACTCTGGGAAAACAGCATGCAATTCAGCCCACCAAGCTGATAGGTTTTTACCTGTTTCCATCAGAGTAGTAGCCTTCCAAACAGGATCTCGTCCTTTTACCTTGGAACTGTTTCCCACAAACCAAGTAGCTCTTTGTCAGTCAGTTGAGGGCTCTTAATAGGGCACTGCCCATGTGACAATAGAGTCCAGCAACATCTCTCACAGTTTCAGAGTCAGTCAGGGGAAAAGAGGCTTCCTATGTGTGAATATCTCCTCCTTGCATTCTTCAAGCAGCATGAAGCTGTATAAACCATTTCCATTTTATTATGGAATTATTTGGGGCACTACAATCCCCATTAGAGTGTTTCTCTGACATCATCCATCACCCTAGATATGGCTATTTTAGATTTTAAGCTCATTTTCTCATAACAAGGTAGCAGAACACATTCACTGTCTTGCCCCAGAGCTATGTTAAGATTTTTGTTTTCTTTTGTAACATACTCCATAAAGTCTTCAACACTGAATATTCTGCAGAACATAATGCTAAATCACAATAGACTGAGTGAGCAGTAAGTATATGGCAAAGACCCTGAATGGCTTAGCAGGATACATGCATGTCAAAGAGTAAGAGATTCACCCCACAATGGTTCAGGGGTCTGCTATATCAGTGATGACGCTAGGGGTCTGAGGTATCCCAGGACATCCCCTTGGAGGTTACATACAAATTATCTCTTGCCATTAAGAAAGAGGCACTGTCTTTAAGGACCTCTTTGGATTTTAGAGACTGCATATACCATATGTGTAACTTAAAATGCACCAGGCCTGAAGTAAAAAGTAAAAAGCAGGTCAAGCTACGCTACTAGCCAACCTGATGTTGCTAGAAATGCCCATGGTGGATATGTGTGCTGTGTATTTTCTGGCAAGCCACAAATGTGCAAATCTTACAATGCAGACCCATGCCTTCTATAGCAGATAACTTCTCTCAGTTTATAAACAGATCCTATCATACTCCTGAGCCCTAGTAGAGACTGAGTGATGATTAACTAGGGCATACCAAATGATTATACTGTCATCATAAGGTTAGGCAGGCATAGAAGCAATTCTTATATAATAGAAATAGTCAGTTTAGAACTGGCTCCAAGCAAGTCCAGAAGAAATTTCATAAACAGGTGGTCTGGACTCCTATTTCACCTACCTCTATTGCACCAAAGTCTCTCCCAATTCATAACTATGATTTCATAGGAAGATTCTCTATGACCAGTTGCAGAGGAGAAAAGATCTTGACCCAAGTTTACATATGGTTGGTGCAAACCAACAATGTTTAACTGATGAATTACAGGTCAACACAAGGGTGGCCCTGAAGGACAATGGTAAAAGAAAATGTTTCAAGTAAGCAGAACTGTAAGCAGTACATCCATTTTTAATGGAAAAAGACATGGTCTGAGGTATGGATATACAAAGAGATAGCTGAGCAATGGCAAATGAATTGGCTGGTTGGTTCAGCACCTGGAAGGAACACAATTATTACATTAGAGACAAGAAAACTGACACTAGACATATAAAGAACATCAAATTCAGCAAGTATGGAATGCATATTATTTTCTTCGTCATTTATAAAAATTGACCACATTGTATGTAAAAAAAAGCTTCCACGAATAAGCTAAAGATGGAAATTATATGAGCATATTATCTTATATTGAAATTAAGCTAGAAATCAATAACAAAAAGATGGCAAAAATATCCCATGTTTGAAAAATTTTAAATTCAGTTCTAAATAACCTGTGGGTCAAAGAAAGTATCACACTAAAATTAGAAGCTATTTTGAACTGAATGAACTATTTAGATACATTATAACAAACTATGTAGGATGCAATTAAGCAGTATTTATAGAAAAGTTAACAGCCTTAAATAAATGTATTAGAAAGAGAGAAAGGCTAAAGATTAATGAATTAATTATCCTTCTCAAGAATGAGGAAAAAAAGAGACAACAAACTCAAAACAGGACAAGGAGAAAATTAATTAATTTTCTTCATTAATTAAGCAAAGAAATTAATGAAATTAATTTCATTAAACAAATACCTAAGAGAGAATTTAAAAACCTGAAAATTGATTTTTAGAAATATTAATAAAAATTGACAAATCTCTGGCAACGTACAAAAAACTAGAGTGAAGGCACAAATAACCAATATTTGGAATTGAAGGGGGAATAGCAACTCAAATATTGTAGACACAGACAATCAAAAGGTAATAATAAAATATTATACACAATTCCCTGAAAAGAAGCTAAAATTTTTAGTTGAAGTACACAAATTGCTAGAAATATAATCAAACAGATTCATCAAGATTAGAAAAAACTGAAGTATGACAACTATTGAATAAGTGAATTTCATGAGTACTACCAAAAATCCAAGGAAAAAATAATTTCAATCTTATACTAATGATTTCATAGAATAGAAAAAAAGAATGCTTCCTAAAGATGTTATTTGTTTCGCATAACTCTGATATCAAGAAAGGAAAATTAAAAGCCCAATACCACTCATAATGTAAATTAAAGGAGAAAAATCACACAATTATTTTTATAGAAAAGGTATTTGTTTAAATTCTGTTTATAATAGGGGGAAAGTCTCCTTAAACTAGGAATAGAAGAAAACTTCCTTAATCTTTAAATAATATGAAAACACAGCAAAACATAAATTGTGAAATGTTAATCGCTTTCCTCTGAGGTCAGAAACAAATGCCCACTATTACATCTATTTGATACTGTACTAGAGGTTTTGGCCAGTATGATATAGCAAAGAAATACAACTTATACAGACTGTAGAGGAAGAAATAAAATTGTTATTAAAGTGTGCACAAAAAAGTCCAAAACTATCTACAGATAAAACATTATAATTTTTAAAGTTAGTAAGTTTACAAAATTTAAAAAATCAGTATTAAATAATTTTATTTTATAAACAGCAACAAACAGAAACTGACATTTTTAATAAAGATACAATTTACAAACATAAAAAATCAAGTAGCTAGGTATAAATCTAAAATGTAAGATCTTTATGGGGAAATTACATGACTTTTTAAAGATACATTAAGATAACTTACATAAGCAAAGAAATATATGATGCTCATGAACTAGAAGATTCAATATTTTAAAGTTATCAATTCTCTTCCCCCCCCAGGACAACATTACTTTGAACATTACAACAGTACTTTAACATTACTGTAAAATTCATATGAAAGAATACAATATCAATAATATCTAAGAAACTTCTTAAGAAAAAAGAGATGAAAAAAAACTTGCCCTACTAATTATTAAGACTTGTTTTAAAGCTATGTTAATCAAGATAGTCTGGTATTAGTGCACAGATAAAATCTGACAAATGTAATAGATGAGAGAGGTCAAAAATAAGACATATATATATGGAATGTTTGAATATAAAAGAAGTCGCAAGTCAGATTGTCTTAGTCAGTTCAGACTCCTCTAACAAATACTATATACTGGTGGCTTAAACAACAGACATTTATTTCTTGCAATTCTAGAGGCTGGGAAGTCCAAGATCAAGATGTCAGCAGATTGGGTTCTTGATGAGGGCCTTCTTCCTGGCTTGCAGACTGCTGTATCTTCACAAAGCTGAGAGAAGCAAATATGGTGTGTCTTCCTGTTCTTATAAAGGCACTAACCTCATCATAGAGCTCCACCCTCATAATGTCATCCAGGCCTGATTATCTCCCAAAGGCCCCACCTCCTAACATCATCACATTGGGAGTCAGGGCTTCAGTATAAAGATGGAGGAGAGGGGGGCACATTCAGTCCATAACAGTGGAGATCAGTGGAGAAAAGATGAAATGTTCAATTAAAAATAGTTCTTCATATAGAAGAAAATTTTAAATTGAGTCTTAGTTTTAAAATCAACTCCAAATCCATCTAAGACTTAAATGTCAAAAAAAAAAAAATCCTTAAAGTTCTCAGTGAAAAATGTAGGTAAAAATAGTTTAGATGTTGGGAGTAGAAATAATTTTTTTAAAAAGACACTGATGGTAGAACAAATAAATTTAACTATATTAAAATTAAGGCCTTTGACTCACCAATAGACAGACATCTTAAAGATGTAAAAGGATAAGTCCTGGGGAAGTGATGTACTGCATGGTGATTATGGTTAACAACACTGTATTGTATATTTGAAAGTTGCTAAGAGAGTAGGTGTGTGTGTGTGTGTGTGTGTGTGTGTGTGAGAGAGAGAGAGAGAGAGAGAGAGAGAGAGAGAGAGAGAGAGAGAGAGAGAGAGAAGAGCAGGGGTGATATTGTAATGGTGCCATGGTGGTCTCCCTCCAGACTTGGGACCAAAGACTCACCCTGCTATGTGACCTCTTTGTGACCTCCTTTCCTTTCAAGCTTAGCAACTTAGGGGTATTATCTTGTTCAGTTCAAGAAAATGGATAGGTTTGATACTCCATTGCCAGACATGATCCTTCTGAGATGTCACATATACTTAACAATTATTACAGCTTGATATCCTATGAAAGCTGGGACAGAGAATGAATTTCTAGCCACAATATCATTGTAGCATGCAGACCATCTGGCCCTGACCATAAACCAAAGAACTTAATAAATATCAGAAAAGATTTGTCAAAGAGGTAAATTATGCTATGCAGAAGTGAAGTTTAAGATGAGGTTAGGCATCAGGAAAAATGGATTTGACCAATTTTAATCTTAAAAATAAATACCATATCACCACATAAAAAATAAATAAATGTTATATGTCAATTATACCTCAGTAAGAAAAGGTAACTCTGTAAGGTGATGAATGTCACCTTATGAATGAAAAAAAAATTTCAACTGCATAAATTTGAAGATCTAATTGGCTTTATTAAGCAATTCATAAATAGGGCAGCATCTTATCTAACAACTAGTAGGAGGCTCTGAGAGGTTGTACAAAATGGAGGGTTTTTATAGGCAAGAGGGTGTGGCAGGGAGTTATTAGCAAAAGAAAAGAAATAATTATTTTTAGGCAAAGACATCTTCTTTTGAGGGGAAGGGAATGGCAAGGGGTTTTATCATCAAGATTGTCTCTTCTTTCTATGGAAGAGGAGGCCAGGGAAAAATGAAGAGGGCCCATGTGACAGATGACCTCATTGATATTGACCAGAAAATTCAAGACTGGTTGATTAAGGTTATGTTTCTGGGAGAGGCTGAAACAGCAGTTAGGTCAGGTATTAAATCTGGGTTTGGTGTCATGGGCTTTAGCACAAGTGATGCCATTTTGGGCCTGTGGTTTTCTCTTTAGAAGTTAACTAATCTTATTGTAGCAATCATTTCCAATATATATGTATGTCAAATAACCACACTCTACACCTTAAGCTTACAGTGTTATTTGTCAAATATATCTCAGTAAAGCTGAAGAAAAACCATGGTCCTAATTTAAGAATACAAAGAAACCACAATACAAATACAAAAACAATTAAGGGAAAGAGTTCACTAAGTTCAGAGATTCTATCACTGATTCCATACATGCACGCGTGCACCCACACAATTTGGACTCTACTTTTTTATTCTAAATTTTATTCTAGAATATGATTCTTCTAACTGTGAAACAAACTTCTAGACCATCAGATCCTTGAAAACAGAAACCAGATATCATTAATGTCTGAATACCCAGAGGTCAATACAGTATGTTGTGAATGGTATGAGTTAAATAAATATTTTTATTTAGGGAAATAATTTAATGATGGACTTCTCAAATTTCTTTAAACACACTATTTCAAGCTACTATATTTTTGTCTAGAATGTAGATATGAAATAGTACAAACTGTACCTAAATATTGAACCATGAATTCAGCAAATAAAGTATTTTTTTAAAAAAAAACCTCCTGAGTTAGGTTTCTAACCCCAATTACACTTACTCTTACTTTTCTCAAACTATTTCTACTGAAGACATTTAGTTAAACCTTAATGGACAACATGCGTAAAGGTGTGCTGACAACAGAATTAACTGAGACAAGGGGTCCTGGACTCTGAAGAGGCCGACTTCCTGTTGGAAGCCAGTCCTTTACTCTGTTCTGCTTTAATCCAGGCCTGGGTGAATGAAACCCCATTAAGTAGCTATTGACCATTTAAGTATGTAATATATAACTTAAATGTATAAATAACTTTAAAGTAGGAAAATGGTTATCATTTAAAGAAAAAGCAAAAGGAAGACCAGCCATTTTTCTTGAGCACACCAGGCACAACACTGAACATCCCCTCCCCTAATGTCTGCCTCAGCCATCATTTGTCAACATCTCGTTTCCCCGACCCTCTTGCTTTCACTATGGCTAGAGTTACCACAGTGGGTTCACAGACAGCAAAAAGCTAAAGAAAACTAGAAATTTTACACAATAGTTACATTCTGCAGACAGTGATAAACACACATGGTGTGGACTATTAAGAATGGTAGCCTGATTGCTTTCAGGCTGCTTAAGAACACTTCTTATTAAGAGACTCTTCTGGTCTTGGAGTAGTAAGGAATGATGAGGATTATTTTAGTGGTGAAAAGAATGACATAGGGCATTGGTCCTTGTCACCAAGTTGGTGGAGATCAGAGGAACTGGGTTTTTTTGTGGGGGGAAAAATACATATATCTATCTATATCTATATCGATATCAATATAGATATAGATATATATAGTATAATTTAATAAAATTGCTTTTCTTATGTGTGCTTTATAAAGTCACACCCCATATTCACTTATGGTCAGTACCAAATTTAGAAGTTTTGAGCATTGTAAAAGCACAGCAAGGAGTTATGAACCCTAAGGTAAACTTTAGGATGGGTCAGCCTTAACGTTACTCACTGTGGAGTGCAAGCACTAAGTTTTGTCTAGTTCTGCCTGAGAGGAGAGGACTTCATCTATGAGTACTGTCACTTGATCACCAAAGAGGGAAAAAAAGCTTTTCTTGGCTTTGGCACTGTTCCCTAGAAGGCTTTCTGACTGATGGAAATAGACAGTGAATCATCCAAAGAGGATCAACAACCCCTAAATGGGCCTAGAGAACACACTGGACTCCAACCCAGGCCAGGATCCAGAGGCTGGAAGCTGAGAATTGTTGTCAGCTACGTGGGTCTTTATTAAAGCATAGCAGCATGGCTCCTTCCCCTCAACCCATTCCTCAACCTAAAGCCTAGAAGAGGGGAAGCTCTTTGGGAGAGAAGGGAAGTTGGTGCAGATGAAGGCTGGGCTCCTTCACAAGGTCTAATGCTCTAAGCCACACCTAACTAAGAGTGTGGAATATGATCCCACTTGGAAAATGAATGGCACTATTTAAGAGTAGAGCATCTTGGAAAAATCTAGGATGCCAACTCTGAAACTTTAACTCAAGAATATACCAGTATGTAGGTATATCCTCTTCTTTAAAATAAGGATGGGTATTTTGGTTTTCAAGTACTACACAGAAACTTCTCGAGAACTTGAATTGCCCAATACAGTGCACAGTTTTCAAGAAAACCTACATCTTGAATGGATTAAAACATCATTTATAACTAACTACATGAAACATAGTTAACTCAGTTTTTCTGGTGATATGAAATTAAACATGGAACTAAACTTTCACTCACAACACACAACCAACCAACTGTATGTTCAAGTACAGGTTTATGCAAAAGCTGAAATGTATAACTATATTTAACCTTTCAGAGTGGATAGATAGGGCTACCTGCTCATTCTGTATAACCTACCAAACACAAGAGTAGAAACTTTTCTATTTCAATACAATTATGGGCAGAAATTGTATGATGATATGCTGTTCATTATGATCAGTTTGGTACAATTTAAAAAAAATAAACTCATGCCCTTCATTAGAAAAAAGAAATTATAAAATGAAAAATAGAAGTTCTTCCATAAAGTTTAAGATTTAGGGTAGAAGAAGACAAAACCAAAATTCCCATGCAGTAAAAAATAATTCCACATTGGTCCAGTACTCCATGAAACCCTGAGATGGACTATAGTCCTCAAAGGTGTGTAGATAGAAATTTCGGTTCACCAAGACACATCAGTATGCTTCTAACTGCCTCATCATCATCTTCCTGCTGTATTCATAAGCCAAAAACAGTGACCCATTAGCAGGGAATGCTCGAATCATAGTAGCTGTCAGTCCAGAATATAAGGCTGTTATTCCTTCACTTTCCACAATACTTAAAAGAGTCCCGATAAATCCTGCCTGTTTTCCAGACATGGAAAGAACCTGAATTCTGGATTTGATACAATCCACTGGGAATATGACAAGCCAAAGGCAAATCCCAGCAATTCCACCACTTAACATCAAAGGGACAGGGCCTAGTTCATCTTTTGATCTCCCTGAGGCAAAAAACGATCTGCTCAGTTCATAGCCACCAAAGAAGAAGAAATAGCCTGGTACTTCTTGAAGTAGAGTACTCGAGAGTCCGTGGTAGAAGCCCAAGGGGCCATCCTTCCTAAGGATACCCTTCACGACGGACCAAACTGTATTGTGGCTTTTGGTTATCTTCCCTGATTTCTCCATTTCGTGCATGGTCTGTAGTCGGCACTTCACAAGCTCAGTGGGACACAGGGCCAGCGCAGCAAACACAGAGGCTAAGGAACCAGCAGTTGCAGTCTGCAGATCACTCAGCTTTGCCTGCTTGTCCAGTCCCACTACTTTCCTCACAAACTGTTGGCAGAAGCCATAACACATGAAGAGGACAGAGTTCTCGGCGACGTAGGCCATCAATGCCGGGCCAGTCCCCTTGTAGAAGCCACGCAAGCCCACTTGGGAGTAAGTCTTCAGGCAGCAGTCGGTAAAGCCCTTGTACAGGAGAGGGAACGTCTGCATCTTCACTTTCACTGTGTCGAAGGGCTGTCCGGTCAGGACACACACGGTGCCCCCGAGGGCCCCCGCTGTGAGGTCGATGGCGGCTTGGATAGCAGGGTTGGACTTCATGTTCGCCCACTAGTTCTCTGGTCTCTGTGGAAGGAGACTCTCAGGAGCTGAGTACCGGCGTCCCTGGTCCCGCCGCCTACTCTCAGCTCTCACTCTGCGGTGGAAGAAGCCGCTTAACCCCACGCTAGGCCGCGGGCCGCCCTTCCCGCGCGCTGAGGTAACTCCCGGCCCGCGACTTCGCGCGCGCCCTGCGGGCAGAGCCCCAGGAACCGACCGGCGCCACCCTGCAATCCCTGCAGCCGACACGGAGTAGACTAAATGCATAAGCACTGTTAATGAATACAGCAACTGAAAGCTATGCGATAAATTCTTGCAAGGGCGAAGAGACTCTGGGCACCGCTCTTCACGCTGTGGGGAAAGAAATGCTTTCGTATTCGGCCAGGCCCCCGGCTCTCCCAGGTCTCCCAGTTGATCCAGCCTGGAGCCGGTGGGTCAAGCTACATAGAGGTTTAGCTATGAAAGACAAACTTCTGTAGGGGGAGAGAGGTAACATGACAATTGGTGGCTGCCTTTGGTCAGAAAACCCACAAACGTCTCAGACGGGAACTCAAGTTCTTGCAGAGGGGCCTGCTCCTCACTGGCCTGGGGTGCTGGGGCGGCCTGAGGCGGGAAGATCCACTATCCCTGCGGGGCTGGAGAAATATTTTGTGGCAACAACGCCAAGGATGTGGGACCGAGTCATTATTTCTAGAGGTGGGTACTTGGCGTTTTGTAATCTGTTTGGAAAACATATTTATATATTGCTAAGAAATTTGACAGTAAAGGGCTATGTGGCTTCAGCAATCTATACTTGCTAAGTTTCGAGGTTCTTGAGGAGCCATAGTTTTATTTAGCAGCAACAGAAGTTTGAAATATAAATGACAACACACCTAGCTTCCAAGGCAAGATGCAGTTTGGGATATCAGTGAGGGTACCACTGTTAAGACACATTATTTTCCTCCCAGTTGCTTATAATTCCATTGTTAATGAAGTCTTACATTCTAAGGCCTAGCTGGTATTTTACTTCAGGGGGTAAAAACAAAATGGGGGAGGGGACAGAAAATATGCTGAGATGATTTTTTTTTCATCTAGAAAGCTTTCCTTATCTGATTATCTTTGGCTGTAAATATTTAAAAGTTAGGCACTGAGAAGCCAGTTGTGCATAGGTAGAGTTTGTCAATGGGAAGACTTCATTGTAGTTGTGACCTGGCCTTTTCTTGGAGAATGTCTAGGTGTCAGTATTTGGCTTCTTCTCTGGAACCACATAGTTTTTTTTTTAGATACTGTGTATAGGTGTGTGGGAAGGGAGGTTGGGTGTGTATGCCTTGAATAGGGATTTAATGAGACCAAGATGGGGAAGAGAAGTGACATTCCTACAGTAAAGGATATAGATTTGCACATAATTCTCTTGTTGGATGCCATCCACCCCAGCCATCTGTGCCTGCTTTCCCCAAGTTTGAGCCTTCTTTGGTTCAACTAACCTAGAAAATAAACTGTCCATTTGTGGAATGGGGAAACGTCATCTGAATTCCCAGGGTGGGACAGGGATCCTGGGCATCCAACAGCTCTGAACACTGACTTAAATGAATCCCATGTTTCCAGCCCCACATCTTCCCCCCATTATTTGGAAACTCTGGCCTGCAAAAACTGAGCCTCACAGGTTCTATACCAAGTGAGTTTGTCTCTTTGGTATACCCCCTTGTAAATATTTAGCATGCAACTTTCTCTGGTCTCTGAATTTCTCATTTCTTCATCTGCCTTGGCCTTCTGATGAGTTGACAACTCTTATTCACTGTTGTCTCATTTCCTATTTCTTTGTTCTTAGGGATTACTGTTATTTTGGCAGACTTTTTTTTTTAAATAAAGATATGTGAGAACAATCTGTCATTTTAAACTAGAAAAGAATTTTTAAATTCTTCATGTCATATTTGAGGGATTTTAAAAATGTTTTGACATCACTCTCAAAAAAGTCAAAGAGAAAAAAGCATATTTTAATACTTATTGTGGAGGCCCTATCAAGTTATTTAAAAGTGTATTCGATATATTTAATGACTACTGGTTGTCAGTTAATTACATCTGGTTCATTGTCATTTTTTAAAAACACACAGTTTTTTTACAAACACAAGAGATGCAGAATACTATAAATCGGCAACTGCTTCTGCATTAACTTCATGTAGATGTTTTGGAGAAATCAAAGTAGTAATCAAGGCCAGGGATCACAAGGGCATTAATAGAGAAATAGTCTGTACCTTCACTGAATTGTCAGACAGCTGCACAAATAGTAGAAATAGAGATCAAATTCCATGAAATATATTTAAAAAGCTAGACTTGGGAGAGAACAGACCCTAACATATACTAAACACTGCCCAAGATAATAAGAAGTCTTGCAACTATTTTCTCCATTCTTCCCAATCAAAAATGACACTTGTTTTAAATTTAAGCACATACATACCAGAAAATGGGAAAGAAGCTTCCAGTTTTCAGGGAAGATCCTTGACAAAATGAGAACACCCAAATCACATGCTCTCTTGCAATTAGATTAAGTGGCCAGACAGGATTACCAGAGAAAGTGAGGTTTGAGTTGAAGCCTGAATGACAAAAAGCTAGCTATGGAAAATATCTGGAGACTGTTCCAGGAAAATTAAACTATAAGTAATAAAGCCCTGTGGTGAAAAAGAACTTGGCATTTCAAGTACAGAAAGGCCAGTATGGCTATGTGATGAGCAGTCTTCCTGACCTATGTTTCACAGAATTCTTACAGAGGCCACGTTGACAAGAATGTTTATTGCAGCATTCTGTGCAACAGCATATTTAAAATGGGACAACCTAAGTGACCAGCAACAGGGGAGTGAATAAAATTAAGACAAAATCTATCATGAAAAAAAGCAGATCTATATATGCTGGTTAAGGAAGGTAAGTCATGATGTTTCTGAGTGGTAGCTTTAGAATAGTGTCTATAACAAAAATCATACTTTTCTGCTTTACAAAACTACATATAGCTTAACATTTGTCAAACACCTAATTAAAATGGGCTTTAAATGTTTATGAGACTAATATTTTCAAACCAAAGATTTTCTTTATAAACCAATCTCATAAGTGAACTGCATGTAACTCTGCATTTTGTAAAATTCATCAGTCTTCTATAATAGCTCAAGTGAGGCATTAGATTAGAATCTTTAGAGCATGTGAAGAATGTGAAAATTTGGTTGGGAAATTTTGAATGTGCAAGTTAGATGAACAGACATGGACAAATCACCTTAGTTCTTAGATTAAATAATTAAGTTGAAAATATTTAGAAATATATTCTTAATCCAAACCAATGGAATGAATTCCTTGAACAGTACCTGATAGCCTTTGCTTTGTTGTTTCTAATAGTTTAAGCAGGTAAGTGTTGTACTTAAAAACACACAAAACTATAAAAAGACCTTCATGTACAAAAATTAGAGTAGTTTAGGAAGGTTCTGTGCCTTGTTTAACCTCCAAATAGAGCAGGTAGATTAGAAACTTAACATAATGCAAACATGACATTTCCTAGTTTGCCATTTTTTTTCTTAAAACCCAGCGTTAACTTTCTCAACCTACAAAATAGGATCGAATTGGTCATTAAACTCCACTAAGAAACCACCTCACAAGAGGATCTGACACCCACTACCCCTAAAAGAACAAGACACATTATGTAGTGAAAACTAGTTATATTTATTGCGTTAAAACAACTGTATGAAATGATTTACAACTCTACTTGTAGAAAACGGAGTAGCTAGGAAAATAGCTACTGCATGGAAAACATACAAACTAGTTGAACTGCTTCTAGACTGTTCTTACTGATATTAGATGGCATTCCAAACTAGCAATAGCAGCTTCTGGCAAATGGAAAAACAGCAGCAAAAAACATCAGCAAAGTCCTGAAGTGAAGCTGTGATTATTAAGCTTGAACTGTTTATTCCACTAATTCTATAACCTTCCTACGATCATTTATCTGTCTACACATTCCTACTTCCTACAGGATAAACACCTAGCAAAGTGGTTCTGAGACAAAAGAGATAGAAAATCACATTTGTATCTGTCCATAAGACAAATTCAATTGAAAGCAGCAGAGAAAATGGAAATTACTGCAAAGTTATATCTAGTCCTGGTGGTAAAAGCCTAAAGTTTTCTTCTAATGCTGACCACTTTAAGAAATGAAATTAAGTATCAAAGTTCTTCTTACTTCTCTAGCAGTGATTCTAGCTCTTCTTGCAGAGAGCTGAGCTGCTCCTTTTCTCGGTCTTCCTTCTGTTTGAGTTCATCCAGCACAGCCTGAAATCTGTTCTTGAGCGCCAAGTTTTCCACTTTCATGATGAGATCTTCCTGTCGTTTTGCCCTGTCCTGGGTCTCTTGGAGCTTGCCTTTCATGTTATCAATCTGTTTCTGAATTCCAATAACCAGCTGATTGGTTCCCTCATTTTCTTGGTGCTGTTCATCTGATGCACTTAGCTTGTCCCTTAGCTGTCTTTCCAGATCTTCCTCAGTGTCGATGATGTTTATGTCTTCTTCATCTTGATGCTGTGTCTCATCTTCATCTTCACTGCTGCTGCTGAGGTCATTGAATATCTCCCGAAGTTCATCATGTTCTAATGAGTCATGGCCCTGCCTATGGCCTGACATTCCTGGAGAAGAGATATCAAGGCCTTGATTTTCTGTTTCTTTTGTTTCATCTTCAGCAATTATTTCCCAACGAGTACTGACAGCTTCAGCATCTGTACTCAGCAGACGTTTCACTTCTTTTTCCACATCTGGAGATTCAATGTACTTCTTCTTTGCTGTCTTCCGGAACCTTCTCTTTCTGACATTTTTTAGAGGTAGAGTGATTCCATGGTTCCATATAAACTTTTTCTCTTTGTCCTTATCCTTCTTTTTGCTTGCTTTGGGATCAGCAGCAGCAACTGGTTCCTCCACGGGAGGATACAGATCACCATCAACTGTGGATACAAGCATCTGACAGATATCGGCTGTCTTGTAAAAGGTTTTTTTATCAATGGTTTTCAAACTTTCCATAACACATGGCAGATCTACCAATTTGGAGGCCAGTGGGACTCGGTCCACTCTAACAATACCATGACGCCCATCAGGGTGTAACTCAATTGTCAGTCTGTCCTTCAAGTTCACATGGCCGGACTGTACTGCACGCCTCACAGTAGATGCGTATTCCGGAGGTAGACGTAAGATAAACTGGCTCTCTAGTTCGTGAGGAGCATCATCTTTGCTCTTACTCATCTTTATTTCTTTGTGATCCACTTCTCTAGTAACCACTTGTTGCACCGAAAAGTTCCAGCTATTGCCAACAGTTAGACCAGTTATGAATTGAAATATTTAATTACAAAGAGTTCTAAGCAGAACAACAGCTAAGCGTCTACTGTCTTAATTTTGAATTAAGCACCAAGTCTTTTTAAATATGCAGTGACTGAATATCAGTAGTTTCTCACACTGGCTTATTCAGTCAGGTCCATTTAAGTATGTTAGCTGCAATGCCAAGTTCCAACCTCTAGATGCCGCTGCCGGACAATGCAGAGCGAAAGCAAGCAGGAAAGCAAATGGCGGCTCCTGCGGAATGATTTTAGGGAAAGTTAAGGCCCAGCAGACACTCAAAACCCACAAAATTTCCCGTAATAAAGATAGTCGAACAGCGGGGCGCACTGAGCTCTCTTCGCCTCGGGTACTTACAATACAGTGACGATTATAAACCCAGCTTCTCCGGACAGGAGCAAGCGAAAGAGGAAGCCACTCGGAGCAAAGCGGCCGGGGGCCGAGCGTCTCCTTCCTGATTCCTTTGTTTCTTCCGGCTCTTGCCAAAGCGACCCGCTACTGATTATCAGTGAAACGGTCCCAGAAGGGCAGCGCGAAATCTCGCCGAGACCCGCAGCTCTAAGCGCCAAGAACCACAGCTCCAAGCACCAGACTCCGCAACTCCGCGACTCCGCGACTCCGCAGCTCCGCCGACCTCTGCCCGGCACTGCAGACCTAGCAAAAAGAGAAGCGCTACGTCACCGCGCGGGGCGGGAAACGGCTGTGAGTGACAGCACGACTCAACCGGAAGTACGATCTGCCCCCAGCGCGCGCAGGCGCAACACACAATTACGCCGTCTGCCGTTGACTTGTTCTCGCGAGACCTCGACTACATGCGATGGGAATGATTTTTCTTAAAGAGCTATTGGTTTGAGACTGCTTTGAGACATGGGTTCCAAGAAAGATTTGGCTAGATGTTCCTGCACCCCCCTACCGCGCCCCCAGCCGCTGAGCCAGAACTTTTACCCGGTCACCGTGAGGCCGGATAGCTCTTGGGCTTCTGGGTGATGGTCGGATATAGGGCGTCCGTGCTTAAAGCGTCTTTGCTTCTGGAAAAATCACTGACACACTCCAGAGTATCTAGAATCTGGAGCCGATACAAGAATTTATAAATAACCATGCAGTGGGTTTTAAATACCCAAATCAGTAGAGTAAGTAGGATATGCTTCCCAGTATATAATTTTATGTTTTGTTGGTTGTGAAAATCCTTGGAGTGGAACTATGCCTCAATCTGTTTTTGTTGTGAAGGACCCCAAGGGAACAAGGGTGATTCCTCTTTTTTTTTTTTTAACATGCTTGACATAGATATAAATGTAAACAGAGAAGTACGTCTTCTAGAGGCACACGTTCGTTTAGGACAGTTGTCTGGTAGACAAATCATCTTATTGAGGTAGAAAATAATTGAAGTATTACTCTCTGCCATTCACTTGCCAGTAATTTTTAAATTAGGGATTTTTTTCATTCCACCTCTACTATTTTGATAACTTTTCTTCTTGGTTCTTTTACATGTAGTCAGATATTCATCAATACGAATCTATAGTATTTAAGCCTAACAGTTTACACTGATTCCTACTCATTTCCATTTTTTTTTTAATGGAATCAGTTTAATAGAGCACCAAGGTCGTTAAAATTTTAATTTCTATACTCTAAAAGATTAACAACTGTCTCTACATTTAAGAGAACTCTTTAAAATGTGATTAACATTTCCAAAATTCACATTATTTCTTTATGTATTCATTGTCTCCATGTCAGATTGGAAGCTCATGATAATCAGAAGTCTACTTTCTTATTCATCATGTCCCAGTGCCTAGCACCAAAACATGGGAGATATAAAAAAAAAAAAAAAAAAAAAAAAAAAATTGCTAATTGAATGAACCAATTGATCCATCTAGAGGGAACATAAATATAGTTTATAACAATTCGTGAAAATACATTCTATGTCGCTATAAAATGAGATAGAGCCACTTCATATACATTTTCTCTAGTCAAGGACAATGCCAATTGTTATGAACAGAGAGGTTTGCTAATAATGTTGTGGATGTGTCCTCTTTGGTTTAGGTAGATTATGTATTATGGGAGGAAATTAAAATGGTCTAGTAGTTTTTTTATGTTAAAATTATGAAGTTGAAATAATGCTATTTCAGGTAATTGTACATTAGTTCTTTTTGTTTTGGAATGTGTTGATAAAAGCTGATTATAATTTCCAGGATGATCCATTTCCTCTTTTCAAAGATGAAATTTTTTATTGTGCTTGTCCTTTAATTATACCTGATTTTATTTATTTTATAGATAAAAGAGTTTAACATGCTAGCCTGCACATAATGCTTTAACTATATAAAATGTAAGGCTATGCTTATACATGAAAATAGTCCAGATATTGCTTTGCATTTTAATTGCCTATGAGTTTATAATGCTTAAATATCCTTGTCACAGAAAGTAATCTGAGAAATTCTATGAAATTCTGATTCACCAAAATTATGATGTATTTTAGTTAGTAAACCCTTAAATGGAAGATGGTCAGAGATAATTAAAAGGATTAACTGAAATTTCCCCTAAAGTATCTACTTCCTTCAATCCTGAAATGTATTTTCTGCTTTTGAGTTTAACACATTTTCTAAATGCTGGGGGTGGGGAGTTGAGGGTAAAATACATTGATCCTAAAGCTAAGGGCTCTACCACATCACCATTACCTTAATGTCTGTTGATAAATCCAGTTGATTTTTTTCAAATCCATTATACATACAGAAACACACTGAATTGATGAATTATACCCTCATGGTTGTTCCTTGGAATATCTGTGATACTAGTGAACCAAAGATTTAGGAAGAGCAATAAATTCCCCAGTGTAGTAACAGGTCCTCCAAAGGCTTCCTACGTATGGTAAAGTAGCATCACAATCAGGCTAATGCTGTATGTTTGAAAATTCCCTTTAATAAGCTTTCAAGTTCTTTATACTGTGGAGGTTAAAAAATTAGGGGTGTTGGGAAAGCTCTGCTTATATTTTGGAGATAGAAAATTACATAAGGGTGAGGAAATAGCAAACACCCCAAGAAGTACTCTTATATGCTGCTATATCAGTGTATAAACAGTAAAAAGCAGGTTAAAATATAGTCTTTCATATCAAGTATGATTCTTTCTGTAGAAAAAAAGACCAACCTAATTTACACTGGTTTAAAAATAAGACAAATCTATTATCTCAAAAACCAGGTAGTCTAGAGCGGCTCTATCCAATAGAACTATAATGTGAACCTCAAATGAAAGCTACACATGGTACATTAAATTAGTAGCCACATTAAAAAGGCAAAAAGAAAAAAGTGAAATTAACTTCAATACCAGTGTATTTAACCTAATCAAAAGTAGCAATTTGACATATAGTCAATGTAAAATTATTAATAATATATTTTACATTCTTATTTTGTACTAAGTCTTCAAAATCTGGTGTGTGTTTGACACTTAAAGCATATCACAATTTAGCCACATTTCAGGTGCTCAGTGGCCACATGTAGTTGGTTATTGTATTGGACAGTGCAATTCTAGAAGTATGGCTGTCTCTAGGTATGATTGAATCATGGCCTGGCACAAATTGTTTTTCTCTTCCTAATTTTGGAGATTGAGTATTTATTTATACTTTTTCTATTATTTTTTCAGCTTTGCTTTCATCTCTTTGTAAACTTCCAAAGTCTGTAGTCACAAAACCCCTGCTAGCAGGGGAACTTCTGTCCTTGTCCATGGTAAGTAAGTTCAGAGTGTGGTTCCCCCAACCGAAGTCTGTCTTTTGATCTGATCGCACTAGCTTAGGTCATGTGTTTATTCCTGGCTCAATAATAGTTACCACTTTTATGTTCAAAAGGGTGGAGAAGAGGTGGTATTTGGTAATGTCCGGAGACATTTTTCGTTGTTATAATTGTGGGAGTTAGGTCTTGTGGCATCTAGTGGGTAGAGGCCAGGGATGTTGCTAAATATCCTAAAATACACAGAACACTTATCCCCCCATGACAAAGAGTTATCTAGCTCAAAGTAGTATCAAGGTTGAGAAACCCTGCCCTAAACTTATTATTTTTAGCCTGTATTTCCAACTAAACACTGACAAGTGGAATGAGATTACCATTATTAATTTAGATCTCTCAGTACCTGCCACAACTATGGACAGATTCAGCTTTGTTGTAGGTATGCAAAAGGAGAGCCCCTAAACTAAAAAGGAAATGTTAGAAGAAAGGAAAAGGCATAGGCAACTGTCATAGTCCGTCTGGGCTACAGTAACAAAATACTGTAAACCAAATGGCTTGTAAGCAACAGAAGTTTATTTCTCAGTTCTGGAGTCTGAGAAGTCCAAGATAAAGGCCCAGGCAGATTTGATGTCTAGTGAGGGCAGACTTTCATGTTCATAGGCTACAGTCTTTGCTGTAACCTTACATGGTAAGAGTGTGGGAGCTCTCTGCAGCCTCTTTTACAAGGGCATTAATGCTATTCATGAGGACTCCACCTTCATGACCTAATCACTTTCCAAAAGCTTTACCTCCAAATACCATCACATTGGGGATTATGTTTCAACGTATGAATTTTGGGGGGACACAAATATTCAGTCTATAAAGGTAACCAATAGTTTTCATGAAAGAGCTAAGTATTTGGGGGATTATAATAGTACATATGTAATTCCAAAAATATACAATGGCCAATAAGCACATGAAAAGATGCTCCTCAATATCACTAATCATTGGAAATGCAAATGAAAACAACAATGAAATGCTACCTCACACCCATTAGGATGGCTACTCGCAAAACAAACAAACAAAAAATCAGAAAACAAAATAACAAATATTGACAAGGATGTGGAGCAATTGAAACCCTTGTCCGTATTGTTGGGAATGTAAAATGGTATAGCCAGTGTGGAGAACAGTGTAGTGGCTCCTCAAAAAATTAAAAATAAAATTGCCACATGATCTAGCAATTCCACTTTTAGATGTATACCCAAAAGAATTGAAAATAGAGTCTCAAAAGATATTTGTATACACATGTTCAGAGCAGCATTATTTACAATAGCTAAAAGTTATAAGCAACCCAAATGTCTATCAACAGATTAATGGATAAGCAAAATGTGGATAAGCATATATATACATACATATATATATGTATGGATAAGCATATATATACATACATATATATATGTATATATATATATATACACACACACACAGTAGAATATTAGTTAACCTTAAAGAGGAAGGAAATGTTGACATATGCTCCAACATGGATGAACCTTGAGGATATTATGCTGTGTAAAATAAGCCAGTCACAAAAAGACAAATACTGTCTGATTCCACTTATATGAGGTATTTTGAGTAGTCAGAGTCATAGAGACAAAAAGTAGCAGGGTGTTTGCCAGAGGCTGGGGAAATGGGAGAATGAGGCATTATCATTTAATGGGTATAGGTATCAGTTTTACAAGAGGGATAGAGTTCTGGAAAATGATGATAGTGGCAGTTGCATAACATTATGAATTTATTTAATACCACTGAGCTGAATACTTAAAGATGGTTATGATGGTAAATTTTGTGTCATGTTTATTTTACCACAATAAAAAAATTTATATATGTATTTAAAAAGTCTAGATAGATATCAAATATAAATTCTTTAAATCAGTAATTTAATAATGCACTTACTGGTAATTAAAAATTTTTAACAGTATTTTCTACCTTTTTAAAGTGAAAACTTGTTTTATTTTGTAAAACTTACAGTGAGAATTCTTGTAATGTAAATTTTTTTTTCACAATGGGTAATTCCTTGAGTAAAAAGTTTTCTAAGAAAAAAGAGGTTTCAATATATTTTCTTCAAAACGAAATTTCAAGAGGGAAAATTCTGTAAGAACTTCTATTTTAAGTATCTGAAATTTAATAAAATAAAACTTTTGCTTTAAATTTTTGAAAAGACTATTTTATTAATATTTTGTCAAAAAGAAGGAACGACTTCCAGCCTTTGTCTAAACCAGCTGATATTCTAAAATAGGTCCCAGAAATAAAGCAAACGCAGTCTTCTTGGGAGGACTTTCAGAAATAACAGGCAGTAGATACGTTGTGGATCTCTAGGTGCCGCTGTCGGCCAATCCGTGGGTGGAGTGACGCAAAGCAATCCACTGGCGACTGACGCCACTATACCCAGTGTTTTGAGAAACATTTGGAGCAGATTCTGCACGCCATCTCTCCTGCAATCTGCTACAAATACCTGGATCAGGAACATAAGGATGTTGAATGACCTACAGTGAGGCGCTGCCTTTTCTTTCCAGTACACCTTTGTAATCCAGGAGCAACCGTATGGTAGCGAGGTGCATTTGGATCTGAGAAGCAGCATTGAGAAGAGAGGAAGAAATCCGCCACAGGGAAGGCGCGGGATGGGGGGCGGGGGCGCAGGAAGTGCTGTTTCCCTTCCTTGTATCTTTGTTCACCTTAGTGAATTACGCAGCAGTTGTGCTAGGAGATTCCGAAGAGCCGGCCAAAGGTTTTAAAGTGGAGAATCTCGCCAAAGATCTGCATCTCAGTGACGAGAACCATGGGTGAGTTCTGAGAAAACTCTTTACTGCCAGCAAAGAGAGCAGGGACAAACTCTAAAATGACAGAATAGATCTATTGGATATGCCCAAGAAAGTCCCTAGGCCCCTTGAATCTCAAACCTTCACTGGAAATCCTATAAATGCTTTTCATATAAATGTATTCATCTTGGATATAAATAACATGGCTTTTAAGGCAGACATTTTGTTTTGAAATTTCTAGAAAACATCTTAATGGGAACAAAGTTTACTCCTAAACCACAGTAGATTTGGACGCTGCAAGTAATTCTCTATGAATTTACTAGATCAGTTTAAGTAACCATCTTTCCTACCCCCAAAAGTGAAAGGGAGCATTAAGGCAGTAAGTACTCTGGTTGCTATTGGAGGAACCTGGACCAGAAGAGCAGATCTGCCACCACTTAGTAGTGGGGAGGGGCAGAACAGCTACGTGCGAAATTTAGGTCTTGGATACCAGTGCCATTTCTGAGCCACAAGAAGTACAGCAGAGTCTGCCTGCAGGATACTCTACCCACCATTCTCTCTGAATCTTCAAGTGATCCTCCACTGACCTAGATGACACCTTTAGGATAGTGTTCTCCTATACTTTCCACACAATCTCACAGGGCATGCAGAATATATCTGGTGTTCAATAACAACAGCACCATCTTTGATTTTAAAGAGTAGCAGTCACATCATGGAGTAGAAGAGAAGACTGGAGTCAGTTTAAGGGCCCATTTCAGAAATCTGGCTGAAATGGAGGTTGAGAACTATAATGCAATACAGGTGACTTTCAACTGGGTTTCTAGTCCTATTAGGGCCAAGAACTGTGGTTGCCCTGACCAAAACAAAAGGACTCAGAGACTTGCTTAAATGGAGAAGTGAAAGATTGTAGAGAGTCATAAATACAGCCAGACGATTCACCTCTAAGAATTACTCTGTAGTTTTTTGTAAGCTATTGGCAGATGGAATTCTAAACTAGGAAGTACAGTGTCACCATCAGAGTCATGGACAAGGACAAGCTGTCCCTCTTCTCCCTGAATATAACCCACATCAATGAAAATGCTCTGGTTTTCCAACAGGCCTCTTATATGATCCAGGAGACCTAGAACACCCACCCAGAGCCTCCATTGCACACTTTAGTGCTTCTGACGTGGACTTGGGGACTTACCCGCCTCCTATTTCTTCCTGACCCTGACCCAGCACTGCGGATGTTGTCATCTGACATATAGGTGAATGCAGAGCACAGTGGTGGTCACTGTAGCCTACCTTTCAGCTGACTCTGTGGGTTCATGACTAGGGTTTGACTGGGTTCAGTGTCATCCTGAGTTTGTCTATACTGGTGGACCACCACCGCAAAAACACACAGAGAACCATATGCCAGGAGCTGCAGCTAGAAGTCACAACCCTCTTCAGTGGGCACCACACACTGTGTGGCCTGGCTACCTGGTTATCCTATAACATGCTTCAGATCACAAATTGCAACTCTTCAACCTGGGTGTTCACAAGAGTGGGATGCACACTGTGGTGCTACAGGCCACAGAAATACTGCTCTCCATGGCTGGTCACCTCTGCTCAGTGGCAATGGTTGTCATACTGCACCTGGCCTTTGCTTACAGTTTGCAGGAGTTGCTGCAGGATCACAGTGACTACCTGGCACCTGCTGCCAGGCAGGCAGAGCTATAGTTTTGCCTAATAGTGGCCTTGGCCATGATCTTGGTGCACTTCCTCCTCGTGATACTCTGGCTATTGCCCTGTGCCTGCAATGCACCTCCAGCCCTGCTTTCAGTCTGGTCTCTAGTCTAAGCCTGGATTTGGAGTTATTCCCACTTCAGTGAGAGAAATTTGCCCTATTCCTACAATCTATGCATGGCTTTAGATATTGCAAAATCTTAATTTCTTCAAGTTAACTCAAGAAACATCTTTCAACTGGATATTCTCTGTAGTGCCAGCAATGAAGCCTTAAATATTACACTGGATTCAATTGTATACATGTGAGTTTTAACACTTTTATTTTGTAAATATCATCCTATTATAAATCAGTTCTCCTTGTTTTTCTTATTGGTGGAGGAGGGGATTTCTACAAGTCGTACATGCTAGTTTTAATATACATTTTGATTTGTCTCATTAACCTGGACAGTTCCCTTGGAGAAGGTTTTGTGTCTATTAATGTGGGTTCTGAAAAGTTGTGTTTCCTGCTATAGTCTTTTCTTTGCAATAATGAAGGAGGTTCAGTGCATTTTCAAGTTTCTGCCCTTAACCTCCATACACTTGCCTTTAAGAAACTGAGAAACTGTAGATTTTGTTACACAGGAACAGAAGTTCTCCTTCCAAAAACTATTCTTGTGGCTTTTGAGTGTTTCCTTTCTTTCCTCGTTTTCCAGATTCTTCTCAGTTAGTTTCCATGGGTTTGCTGCCAATATCTGGCCCATTTTGTTTCTGAAAAATGTCAACCTCTGGAATGCAGAGAACATTCTTCCCTAACTTTGTGATAGAGACAAATGAATCACTCTAAGCCTGAGATATTTTAGTTGGTAACCTTTCACTAATTTTGCAATAAATAGAAGAAGGAAGGCAATTTAGTCTAAAAATCCTGCTATTTAAGAAAACCAACTTCTTGGAGAAATTGAGTGTCCTTGTAGGACAATATTTAATATCCTCATAGCCTTCTAAAAATAAAAATGCAGAGAGAGAAAAAATGGCATAGATAATAGGAGCTCTGTTCATCTCTCTGGCGACCAAATCAAAGTTGTGACAGAGACAAGAAACAGACAGCAAGGAGAATCACCTGGGATCTAGATGAACAAGCCATACAACTAGGGAGAAATCTAAGAAATCACCCTGCAATAGCAGAAGGTAACAAATCAGACACTGAGCTTGTCCTTCATGGTTCTACAAGATATCCCAGTAAGACATTTGAAACCAGCCACAGTGAAAGTCTATGATTACTATGAGACAGATGAGTTTGCAATTGCTGAATACAATGCTCCTTGCAGCAAAGATCATGGAAATAATGCCTGAAGACCAAGGCAATAAAAACTGCTCTGCTGGAGTCCCTGTTCCACAGACTCAGGTCTCCGTGGAAGAAAAGAGTTTTTGTATCTCTGAAGCCTTAATGAATATATTTTTTTAGTCGAAAAATAAAAATAAAGGTGCAGCCTTTTTCTTTCCAATTTTGAAGAACAATATAACTACCTCTTGTGTCTCTTAAATTTGAAGTCTATATTAGACATTTATTTGACATTTTCTGGTGAAATTCCAAGAGATCAATGTTATTTTATTCAAAATATATTAATTTTGTGTAAACTAAAAGTCTTTTTAAAAACTTTTAAAAAGTTTTAAGATTAAAGGTCTTTTAAAATCCACGTATACATAGACACTTCAGAAAAAGAAGAAAAAGGATAGAGTAAAATATATCCTTCAAAATTTCAATTTTCTGATAAATATTCAAAGCATAATAGAGAGGAAATAGGACATTCCAATTTTTAAAAGTCTAGTTTATATTCTAAAAATTTATTTTTCCCTTTGATTTTTTCATCCTCCAGTAACAAGTAAGTTGCTCTTTTATGTGGCCTGAGAAATTATCAAATGGTCAAGATATACCACAGAGTGGGGGGATGATTTTTTTTTTTCCTTTGTGATAGTCCCTGAATAGCATACAGTTAAGGCAGATCGCTTGGAAATACTGGGATTCTACTGTATTGCAATTTAATAACATTTATATATGATTAAATTAACAAATTAGTTTCTCCTTTTCATACATATATTGTACCATGCTTAACTATTTCCTTGACAATAAACTAAAATTTAAGAATAGAGCAGATAAATGAGAAGATAGTTACCTAAGAGTGCAGTAACTGGTTGGGACTCTAGGCGCCGCTGTTCACCAGTCTGGGAGATATAGGCGGACCGAGAGCGTACAGCTCCACACCCTCCCGCCCCCCGCCCCCCAAAAAAGGCTTCTTAGAACCTCCATCACCGCCAGATTGAAAACAGTCTCCCTGAGGCTGCCGAGACCCTACTTCTGAACCACTTTCTGCTCTGAATTCTCCTGAATATTCAGTTAAGACTCAGAAGAGCAGAGAAACAATACCCTTAGTACTGGACTGGGAGAAAACTGTGAGGCGAGAAAACAATGGCGATTTGGGTGAAGCTGCCCGGCTGCAGCGGGCTAGTCCTGCTGTTCCTTTTCCTGGGGCTGTTGTTGGAAGTCCGGGCTGGGAAGATCCGCTACTCGGTGCCAGAAGAGACAGATGAAGGTTTCTTCGTGGGCAACATTTCCAAAGACCTGGGGTTACAACCTCAGGAGCTGGCGGAGCGGGGAGTACGTATCATCTCTAGAGGTAAGACGCACCTTTTTGCTCTGAATCCGAGAAGCGGCAGCTTGGTCACCTCAGGCAGAATAGACCGGGAGGAGCTCTGCGCTCACAGCGAGCGGTGTCTGGTGAGTTTTAACATCTTGGTAGAAGATGACATGAAGCTTTTCCCCGTTGAAGTGGAAATAATTGATATTAATGACAACAGTCCCCAATTCCAGTTAGAGGAAGTGGAATTTAAAGTAAATGAAATTACCACTCCAGGTACCAGGATCCCTCTGCCTTTTGGGCAAGACCTTGATGTGGGTATGAATTCGCTCCAGAGCTACCAGCTCAGCTTCAACCCTCATTTCTCCCTGGATGTGCAACAAGGAGCTGATGGGTCCCAATACCCAGAGATGGTCCTGCAGAGTCCCCTGGATAGGGAAGAAGAATCTGTCCACCACCTTCTTCTCACCGCTTCTGATGCGGGAAACCCAGTCCATTCAGGAACCCTCCGCATTCGGGTTCAGGTGGTGGATGCAAATGACAACCCTCCATCATTTACTCAGGCACAGTACCACATGAGTGTCCCAGAGAATGTGCCAGTTGGCACTCGATTGCTCATAGTAAAAGCCACTGACCCAGATGAAGGAGCCAATGGGGAAGTTACATACTCCTTTCATAATATAGACCACAAAGTAGCCCAAATATTTCAGCTGGATTCTTACACAGGAGAAATATCAAATAAAAACCCCCTGGATTTTGAAGAATACAAAATTTATCCAATAGAAATTCAAGCTCAGGATGGTGCAGGCCTCATGGCCAGAACTAAGGTGCTGATTAAAGTTCTTGACATAAATGATAATGCTCCGGAGGTGACTATCACCTCTGTTACCACTGCAGTCCCAGAAAACTTTCCTCCTGCGACCATAATTGCTCTTATCATTGTGCATGACCAGGACTCTGGAGAAAATGGTCATATTACATGTTCCATTCCTGGAAATCTACCCTTTAAATTAGAAAAGTTAGTTGATAATTATTACCGTTTAGTGACAGAAAGAACACTGGACAGAGAACTTACCTCCAGGTACAACATCACAGTAATAGCAACAGATCAGGGAATTCCTACTCTATCTACTGAAACGCACATTTCATTGCAAGTGACAGACATCAACGACAACCCCCCTGCCTTCCCCAAGGACTCCTACTCTGTGTACATTTCAGAAAACAACCCCAGAGGAGCCTCCATCTTCTCTGTGACAGCCCACGATGCCGATAGCGATGAGAATGCACGAGTCACTTACTCCCTGACTGAGGACACCCTTCAGGGGGCACCTCTGTCCTCCTATGTCTCCATCAACTCAGACACCGGCGTCCTGTATGCGCTGAGAGCTTTTGACTACGAGCAATTCCGGGAACTGCAACTGAGAGTGACAGCGCATGACAGCGGGGACCCACCGCTTAGTAGCAATGTGTCACTGAGAATATTCCTGCTGGACCAGAATGACAACGCCCCGGAAATCCTGTACCCTAATCTTCCCACTGATGATTCCACTGGCGTGGAGCTGGCACCCCGCTCTGCAGAGCCTGGATATCTAGTGACCAAGGTGGTGGCAGTGGACAGAGACTCAGGCCAGAACGCCTGGCTGTCCTATCGCCTGCTCAAGGCCAGCGAGCCAGGGCTCTTCGCAGTGGGGCTGCACACGGGAGAGGTGCGTACAGCGCGGGCCCTGCTGGACAGAGACGCCCTCAAGCAGAGCCTGGTGGTGGCTGTCCAGGACCACGGCCAGCCCCCTCTCTCGGCCACCGTCACGCTCACCGTGGCCGTTGCTGACAGTATCCCAGATGTCCTGGCCGACCTGGGTAGCCTAGAGATCCCGCATGACTCTGACGCCTCAGGCCTCACCCTGTACCTCGTGGTGGCGGTGGCCGCGGTCTCCTGTGTCTTCCTCGCCTTTGTCATCGTGCTGCTGGCACTCAGGCTGAGACATTGGCACACGTCACGTCTGCTCCAGGCTTCAGGAAGCGGATTAGTGAATGTTCCCGCCTCGCACTTTGGGGGCGTGGATGGGGTGCGAGGTTTCCTGCAGACCTATTCCCATGAGGTGTCCCTCACTGCGGACTCGCGGAAGAGTCACCTGATCTTCCCGCAGCCCAACTATGCCGACACGCTCATCAGCCAAGAGAGCTGTGAGAAAAGCGAGCCTCTTCTGATAACTCAGGATTTACTTGAAGACAAAGAGGAGATATTTTCTAAGGTAAACTTTTTGTAGTAAATCTACCTAGACAGAAATAATCTCTGAGTTTACTTACTTCTTTTCACTCTTTACTACTACCAGTTCTTCTATTTCCCATATATCTTTGTAGATTTCTATTTACAGATCCTGAGAAATAATTATAAAGTGTTTATATCCAGTATATTTATAATTGTTTTTCATTGAAAATTAGACCGTAATTAATTATAAAGTAGGATGGTATTTGGGATGAAGAGTATGTGTGAGATACCATCTCCATTGTGGAAAGATCACTCCCTCAATGAGATCTGGCTTCCAACCTTTTCTTGCTTGCCTCTGGCCAAATAATTTTATTTTGGGGGATTTTCATTGTCTTATCTGGCAAGGACAGAGTTTAAATATAAAAGGCCCACCAATATTTATGTGACTAATACTATTTTCAGATTTCCTTAAGTTATAAACACCTCCTAATTTATCCCTAAATTTAATGTAGATGTCAACTGGCAGGTGTCAAGGTGTGTTTTATTTCGGGACATTTAAAGAGGTAAAGATGTTCTAAAATAGTATTTTCAGTTGTGTTAGTATAAAATTATGGAAATCTATATGAACTGCAAACTTAATTTATTGTTGAATACCTTAGTTCTTTGTTTAATCTTTTTGAGATATTTTATGCATGCTGAAGAATACTTCAGCTGATTAAGTTACTTATGAAATGAATGATAGAAAATTTACTATGCAATTTGAAAATTAGTTCTGAAGCCACCTGACTTGTATATTATTCCTGTAATGGAAATGACTAACAAAAATCAAGTATATAACCCATTTTAATGTATATGCTAACTCTTCACACACACAAAAATGCATTATAGGGGAGTAAGTCCATGCTTGATTCACTTATTCTGCTCTGATAAATTACAGAGATATATAAAATATAAAAAGAGGAAAGCGGGGTGGTTCCATAGAATAAGTCCTGGGTTCAAGCCCCAGCTGAGTCATGGCCCATACCTCGGCACCCCAGACCACGTGGGTGTGCCAGGCCCTGTGGGAGGAGACACTCCGCCTTCAGAGATCCAGTTCTTAAAGGGAGATAGCAATACTAAGGGGTGGAAGTGGGGGAGGGGATTAAAAAATAAAAATAAAATAAAATTATTTGTAAAAGAAAAAAAGAGGAAAGCAAAAGCATAATAAGGCACAAATAATGGACCAAAAATGAAACAGAGTAAAAATGAAACAGAAAGTGGTAAGCCAAGCTAAAGCTGACGGAGTTCTTGTGGGAGTTCTAGTCCCACTGAAGGTAAGGAGAATGCTTCAGAAATGTAATAGGGATTAATGAGGACAAGATTGCTTCAGGCTAGACAAGGGACCTGAGCTAGGCTTTCTGTTTGAATCCAAAATAAACAATTAGGCCCCTCAGCTAGTTAAAAAGGAGAAATCACATAAAAATCCTACCTACCAATTCCTATGGTCCTAACTATTGCAAGCTGAAGACAGACCAAGGGAGAGTGGTGGACACAGGTGCTGGTTTCAGAAAATGAACACTGAGTCTCTCAGACATGAGCTGTGATAGTCAAAACACTGAACTCAGGAGGGAAGAAGAGAGGGAGAGGAAGTGAGATGGGGGAGGGAAGACTCTTCCACTTAAATGTACAAACCATGATGATGAAACATGTTGTCTTAATGGAAATTTATTGTTGCTAATAAGAAATTTCTGCAACAAATTGTCATTATTTTTTAGGTAATCTTTGTTTTCTCTCTGATGGCTTTAAATTTTTTTCTCTCATTCCTGCTGTATGTCTAAGTGTGGATTTTTATTTTTATTTTTATTTTTTGTTTGGTTCCAAAAGTACACTCTCAATAACATAACTTATTATAATCTAAATTTTTCTCTGTTCTTAAAATTTTGCATCTGAGTATATATAAATGAACTAAGTTTACCTGTTAAAACAAAGGGATTACCAAGTTGGATGATTTTTAAAATCTGTCTGTATTTTGCTGACAAGATACATGCTTAAAACAAAGATATGCAGTATTTAGCTTTATTTTCAATATTTCAGTGTAATTCACACACATTCACAAAGTAAAGCAGTCATATCAATATTAATATATCAACAAAGTGGTGTTTAAGACAACAACATTAATGGTGATTTTTAAAAAATGAACTGATGGTAATTATAAAAAGAACAGTCAAAAGGATATAAAAATTATGAGTTCCCATCACCAAACAATACAGCTTTGGAAATAATATGGGGATATTTTAACCCAATTCTATAAGAAACAATAGATCCCACAGGTAGAAAATTACTAAGTATACAAAAGATTTCAACAACAGAATCTTTAAGAGTGATCTAAAAGATTTGCATAGAATCCTATCCTATACATACACAACAAATATAGTTATTCTTTACATGAGCATATGGAAAATTACAGCAACTTACTACATAGTCATTACAAAAACGGCACAGCAAATTTCAAAGTACCAATAATATACATGCCTTATAACCTATACTTAAATCACAAAGCTAGGGGTTGGGGGAAATAGAGAGAGGTCGATAAAAAGGTACGAACTTTCTATTATAAGAAAAAAGGTCTGAGAATTTAATGTATAACGTGGTGGAGAATGCAGTTGATAACACTGTATTGTATAATGGAAATTTGCTAAGAGAGTAGAACTTAAATGTTCTCTTCGAGAAAAATATTAAGTATATGAACTGATGGGTGTTTTAATTAACTCAGGTGAATCCTTTTACAATATATATGCATATCAAATAATCATGTACATTTTAAATATTTTAGAATTTGAGTTGTCAATTATACCTCAGTAAAGCTGGAAAAATCAAAAAGTAAACATTTAAAAATAGTAAAAGGAAACAAAAAGTTTGGACACTTAAATCTACACCCCTAAGTTACTCATGTATTTAAAAAATTACAATGGAAATGAAAACTATTTAGAAACAAACAAAAATTAAAATAATATTTATTAAAACTTATGGAGTGCAGATAAGACAGTATTTAGTGGTATATTTATAAACAAGTATAAAAATTTAAAAAAACAAAACAAATGATCTAAAATAAATGAATTTAGCTTGCCATTCAAGAAAGAAGGCAAAAACATAACAGCATAAATTGAAAGAAAATAATAGTAAAAATAAAGATAGAAGTATAAATTATTGAAATGCAAACAAGGAACAATTCTGATGATGGAGCAATAGAGGCAGACAATAAAGGTCATACTGAAACCAGTGGGGAGAAAATGAAATTCTGTCAGTCCAGGGACTAATATAGGAGGATGGCATGACTGAAATTCTTTTGGAAGGTCCTAAAGGAAAACTCAGAATTCCAATCAAAGACAAAAACCTGGAAAAGGAGAAAGCGAAGGAAAAACAGAGAGACTGGGGAAAATAAAACAACTTGATATGAAGCAAGAAATGTGAGTGGGAAATAACACACAGAGTTAAACTAGATATTGTCAAAGACAAAGTAACAGAGATAATTTTTAGAGAACTGCAATGAGGATGTGAGCAGTTATTTAATGAGACTCAAAAGCATTAGAACAATATTAATTAAAAGATTTTTAAAAACAAACTAGAGTCTCTACTAGAAAATGTGATGAGTTGATATCAATTGTTCTCAATAAATATTTCATCAGTGTTCTCAGAGGACTGGATAAAAGAAAAAATGAAAAAGATCCAACGGGGACGAAGCCTTCAACAGGCCATAAGTGAGAGCAGAAGTGGGCAGTCTCACTTAAGAATGTTGATTCAATATCTTGATTAAGATATGATCAAATCCTGTCCACTAAATATTTTTAAAATAATGTTTATAGTTTATGACTATGTAGGGTTTACTTCAGGGATGCAAGGATATTTCAATAACATCCCTCAATTTAATATCTCCATATTGAGAAGAAAGATAAAAATCCATAAGTTCATTTCAATGGAGGCATAATAAAGTTTTTGAGAACATTCAACACATGATTGAAATATTTTAGCATACTAAGAATTGAAGGAAATTTCCTTAACCTGATAAGGAGTATCTACCAAAAACTTATAGACCTACCCAAAATAATCTACAGAGTCAATGCAATCCCTACCAAAATCCCAAAGGCTTTTTTTTTTTTTTTTTGCAGAAATAGAAAAAACTTCATCCTAAAGTTCATATGGAACCTCAAGAGATCTCGAGTAGCCAAAACAATCTTGAAAAAGAAGAACAAAGTTGGAGGTTTCACACTTTCTGATTTCAAAACTTACTTCAAAGGTCCAATAATCAAAAAGCATGGTGCTGGCATAAAGACAGATTTATAGACTCGTGGAATAGAATAGAGAACTCAGAAATAAACTGTCACATATATGGTCGAATGATTTTCAATAAGGATGCCAAGACTGTTTGGGGTGGGTTGGGGAGGGGGAATTTGTCTTTCAACAAATGGTTTTGAGAAAAAAAGATATTTCCATGCAAAAAAAAAAAATGAAGTTGAACCCTTACCTTAAACTATATAAAAATTAACTCAGAATAGATCAAAGATCTAAACAAAAGAGCTAAAACTGTAAAACTCCTAGAAGGAAACGTTGGGGGAAAGCTTCATGACATTGGATTTGGCAATGATTTCTTGGATGTGACACTACAAGCACAGGTAACAAAATAAAATAGATAAATTGGACTTTATCAAAATTTAAAACTTTTGTGCATCAAATGACAATATCAACAGGGTGAAAAGGCAGCTCACGAAATGGGAGAAAATATTTGCAAATCATGTGTCTGATAAGAATTGATATCCAGAATATATAAAACATGCCTACAACTTAACAAAAACAAAACAAACAACTGAATTTTAAAATGGGCAAAGGGCTTTAATAGACTTTTCTCTAAAGAAGATAGACAAATGCCCAATAAGCACATAAAAAGATGCTCAACATCACTAATTATTAGGGAAATGCAAATCAAAACGATAAAGAAATATGACTTTATGACCCATTAGGGCTGGCTACTATTTAAAACAAAACAAAACAAAACAGAAAATAAGTATTGGTAATGATGTGGAGATGTTGCAACCTTTGTGCATTCTGATGTGAATGTAAAATGGTAGAAAAACAGTATGGTGATTCTTTTAAAAAATTAAACAGTTATTGTATGAGCCAGTAATTCCACTTCTGGATATATACCCAAAAGAAATGAAAGTAGGAAAGTGAACATGTATTTCTACACCCCTGTTTATAGTAGCATTATTAACAATATCAAAAAAATTAGAAGCCACCCTGGTGTCCATGGCAGTGGATAAACAAAATGTGGTGTATACACATAATGGAATATTTTTATGCCCTAAAAAAGGAAGGAACCTTGGACACATGTTACGATATGAATGAACCTTGAAGATATGCTAAGTGAAACAAGCCATCCATAAAAGGACAAATAACTGTATGATTCTTCTTAAATGAAGTTCTTAGAGTAGTCAAACATACAGAAACAGAAAGTAGAATGGTGGTTGCCAGGGGTAGAAAGGAGGGAGGAATGGGAGTTAGTGTTCAGTGAGTACAGACTTTCAGTTGGGGAAGATGGAAAAGTTCTGGAGGTGGATGGTGGTGATGGTTGCCTAACAATGTGCATATACGTAATGCTACAGAACTGTACACTTAAAAATGTTTAAAACGGTCAATTTCATGTTACATATATTTTACCACAATTAAACAAAAAGAAGTCCAGTACTCACTGTTAAGATCATGGTAAAAAAAAAAATACGTGGAAAAGCCATGTGTAAAGGGAGAAGACATGAGACTACATAGAGAGAAAATCACCAAAATGTCTCAGCGCAACAGCTGAGTGCAGTCCCTAGATGATGCTGAATGAGTAACGACCAGCGAAACCAGCAGAACTGAGATAGATGATCCCAGACAGATTGAAAATTGTTGAACAAATGAAACCATGTCATTTTAAGACCTAAACTTGGGATAGTTTATTATACTCAATGATAACTGAAGTGATATGAATACAATTTGACCCAGCAATTCCATTTTCAGGTTATATCCTAGACTTAGAGATATATGTACATGAGAAGAAATATACAGTAAGGTTCACTGCCTCATTGTCTGCAATAGTAAAGAAAGAAGAAAGGGAGGGAAAGAGACAGGGAAGCAAAAGAAAAGAAATAACCTAATATCCCCTTATATTAGGAAAATGAATTTTAACATTTTTTTTATAATTGAATATTATACAACAGCTAAAATAACATTATCAACATAAATAATTATCAAAAGTGGAATGTTGAAGATGGAGTGCATTGCAGAATAAATGTAGCATGCTATTATTTGAATTTGAAATAGATAAAAGTGTTCATGGATGCATATATATGCAGTAAAAAAAATGCATGGGAATAATAAGTGCTCTATTCTAGTTGGTGATTATTGCTACAAAGGCAGTAATAGGACTGTTTTAAAGAAAGGGTACCAGGGGGATTCACATTTTTCTATAGGTTGTTTTTAAAAATCGACCCCTAACAACCATAGTAATGATTGTTCAGGCCTTGTCCATGGTGAATTGTCTATGGTGAAAGCTTATTTAGAAACATACTTACATAGTATTAAAGCATCTTTCTATAAAATATTAATTACAAAGAGAAAACAGTAATTTTACTAGAGATACTAAGAGAGAAACCTAGAAGTCACCCCCTTAACCAAGTGATCAATGTTAACATCAGCAGTAATGGTACAAAGATATATTGTGCCTCCTGATAAGATGCACTTAGAAGGCTACAACATTTCTGTAGCATTCCTGCCACAAGCCACATAATCTGAATCTAATCATGGGGGGAAATCATCAGACAAATCTTAATGAGGGGTATTCTACAAAATAACTGACCACTACTTTTCAAAAGAAGTGTTGAGTCATAAAATTTTTTAAAAGGCTTGTAAAATTGTCTTAACTGATTAACTGTTTAAAGAGAAATCATTAAAATATTGTGTGATCCTGAACTGGATCCTAGGCTAGATTTTCCCCCTTTTGCTATAAAAAGGCATTATTGTGACAACTGGCAAAATTTGACAAACATTTGTAGATAAGATAATAGGACTATATCAATTCCAATTTACTGACTTTTATTGTATTTTGGTAATCAGAGAATGTTATTGATTTTAAGAAATAGATGCTGAAGTATTTAGAAGTAAAGGAACATCATGTCTACAACTTACTCTGAAATAGTTCATAAAGATGGAAAGAGGGAGAGAAACAGAGACAGAGCATGAAATCAAAATGTTAACATTTGGGATAATATGGATGATGGGTGTCTGGGAATCTTTTGTACTATTTTTGCAACTTTTCTTTAAGTCTGAAATTATTAAAAATAAAATGTTTAAAAACTGGTCTCAATTAAATATGACAAAATGTTAAGATGTGATTAGTGTTAAGTGGCAAGTATACAGGCTTTCATTACATTATTTTCTATACTTGTCTTATGCTTGAAATACTTCAAAATTTATTTTTGAAATAACAAATATGTTCTTCATAAGTACATTAAAATGAAACAGGAGTAAAAAGACATGCAATGTATTGTTTTATATGCTCAAAAAAAA
>CM053515.1:23764517-23774877 GCA_028627145.1 Eidolon dupreanum
GACATCAACGACAACCCGCCCATGTTCCCCCACACATCCTACTCAGCCTACATTCCTGAAAACAACCCCAGAGGCGCCTCCATCATTTCTGTGACTGCCCATGACCCCGACAGCAACGACAATGCCCATGTAACTTATTCCTTGACTGAGTACACCCTTCAGGGGGCGCCGCTGTCCTCCTACATCTCCATCAACTCAGATACTGGTGTCCTCTACGCACTAAGCTCCTTTGACTATGAGCAGTTCCATGACCTGCAGCTCTGGGTGATAGCGCGGGACAGCGGGACCCCACAACTCAGTAGCAACGTGTCTCTGCGATTGTTCGTGCTGGACCAAAATGACAACATACCGGAGATCCTGTATCCCACATTCCCCACCGACGGTTCCACTGGCGTGGAACTGGCACCCCGCTCTGCAGAACCCGGATATCTGGTCACTAAGGTGGTGGCGGTGGATCGAGACTCAGGCCAGAACGCCTGGCTGTCCTACCGCCTGCTCAAGGCCAGCGAGCCAGGGCTCTTCGCAGTGGGGCTGCACACTGGCGAAGTGCGCACAGCTCGAGCCCTGCTGGACAGAGACGCCCTCAAGCAGAGCCTGGTGGTGGCCGTCCAGGACCACGGCCAGCCCCCTCTCTCGGCCACCGTCACGCTCACCGTGGCCGTTGCTGACAGTATCCCAGATGTCCTGGCCGACCTGGGTAGCCTAGAGATCCCGCATGACTCTGACGCCTCAGGCCTCACCCTGTACCTTGTGGTGGCGGTGGCTGCTGTTTCTTGCATCTTTCTCGCCTTTGTCACTGTGCTGTTGGCGCTCAGAGTAAGGCGTTGGTACACGTCCCGCTTGCTCCAGGTTTCGGGAGGCCGATTGGCCAGCGTGCCAGCCTCGCAGTTTGTGGACGTGGACGGGGTGCGGGCATTCCTGCAGACCTATTCCCATGAAGTCTCCCTCACTGCGGACTCGCGGAAGAGTCACCTGATCTTCCCGCAGCCAAACTATGCGGATACACTCATCAGTCAGGAGAGCTGTGAGAAAAGTGATTTTCTATCAGTGCCTCAGACTTTACTTGAAGTTGAAGAAGAAACATTTCCTCAGGTAAACTCTCTTCACAATATACTTGTGAGCTATTACTAAAATAAATAAAATCACTTGTTTACTTAGCTTCCTCCATTGGTTAACATATCTCGTCTATTTTGCCTGTTTCCTTGGGAATATATTCAATTTTTAGGACATAAGCCCTGGTGGATTATTTCTTGATATGTCTAAGTGTTCACACACTGTCAAGAAGAAGAGGAGCTAGAATAATTTGTCATGAGTGTAAATCAGGAGTTAGTAGGTGAAGATGATATTTAGGTTACCAAAAGAGCACTGCATTAGGAACTGGGGTATCTGGTTTCTTGTATTTTTTGTACCATCCCTGGGCAAATCATCTCATATGCTTGGTCAACAATTCTTCCTCTTTTAAAAATATGAAGATTGGTTGTGTGTTTACTCAAGTGCTTTAAAATTTAAGGCTTTTATGTTTTATATTTGAATTTGTTTATGAATAATGAAAACACTTAAGTGATTAGTTCCTTCTCACTCAGTCTTAATATTTTTCCTTCAGGTTGGCAGTGAGGTTCTTCATTTTACTTGATTTGCATGACTTTCCCTGTTTAAAAGATGGAAAGTAAGTAATTAATAAATTATGAACTGAGGAAAACAAAAATACATATGCTTCACCATGTTTCAGGAAGTTATGTCATGTTATCTCTGCTTAGTTAAAAATCTCATTTGCCTCTAAAGTAGCTGTGTGTTCCTTGAAGAAGTTATTTGCTCTATAATAAATGAGTAATGTAATAGTAAACATGTTTCTGTTTGATGTTTAAAATATTTTTAAAATAATGTTTTTATTTTTCTCATATTTGGAAATCAGATTGCCTTTTTCTCTTTAAGAATAATGTATGCCCTTAAGGGATTCAGAGACTATATCAAATAATTGCCCCAAAATATCCTCCTTATACATCTCTCTCTCCAAAATTTCTCATAGCAGCTGTTTAAAACACTTCCAATCCCTCACACAACCTCAGTCCCCCTCACAACCACAACCTGCCTTCTCATTTCTTTTCCCATGCTTGCTTTTAGTATGTTAGTTATATATTTAATAACAGAGAACAAAGAATACACTAACACTCTATGTAACTGGGATTATTTTTATTTGGAAGTTATCACATACAAAGTCTTGTATGTAATGGTATCATCATCTTTATGGTGCTGTGATTCCTTACCATATTTAAGGGCATCTGAGGGAGAATTAATCTGAGACAATGTATTTCATTGTGTTTATTACTGTTGCATAATTCTCTATAAGATTAAATAGGAATTCACTGTGGAATAATACAGCATAACACTTTTACTTGTAAGTAATTAATAAATTATGAACTGAGGAAAACAAAAGACGGTTCCTTTTTTGTGTATAGTAACCACAAGTCCTATTTTTGTGCTTGGAGAGAAAAATAAATACAAAAAAAAAAAGAGTTTCTGCAACAAAACAAAAGCTCATCTCTACTAGTTTCAGTTTGGATCTTTAAAAAACATCCTCACCCTCTAGATTTAAGTAAAGTGAACTACATTTAGTACCATGACGTTCTGTAATTTCTCACTCACATCTAGGCATTGTCATGCTGTTCTCTCTCACATCCAGGCTTCTTCCCAATCTATTCTTCTCACATTTCTTGGGAAAGCCTTTGATAACCTCCACGGTCAAGTTGGAGGCCCTCCCAACGCTCTTGGATTCCCCCTTGATGGTTGTGATCACAATGCACTGTAATTCCTTGTTTTCTTTTATATCTTTATAAACTCTGTGAAGGAAGTGGCTGTATCCATATCATTCATTCTAAACCCCCAGATATTGTCTGACACCCAATTATATGTTTGATGAATGGATTAAATAAAAATAATGAAACTAATATGTCAAGCTATCAGAGGCAAGCTTCAAGAGGCATAACTTAAGATTGTGAATGATTTTTCTGTGTGGTTCTTAAGCTTTGAACATTTCAGAACAGTATTTCTGGCTTGTTTGAAATAATATTGGTTATGTTAAAGTTAGTGCATGGCTTCCCAGTATCCCAGATGTCCTGATGGACTTGAAGTCACATATTTAACATAAAGCAATTCCATTATGTGAAATAAACACCAATCCCGATACCTCTGATTAAAAGGTTTCAGGTGTTGGGGACCTTTAAAAATACTAACGGGTTTGTCTGTGAGGGTGCACTAAACGGTTAGGCCTCTGAGCGTCGCTGTTGACCACTTAAGGAGGAAAACGCAGCTAGAGAGCTAGTCCACCATTACTTTGTTCATAAAAAGCAAAAAGCCAGCAGATTAGACCCAGAAGATCCAGGCTGTTACCAAGCTCACCCTGTCAGTCAACCAGCTCTGTGATCTATGAATTAGGCCCATGATAAGGTTAGTTCATTGAGAAAATAAGAGTGGAGTCTATCGTGGGAAATTGGAACTGAATTCAGGAAAAAAAAATTCACCAAAAAGGAAATGACAGATTACATGAGATTCAGAAACAGTGGAGGACTGGCCCTGCTGTGTGCATTCCTGGGGACTCTGTCCAAGACTGGATCCGGGCAGATCCGATACTCAGTGCCCGAGGAGCTGGATGAAGGGTCCTTCGTGGGCAACATCGCTAAAGATCTCGGGCTGGAGCCCCGGGAGCTGGGAGAGCGCGGAGTCCGCATCGTCTCCAGAGGTAGGACGCAGCTTTTCTCTCTGAATCCGCGAAGCGGCAGCTTGGTCACCGCGGGCAGGATAGACCGGGAGGAGCTCTGTGCGCAGAAGGCGCTGTGTCTAGTAAAATTTAACATCTTGGTTGAAGACAAATTGAAAATTTTGGAAGTAGAAATAGAAATTAAAGACATTAATGATAATGCTCCTAATTTTCTAACAGAAGAATTAGAAATAAAAATTGGTGAACTAACGGCCGCAGGAACTCGATTTCCACTTAAGACTGCATTTGACCCAGATGTGGGCACGAATTCTCTGCAGAACTACCAGCTCAGCCCCAATGACTACTTCTCCTTGGAGGTGAAGAGCGTCTCTGATGGGGCCAAGTACCCAGAGCTGGTGCTAGAGCGGGCTTTGGACCGTGAGGAAAAGGAAGTTCATCATCTTATTCTCATTGCCTCCGATGGTGGTAACCCTGTCCACTCTGGCAACTTGTGCATCAAAGTAATAGTTCTGGACGCAAATGACAATCCACCAGTGTTTACTCAGCCTCAGTACCAAATAAGTGTTCCAGAGAATTTGCCAGTGGGCACTCGGCTGCTCACGGTGAATGCCACCGACCCTGATGAGGGATTCAATGCTCAAGTGTCCTATGTACTAGATGAAATACCTGGGAAAATTGCTCAGATTTTTTACCTCAACTCAGTGACAGGAGATATATCAATATTAAAAAGCCTAGATTATGAGGATGCTATGTTCTATGAAATTACAGTTGAAGCACAAGATGGACCAGGTCTTCTTTCAAGAGCAAAGATTCTAGTCACAGTTCTGGATGTGAATGACAATGCCCCAGAAGTTGTGATCACTTCTCTCACAGGATCAGTTCCAGAAGAAGCTACTGCTGGAAGAGAAATTGCCCTTGTCAATGTGCATGACCGAGATTCTGGACAGAATGGGCAAGTAACAGTTTTTGTCCTGGGAAATATGCCATTTAATTTGGAAAAATCAATAGACCAATATTACCGCTTAGTGACAGCCAGGTCCCTGGACCGTGAACAGTTTTCTGAATATAACCTCACTCTGAGAGCAACAGATGGAGGAAATCCACCTCTGTCCACCGACACTCACTTCACTGTGCACGTGGCAGACATCAATGACAACCCACCTACCTTCACTTATGCCTCCTACTCTGCCTACATTCCGGAAAACAACCCCAGGGGAGCCTCCATCTTCTCTGTTACTGCCCGGGACCCTGACAGCACGGAGAACACCCACATCACTTATGCACTGGCTGAGGATACCGTCCAGGGGGCGCCTCTCTCCACCTACCTCTCCATTAACTCCGACACCGGTGTCCTCTACGCTCTGCGCTCCTTCGACTATGAGCAAATTAGAGACCTGCAGCTACTGGTGACAGCCAGTGACAGTGGGGACCCTCCCCTCAGCAGCAACGTGTCTCTAAACCTTTTTGTGCTGGACCAGAACGACAATGCACCAGAGATCCTGTACCCCACTCTCCCCACTGATGGTTCCACCGGTGTGGAACTGGCGCCCCGCTCTGCAGAACTTGGATATCTGGTCACTAAGGTGGTGGCGGTGGATCGAGACTCAGGCCAGAACGCCTGGCTGTCCTACCGCCTGCTCAAGGCCAGCGAGCCAGGGCTCTTCACAGTGGGGCTGCACACAGGAGAGGTGCGCACGGCGCGAGCCCTGCTGGACAGAGACGCCCTCAAGCAGAGCCTGGTGGTGGCCGTCCAGGACCACGGCCAGCCCCCTCTCTCGGCCACCGTCACTCTCACTGTGGCAGTGGCTGACAGCATTCCAGATGTCCTGGCCGACCTGGGTAGTTTAGCGGTCCCTCAGGACTCTGACGCCTCAGGCCTCACGCTGTACTTAGTGGTGGCAGTGACCTCGGTCTCCTGCGTCTTCCTCGCCTTTGTCATTGTGCTGTTGGCGCTTCGAGTGAGGCGCTGGTACACGTCGCGCCTGCTCCAGGCTTCAGAAGGCGAGCTGGCACACGTGCCCGCCTCACACTTTGTGGGTGTGGAGGGGGTGCGGGCGTTCCTGCAGACCTATTCTCATGAGGTATCCCTCACTGCGGACTCGCGGAAGAGTCACTTGATCTTCCCGCAGCCCAACTACGCCGACACGCTTATCAGCAATGAGAGCTGTGAGAAAAGCGAGCCACTCCTGGTATCTCATGACTTACTTGAAGCAAAAGAAGACCCCAAACAACTTCAAGTGAGTATATTTTTTTGAATATTATAAAGAACAATTATGCCAATGAGGTTATTTTAAACTTTAATACACGTTTGTTTGAAAATAAAGCAATATGGTAGTCAGTCTAGTTGTTTAAATATTTGTTCCTCTCACCTTCTGGGCCTATGATGGGGTGCACTTCTAGGTCTGGTACGGTTGAGTCGGCCTAGGTAACTAGTTCTGGCTAAGACATTGTAAATGGAAGTAAGTTTGTATGTTCTTGGAGGAAGGTCTAGTTGCCATTATGAGAATTTCCAAATCTCTAAGATGCTCTTTGGAATTTTGACTGATCTTTGTACCTGGTTCTTGAAGCATTACAGTGAGAGCAGAGCCCTGTGGTTGACCCAACATTGACCTGTATACTTATGACAAATAGACCTTTTTCACTTTAAATCTCTGTAGTTTGGAGTTTGTCTGTCACTCTAGCCTACCTAGCCTATCCTGACTGATACAAACAAGTGGAAAAAAATAGGTATAAATACTAGGTATTTTAGGCTCCCATAAAATGATGCTTAACGTCTTCCAAGCCAAACCACTCTCTTCATCTCAATGACATAAAAATTGTAGGGTAAAAAATGTAGAGGTTTGTCAAATAGTTTTACCTGGCCTGTAGTTCCTATTATGTATACTTTAAGAGTGTGTGTGTGTGTGTGTGTGTGTGTGTGCGCGCGCGCGCGCGTGCACGCACGTGCACCTGTTGATTTAAGATTTTTGCCTGAAGGTAGGAAGTTCAATTGTCTAAACTGTTATGGGCCTTGCAGTGGCATTTCTTGTCCTTTGAGAAGCATAAAAAATATAAGGAGTTATGTCTCAGCCTCCCCAGGAAATTTCCAGACCATCTACTCCAATAATGAAATAGGAATCCTACAGCTTTCTTCGGCCAGAAATTGTTGGCCCATTTTGAAGTTAATGAAATTATTTTCACCCATAAAATGGCATCAGAAAGTCATTCAAAATTGGACCAAAATATATTTCATTAGGTCTCAACAGATGTCTCCTTCAATATATTAGGAAGAGGTACATTCAAAAGTGTGTGACAACAGTGTCTGAATAAAATAACTGAAAGCAGAGAAGGGTGTATTCTCACTCAAACATGCAAATATGTCACAGAAAAAAAGGCACATAACTTTTGAATATCTGTTTTGGGGAAATTTTTATAATATTATTGTCACTTTCTTCATGAGGAGAAAAAAATTGTTAAATGGCTAAGTGCCAGGGGAATGTCAGATGCTCAAAGAGAATTTTCTAAGTATCCAATATAAAACAGCTTACCTGAATGTTATAAAAATGCAAAGCAACTACAAAAGCAATACAATTTCCATCTACATGTATAGATAATGAAAGGTCTCAGACATCCCATTTCCACTAAAAAGGATTTTTTAAGGATGGACAGAAATTTATCACAATGGAAAGGGAGGAGGGATTATGATAAAAGGAACAGAAAGTATAAAGCCATGAAGCAGGGAAAGCAAGGGAAGAGATGTCTTAAGAAAACAGATAATACCTGTTTTTACTGGAGTGTAAGATGAGTTTGGGTTAGCACTGTAAAATAATAAAACAATATGAGTTGGTATCTAATTTGGTAGTGCATTTGTTGGTTTTAGTTACTCAAGACCAATTCAAGGATTAAAGAGTGAGTTGAATTGGAATTCCTCTCCAAGATTTACCAACCAGTGATCAAATCAAACTCATTTCACTTATTAATGGCTAGAGCTGAGAATTGGCATGATGGAGTATTGCATATACCTTCACATAATTAAGCTCTGGTTTCATAAAAATGAATGTAGTTTACAAAAGATTCAGCCTTATAAAAGCCATACATTTGTACCCAAATACTAAATTGGTCCCTTTAACAAAATATCAGGCTCTGCTGTACTTAACAGGAAAATTATGTTTAAAAAGATGAACAGTACATTAAAATAAATCTAGGGCCTTGACTCACTTTTTTTTTGCAAAGGCTATACCTTTGAAAAGTATTACTGAATTGCTGAAGTATATATGGAGAGAGCTTAAAATACTAAATAAGGGAAATTATGAATTTACAAAAGTGTAAGGATCATAGTCCACTAAAATGTAGATAAAAATCCAGTAACTTATTTGGGCACATCCATACTAGTTGTGCCAATTTTATACAGTAAAATCATTAAAGTATTTTTGCCTCCAAAACTGAAAAAAAAATGACTGTATGCATTATGAAATATTTTAATGAAAAAAAGAATGTAAAATGATGACAAGGGTTATGAGATGACAAAAACTAGAAAATGTTGATTTAAAGGGGAAACTTGAATATCTGTGTTTTTCTCAACAAATAAAAAGACAAAGTTCATAGATTTAAGAGCTTACTCTTTAAGGATAAATAGCTGGGCAATATGCAGTTTTCACAGACAACCTCGGGGCGCTGCTGTTGACCAAAGGGAAGAAAAGGATACTCAGTTCTGCAGGAGCTTCTGGCAAAATGCTTTACAGCTTTGTCCTGCACGCATCAGAAAGCGGATTCACCCTCGAGCACCTAACAAGTCCTACCCTCAAATTACAAAAGCCCAGGGTGCCATGATTGATTTTTTAAATATCTCAGAGATATTTTGAAAAGAAGCTTCCCAGAGAGTTCAAGAGATGCAAAAGAGCTCCAGGAAAGCTGAAACAATGAAAAGTCAGGTACTGTTTCTCTTCCTGCTGTCTTTGTTGTGCAAGGTCATCTCCCAGCAGATTCTGTACAAGATTCCAGAGGAGCTGGCCAAGGGCTCCAGGATGGGGAACCTTGCTAAGGATCTAAGGCTCAATGTTCAGGAGTTTCCATCTCAAAAATTGTGGGTTAGTGCAGAAGAATTTTTCAAAATGAGTGCGGAGAGTGGGGATTTGTTAGTGAGCAGTAGGATAGATAGAGAGATTTCCGGGAGGAAATCTGAGTGTGCACTGGAATTTGAAATAGTCGCTGAAAATCCAATGAATGTGTTCCACGTGATTGTTGCAATCCAAGATATTAACGACAATGCACCATATTTCATTGCAAAAGACATTAACTTAGAAATCTGTGAGTTGGCCTCACCAGGGATAAAATTCCCTCTGGATTCTGCACAAGATGCAGATACAGAATGTAACTCACTGAAGATCTATACCATCAACCCCAATGAATACTTCTGTCAACTAAGGAAAGTCCTGATGGAAGTAAATGCCCAGAATTACTGCTGGAAAAATCACTGGACAGAGAACAGCAGAACTCCCACCACTTAGTCCTGACTGCCACGGAATGGGGGAGACCCTCCTCTAAATGGCACCACCCAGATCTGGATCCATGTCACTGATGCCAACGATAATGCTCCAGTGTTCAGTCAGGACACATACAGAGCTAGACTCCGAGAAAACATGCTCCAGGGAACCTCTGTGCTAAGGGTGAAGGCCACCAACCAGGATGAGGGTGTTAATGCAGAAATTACCTATGCCTTCAATGCCCCAACAAGCCTCTTCTTCAATCTCAATCCATCTACAAGTGACATCACAACCAATGGTACATTAGACTTTGAAGAGACAAGCAGATATATGTTGGCTGTAGAAGCCGAAGATGGAGGAGTACACATGGCTCACTGCAATGTTGAGATTGACAATGTTGATGAGAATGACAATGCCCCAGAGGTGACATTCATGTCCTTTTCAAAATGGATTCCTCAAGACACAGACCCTCGAATCTTAATAGCCCTCATTAAAGTACAAGACCCAGATTCTGGGCAAAATGGTCTGGTGATATGCTATATTCAGGAAGAAGTTCCTTTCGAATTAGAATCCACCTCTGAGAATTATTACAAACTGATGATAGATAGTGCTCTAGACTGGGAGCAGATGGTAGAGTACAATGTCAGCATCGTAGCAACTGACAAGGGCGAATCATCCCTATCCTTCAGTACAACTGTCACCATACACATCGGTGACATAAGGACAACGCTGAGATTTTCCACCAGATCTCCTACCTGGTTCATGTGCCAGAAAACAACCCACCCAGGGCCCCCATCGCCCAAGTCAGCGCCTCTGACCCCGACCTGGGACCCAACGGCCACGTCTCCTACTCCATCGTGGCCAGCGACCTGGAGTCGCGGGCGCTGTCGTCCTACGTGTCCGTGAGCGCGCAGAGCAGAGTGGCGTTCACGCAGCGCGCCTTCGACCACGAGCAGCTGCGCGCCTTCGAGCTGACGCTGCAGGCCGCGCTCAGCGCCAACGTGAGCCTGCGCGTGTTGGTGGGCGACCGCAACGACAACGCGCCTCGGGTGCTGTACCCGGCGCTGGGGCCCGACGGCTCGGCGCTCTTCGACACGGTGCCGCGCGCCGCGCAGCCCGGCTACCTGGTCACCAAGGTGGTGGCGGTGGACGCGGACTCGGGACACAACGCCTGGCTGTCCTA
>CM053515.1:23792497-23912692 GCA_028627145.1 Eidolon dupreanum
CTGGTGCTGGTGAAGGACCACGGCGAGCCGGCGCTGGCGGCCACGGCGACTGTGCTGCTGTCCCTGGTGGACAGCGGCTCGGCGCCGAAGACCTCGTTGCGGATGTCGGTGGGGGCCTCGGGCCCAGAGGCGGCGCTGGTGGATGTGAACGTGTACCTGATCATCGCCATCTGCGCGGTGTCCAGCCTGTTGGTGCTCACGCTGCTGCTGTACACGGCGCTGCGGTGCTCGGCGCCGCCCACCGAGGGCGCGTGCCGGCCGCTGAAGCCCACGCTGGTGTACTCCAGCGCGGTGGGGAGCTGGTCGTGCTCGCAGCAGAGGCCGCAGAGAGTTTGCTCTGGGGAGGGCCCACCGAAGAGCGACCTCATGGCCTTCAGTCCCAGCCTTCCTCCTTGTCTGAGTTCTGCAGAGGAAACAGGTGGAAGAGAATCAGATTCAGAACATTTGAAAGAGGTGAGACGTATTTAAAGTAGTCTGTGTATTTTAGCATTCCTCACGATTTTCCGTTTAAGATTATTCGATCTTAATTTTACGATTATTTTAAATTTTGCTTGTCGTTATGATATTTAATAAATGTTGATATAAGTTTAATTATTCTTAATATTGAAACTTTAAGCCAAAAAGTAGTATAAAATTTCGATAAACCGAATCCTTTGCTTTTGTTTTTGTTTTTTTTTCAAATAAAAATTTATTGTGTACATGAGCATTTACAAGAAACCACAGGTTGTGAGTACTTAAGCATTTGGAAAACATTTGTTTCGATGAAGCTAACCATAATTTAAAAACTTTAAATATCTATTTAAAAAATTTATAGAATACCCACATATATGTTTTATTTTAGAGCATCAAAACTGTTAATATAAATGTTTTTTTTAAAGGTGCATTTTTATTCCTTTCTAAAAAAATCTTTGGCTTGATTTGTCCTCCTTTTCCTCTAGGCACACCAGCATTTCCGTCAGGTATCTGACAGAAAAACCCTTGTGATTTTCCTTTCACATTTTCATTTGCAGTCACATATATGTGTATACACCTAGTCGGTTTTTGTTATTCTTTCTTTTCAAAAGTTTATTAACATTGACAATGCATTTTACATTTCCAATACCTTGTGGAAATTCCTACAAATATGATACTTTTAATAGCTGTGTTATACTCCATAGTGTGGCGGTATTATTTACATATTCATTTATTCACCTGTTGATGAGCATTTTTTCCAAGTTCTTTTGCCCTCACAAACCATGCTGTTCTATCATTTTACGTATTCCTTAATATTGGTGCTTTTATTTCTACAAAATTATTTTCAGGAATAATTGATGCATCATAGTATTAATAATTTAATTTAAAAATGTATTGCCAGAGTGCTTTCTAAGTATTTTGTAGTACTTTTAATTACCATCAACAAGTTGTGAGCGTTCTTTCTTTTATCTCCAAAAAAAAAAAACGGTGGTCTTACATTCTGCAAATGTGAGCTCTATAAAATCACATTGTTACTTTAATTTTCATTCCTATACACACCGTGAATTTGCATATATTGTCATTCATATTTGTTTTTCTTTGATTTATTAATTTAATTCTTTGCCCACTTTTTTAATTGAAAAAAACTGTTTTTTGTTTTTCAATTTGAGAAAGTTCTGTGTAAAATATAGGTATTAACTTTCATCTCCCACTTATATCACGAAAATCTTTTTCACCTATATAAGCTGTATTGATTTGTTTATAGTATATTTTGCCATTTAAAAATGTATTTAGGTTTTTATATTAAGATATGTCTAATTTTCTCTTATGGATTTTAAGATCTCTGGGTTTAGTTAGGAAGATCTTCCCAACTCTTATATTAAATGTTCATTAATTAAATTTATTTAATAAACATTTATCTTTAAAATTTAATTTATTTTTTAAATTAAGGTATAATCGACATATATTAGTTTCAGGTGTATGATGTAATGATTTGATATTTGTATATATTGTGAAATAATTTCCATATTAGCCTAGTTAACATCTATGACCATACATAGTTACAAAAAATATTTTTCTTATCATGAGAACTTTTAAAGTCTACTCTTTCAGCACCTTTCAAGTATACAATATAATTTTGTTAGCTATAGTAGCCATGCTGTACATTACATCCTTATGGCTTATTTATTTTATAAGTGGAAGTTTTTATCTTTAGACTATCTTCAACCATTTCTCCAGTCCCTCACCTCTTGCATCTGGCAACCACCAATCTGTTCTGTATATCTGTAAGTTTGTTTTTCCGTTTTTGTTTTAAGATTTCATGTAAGGGAGACCATTTTTCTTAATGTAGGCATTTATCACTATAAGCTTCCTTCTCAGAACTGCTTTTGCTGAATCCCATTTTTGGTATGTTTTGTTTCCATTTTCACTTGTTTCAAGGTTTGTAGAAAATTACTCTTTGGTTTTATATTTGACCCATTGGTTTTCAGGAATATGTTGTTTAATTTACACATATTTGTAAAATTTCCAGTTTTCCTCTTTATTGATTTCTGGTTTCATACCATTGTGGTCAGAAAAGAAGTTCATATGATTTCAGTCTTAAAATTTGTTAAACTTGTTTTGTGACCCAAAATATGATTTATCTCAGAGAATGTGTATTCTGCTCCATTGAATAGAATATTCTGTATATGTATGTTAGGTCCATTTGGTCTAAAGTATAGTTTAAGTTCAATATTTGATTTTCTGCCTGGGTGATCTATCCATAGATGAAAGAGGGGTATTGAAGTCCCCTACTATTATTGTAGTGTTGTTATTACTTCCTTCATATCTGTTAGTATTTGCTTTATATATTTAGATGCTCTGATGTTTGGAGCATATATATTTATAACTGTTATATCCTCTTGATGAATTGACACATTTATTACTGTATAATGACATTCTTTTTCTCTTTATTAAGGTTTTTTTACTTAAAGTCCATTTTGAGTGATATAAATATAGCTACCCCTGCTCTCTTTTTTGATTTCCACTTGCATAGAATATTTATTTTCATCTCTTCACTTTGAGCTTATATGTGTTCTTGAAGCTGATGTGAATGTCTCAAAGGCGGCATGTAGTTAGGTCTTTTTTTTTTTTTTTATCCATCCAGTCATTCCACATCTTTTTAATGGAGAACTTAGTCCATTTACATTTAAAGTAATTATTGATAGGTGAGGACTTACTATTGCCATCTTGTTAATTATTTTCTGGCTGTTTTTATATAGATCCTTTGTTCTTTTCCTCTTCTCTTGTTATCTTCCTTTGTGAATTGACGACTTTTCATAGTGGTGTACTTTGATTCCCTTTTCTTTGTCTTGTGTTTCTCTACTATAGTTTGTGTATGTGTGTGTGTGTGTGTATGTGTGTGTGTGTGTGTGTGTGTGTGTGTGTTGTGGTTACCCTGTGGCTTACTTAAAATATGTTATAGATATAAACAGTTTATTTTAAGATGATAACAGCTTAACTTTGATCACATACAATAACTCTACTCTTTTATTCTCCCCCTATTTTATACTTTTTTTGTCACAATTTACATCTTTTAATATTATATATTTATTAACAAATTATTGTAGCCATAGCCCTCTTTAATACTTTTGTCCTTTAACTCTATACTAGAGTTAAATGGTTATCATACCACCATATTACATTATCAGAGTATTCTGAATCTGACTCTGTACTTACCTTTACCGGTGTATTGTATATTTTCATATGTTTTCATATTACTAGTTAGCATCCTTTCATTTCAACTCTAAGAACTCCTTTATCATTTCTTGTAAGACAGATGTAACAGTGATGAATTCCCTCAGCTTTTGTTTGTTTGGTGAGATCTTTATCTCACCTTCATTTCTGAAGGACAACTTTATACGGTAAAGTATTTTTGGTTGGCAGTTGTTTTCTTTCAGGTCTTTGAACATATCCCACTCTTGCTGGCCTACAATGTTTCTACTGAGAAATATACTATTAGCCTTATAGGGTGCACTTGTATGAGATCATTTTTTTCCTCTCATTTCTTTAAAAATTCTCTTTGTCTTTAATTTTTTACAATTTTATGGTAATTTGTCTTAGACAAAATTGTTTAGCATTGAAATTTTGGGGTGACCTATTAGCTTCATGAATCTGGTTGTCCAAATCTCTTCCCAGCTTTGGGAAGTTCTCAGTCCTTATTTCTGTATAAGTACTGCACACTAACCAATTGTACCACTGGAACTCCTCAGTCATTATTTCTTTAAATAAGTTTTCTACCCATTTCTTGCTCTCTTCTCTTGCTGAGACTCCAATGATTGTTTCTTTTAATGGTATCCCATAAATCCCATAGGACTTCTTCATCACTTTTCACTGTTTTTCCTTTTTGCTCCTCTTAACTGGATAATTTTAAATAATCTGTCCTGCTCCTTTTGGTATCTGTCTGCAGCATTTTAATTCTGAAATCTTGGTGGTGTCATTTTGATCCATTTTGAGTTAATTTTTGTATATGGTGTGTGGTAGTAGTCCAATTTTATTCTTTTACAAGTGGATATCCAGTTGCCCTGGCATCATTTATTGAAAATAACTATTCTGCCCCCTGCCCCATTGAAATGTTTGGGAACCATTGTTGAAAATCAATTGACCAATAAATGTGGGAGTTTATATCTGGATTCTCAATTCTATTCCATTGATCTATACAGGTATCCTTATCCCAGTACCATACTCTCCTGATTATTGTAGCTTTGTGGCAAGTTTTAAAATCAGGAAGTATTAGTGCTCCAACTTTTGTTTTTTCAGGACTGTTTTGGCTATTCTGGGTGACTTACATTTTCATAGGAATTTTAGGATCAGTTTATTGATTTCTGAAAGGAAACCAACTTACTTTTGATAGGAAGTTTGTTGAAGCTGTAGATCAGTTTGGGAGTATTGCCTTCTTAACATTATAAAGTTTTCTAATTCATGAACATGGGAGTTTTTCTCATTTATTTAGCTCTTAAATTTATTTCACAAACGTTTTATAGCCTTCAGAGCATACATCTCATATTTCTTTCATTAATTTTATTCCTTAATATTTTCATCTTTTTATGCTATTATAAATACAGTTGTCTTATTTCATTTTCCCCAGCTTTATTGAAGTATAATAGACAATTAGTTGCTCATATTTGCATTGTACAATTCAATGTTTTTCAATTATAGTTGGCATACAATAATATATTAGTTGCAGTTGTACAGCATAGTGATTAGAGATCTATATAACTCACAAAGTGGTCACCCCACTAAATCAGGTACCGCCTTCTCCCTTACATATTTTTACAACATTGTTGACTATTTTTTGTATGCTATACTTTATATCTCCATGACTATTTTGTATCTATCTGCTTGTGCTTCATAATCCCTTTGCCCTTTTTCACTGTCTCCCCTAATGCCCCCTCCCATCTAGCAGCCCTCAAAATATTTTCTGTATCTATGAGTTTGTTTTCATTGTTGTTGTTGTTTATTTCATTCTTTAGACTCCACATGTACGTGAAATCATGTGGTATTTGTCTTTCTTTATCTGACTTACTTCATTCAGTGCAATACTCTCTAGGTCCATCAAGGCAATATCTTTTTCTGTCTACTTCCTTTTAGTCTATGTGTGTCTTTTAATCTGAAGTGAGTGTCTTGTAGGCAGCATATGTAGGGGTCTTGTTTTCTTATCCATTCAGCTTCCTTATCTCTTGGCTGGAGTACTTAATTCTTTTCCATCTAAGATACTTGTTGATAAATATGTAGTTATTACCATTCTTTATTCATGTTTTTGATGCATGTTTTTCTTCTTAAAGAAGTCCTTCCAACAATTCCTGTAATATTGGCTTGGTGTTAATTCTTTTAGTTTATTTTTGTCTGGGAAGCTCTTTAGCTGTCCTTTGACTCTAAATGATAGTTTTGCTGGATAAAGTATTCTGGGGTGTAGATCTTGGGTTTGCAGCACTTTAAATATTTTGTGCCAAGCCCTTCTGTCCTGCAAAGTTTCTTTTGAGAAATTGGCTGCCCATCTTATGGGAGCTCCCTTGTAGGTAACTAATTGCTTTTCTCTTGCCACTTTTAAGAATCTCTCTTTGTATTTAACCTTTAACATTTTAATTATAATGTGTCTTGGTGTGGGCCTCTTTGGGTTCATTTTTTGGGGACTCTCTGAGCTTCCTGGGGTTGTATGTCTATTTCCTTCACCAGGTTAGGGAAGTTTTCCATCATTATTTCTTCAAATATATATTCAACTTCTTGTTCTCCCTTTTCAGGTATCACTATGACATGGATGTTGTTACCCTTAATTTTGTGCCATAGACTCCTTAAATTATTATTATGTTCTTATACCTTTTTTTTTGCCATTCTGGTTGGGTGTCCTTGGCTTCCTCAACGTCCATATCAATGTTTCAATCCTCTTCTTCCTCTACTCTGTTGATTCTCTCTAATATGCTCTTCATCTCAGATAATTCTTCATTTATGACTGATTCCCTTTTGTAACTTCTATTTCCATTTTTATGTTTTTTATCTCTTTGTTAAAGTTCTCATTGAGTTCATCTACATTTCCATTAATTTATCAAATATCTTTATAACCAGTGTTTTGAACTCTGCATCTGTGAGATTGCTTGACTCCATTTTTCCATGATTTTCGTTCTAGTCTTTCATATGGTTTCTGTTTCTTTGTCTTCCCATTTTGGCTGCTTTTCTGTGTCTGTTTCTATGTACTAATCAAAGCTCCTAAGTTTCTTGGTCTTATTAGTGTGGCTTTGTGTAATAGGTGTCCAGCAGCACAATCTTCAGACAGTTCAGCTGCAGGCCAAGTTTAGCCCCAGCCTGTGCTCCTTCAGGGCCACCTGTTAAGATTCATCAAGCAATCCACAGATGCTGTGCCTATAGTTGGCTCAGTAAGCCATGCCAAAAACTGAGGTCAGCTGCCACCAGTGTGAGTCTTGGCGCTGCTCAGCAACTGGCACAGGACTCACCTAGGACACAACTGAATGTAGCTTAGGTAGGGCCACGAGTTCGGGGATGCAGAGTTTCAGAGAGTCCTCTGGGCAGAGCGACTTCTGCTGTTCAATTTGATGACATCTCAGCTATGGTGGCAGTGCTTTTGCACACTGGTAGGCAGGAGGGCTCAAAAGAGAATCAATGGATACCACCAGCACTTCTGCCTGGTAGACAGCCTTGCCTCTGGCCCTTGCTCCGACAACTCAGTTCCCCTGGTATCCAGCACTGGTGCGCAGAGCAAGCAGGTCTAGCACTGTGAAAGTCCATTCATGGACATGGTTCCTTTAAGAGGCATCTAAACCTGCCAGCTGCAGCCCCCATAGCCTCTGTCCTACTTAGCCACTTGGAACCAGGCAGCCTCACGTCTTTGCCCCAACCTACCTTCAACCATTTCAGGGTGATTTCTTATTTCTCTCCCAAGTTGTAGGGCTTCTGCTCAACTAGACCCCCAGGTAACTCTGTTTGCTGTTTGCTCCGTGTTTCCATCTCAACTTTGATGTGGTTGCAAGAAGGGATGAGAGAAGTTTCTATCACCTATGCCATTTTTTTCTCTGTTGTTATTTTATTTTTTGTAGGTTAATTTTTACATTGGTTTGTGTGTAAAATATAATTGATTAATTTTTGTATATTAATCTTTTATCCTATAACTTTGCTAATGTCACTTATTAGTTTTATAGTTTTGTGGGAATTATTTAGGATTTTCAATATATAAGGTCATATCATCTGTAAATAGAGTTGGTTTTAATTTTTCTTTCCGACCTAAATGTCTTTGATTTCATATTGCCTAATTGACCTAACTAGAATCTCGAGTATAATGTTGAATAGAAGTGGTGAGAGAAAACATCTTTTACTTGTTCTTGATCTTAGAGCAAAAGCGTACAGGTTTTCGTCTATGATGTTACCTGTCAGTAGGTCAGTAGTAATGTTCTCTCTTTCATTTCTGTTTTTAGTAATTTTAGTCTTCTGGCTTTTTCTCTCGGTCTATCTAGTTAAAGTTTTGTCAGTTTTGTTGGCCTTTTCAAAGAATCCATTTTTGGCTTCATCATCTTTCTCTATTGTTTTGCAGTCTTTATTTCATGAGTGCCCCTATTTTAATGAGGAAATTCCTTTCTGTTCCTACTTTGTTGGTTGATTTTATTAGGAAATGGTGTTGGATCTTTGTCTGCATCTATCGAGATATCGTGTGGTTTTTGTAATTTAATCAATTGATGTGTTATAATGGGCTGAATTATATCCTCCCCACTCTATATGTTGATATCCTAACATCTAGTATTTCAGAATGTGATTATATTTGGAGATGGATGACCATGTGAAGACACAGGAAGAAGATGGCCATTTACAACCCAAAGAGAGAAGCCTCAGAAGAAGCTAACCTTTATGACACATTGATCTTAGAATTTGAGCCTTCAGAATTATGATAAAATAAATTCTGTTGTTTAAGTCACCCAGTCTGTGATAATTTGTTATGGCAGTCCTAGCAAACTCACACATTTGATGTATCACATTTATAGATTTTTTCAGATGTTAAACCAACCTTGCATTCCAGGGGTAATTCCCACTTGGTCATGGTATAACGCCTTTTAGATATTGCTGAATTTGGTTTTCTAGTATTTTGTTGATTTATTTTTGCGTTTATATTCATAAGAGATATTGGTCTGTAGTTTTCTTGTGATGTCTTTGGCTTTGGTATCAAGGTAATATTACCCTCAGAATGAGCTAGGAAGTGTTCATACCTCTTCTATTTTTTTGAAGAGTTTGTAAAGAACTGCAATGAATATTTATTTAAATGTTTGGTAGAATTCATTCATGATAATGTTGCTCCTACATTTTTTTGGTGTGTAGTTGTATTGTTACTAATTCAATCTCTTCACTTGTTATAAGTCCATATAAATTTTCTATTTCTTTTTAAATCAGTTTTGGTATTTGCATATTCTAGAAATTTGTTTTTTTTTTTCTAGGCTACATTAGCATACAATTGTTCATAGTAGTCTCTTATAATCTTTTTTATCTCTGTAAGGTCAATTGTAATGCTTCCTCTTTTATTTCTAATTTTAGTAATTTTAGTCTTCTGGATTTTTCTTGGGATCAGTCTAGCTAAAGGTTTGTCAGTTTTTTCTTTTTCAAAGAACCAATTTTTGGCTTCATTGTCTTTCTTTATTGTTTTTCCATTCTTTATTTTGTTTATTTCTGCTATAATCCTAATTATTTCTTTCCTTCTGCTTCCTTTAAGTTTGGTTTGCTTTTATTTTCCCAGTGTTGTAAAGTGGAAAGTTGTTATTTATTTGGGATATTTCTTCTTTTTTAATGTCAACATTTACAGCTATACATTTTCCTCTAAGTGCTACTTTAGTTGCATTCCTTAAGTTTTCATATGTTGTGTCTTCATTTTCTTTCATCTCAGAATATTTTCTAATTTCCATTGTTCTTTCTTCTTTGGTCCATTGTTTATTTTAGCATATGCTATTTAAGTTCTACGTATTTGTAAATCCTCCAAGTTTATTTAGGTTATTGATTTTTAGTTTATTTAATTGGGGTCAGAGCACATACTTTGTATGGTATCAACTATTTTAAACTTATTGAAGCTTATTTTTGGGCTTGATGTTGGGAAGGACAGTCTCATGTACACAGTCTTTCAACCCTCACTCAGACACATAATAATGAGTCTTGGGCTTGAAACACTTCCTTACAAAGAGAAAAGAGTCCACACAGCCTGTGCTGGGCTTATCATCTTGTGTGGGAATATCTTTCCCATTTTAACCTCAATGAATGTTTTTTTGTTTCTGTTTGGAGCATATGCATCATGGGCACCTGGCCAATCCCATTGTTATATCTTTCCTCTGTGGGGAGGGAAAAAGGTCCTTTCATAGCACAAGAGGAGTGCATTCAGGCAAATTGCCCTGAAATGGCCTCTAGGAGAGATCTGCTGACCATGGGGGACCAATGCCCACTATTGAAGCTGATCTTGCTCTGTCTCTTTATGTAGTAAGTAAAGTGTTGTTCCATCCAGTGCTTGACTGATTGTGTTGTGTTCTTCTTGGCAACATCAGTGCCAAGATGCAAATGGGTAGAAGTGTTTAGAGCTCTCCTTTGTTATTAATAACACTAATCTACTTGACACTTAGGTTTATCATGAAGAATATTTCATGTGCAGTTGAGAAGAATGTATTCTACTATTGTGTGGTATTCTATAGATGTCTTTAAGATCTAAGTGGTTTATAGTATTTAAAATTTTTTTTTATTTTATTAGTTTCAAGTATACAGTACATTAGTTAGACATTTATATAGTTTATAAAACAATCCCCCTAATTGCTCCTTCTCTCCTCTGGCTCTCCACCTAGCCTTTACATTAATGCTAACTGCATTCCCTATGCTGTGCTCCCCGTCCCTGTGACCATCAATCAACTTTTAATTTGTAATTCTTTAACCCTTTGCCCCATTCTCCCAGCCCCCCAAATCCCCTCCTCAGATTGTCCTATCTGTGAGTCTCTTTTTGATTAGTTTGTTCTTTTTGTTCCTTAGATTCCACATATAAATGAAATCATATGGTATTTATCTTTCTCTGTCTGACTTATTTCACTCAGCATAATAACTTCTAGGTCCATTCATGTCAAATAGCAGGATTTCATTTTTTTAATGGCTGAGTAATATTCCATAGAATATATGAACCATAACTTCTTTATCCAATCATTTGTTGATGGGCATTAGGTTGCTTCCATATATTGGCTATTGTTAATTGTTCCACCATGAATATAAGGGTGCATAGAACTTTACAAATTATTGTTTTGCTTTTCTTTGCATAAAAACCCAGAAGTGCAATTGCTGGGTCAAAAGATATATCTATTTTTTAATTTTTTGAGAAATCTCCAGACTGTTTTCCATAGTGGCTGTACCAATTTGCAACAGTGTATGAGAGTTCTCTTTTCTCTACATCCTCGCCAACACTTGTTCTTTGATTTATTGATGATAGCCATTTTGACAGGTTTGAGATGATATCTCATTGTGGTTTTAATTCGCATTTTTCTGATGATAGTGACCTTGAGCATCTTTTCATACGTCTATTGGCCATCTGTATTTCCTCTTTGGATAAATATCTGTTCAGGTCTTCTGCTCATTTTTTAATTGGATTGTTTGTTTTTTGTTGTTGAGTTGTATGAATTCTTTATATATTTTGGATATTAACCTCTTATCAGAAATATTATAAGTGAATATCTTCTCCTAATCAGTCGGTTGTCTTTCTGTTTTGCTGATGGTTTCCTTTGCTGTACAAAACCTTTTTAGTTTGATGCAGTACCATTTGTTTATTTTTTCTTTTGTTTCCCCTGCCCAAGTAGATATATCCAAAAAGAAAATACTGTTAGCAATTCAGAAAGTTTACTGCCTTTGTTTTCTTCTAGAAGTTTTATGGTTTCGGGTCTTATATTTAAGTCTTTTATCCATTTTGTGTCTGTTATTGAAAACAGTGTAAGAAGGTGGTCCAGTTTCTTTCTTTTTTTTTTATTTGCATGTATCTATCCAATTTTCCCAACACCATTTATTGAAGAGACTGTCTTTACTCCATTGTATAGTCTTACCTCTTTTGTCATATATTAAGTAAGCATATAGGCATGGATTTATTTCTGGGGTCTCTATTCTGTTCCATTGATCAATGTATCTGTTTTTATGGAAGTACCATGCTGTTTGGTTTATAGTATTTTTAAAGTTTTCTTTTTTCCTATTAATCTTCTGCCTCATCGTTATCTTTTACTGGAAGTAGGATATTAAAGTCTACCATTACCAGTGTTGAATTGTCTATTTCTCCATTTCTGTCAGTTTTTACTTCATGTATTTTGGGGCTCTGTTGTTAGCTATCTATATGCTTATAATTATTATACTTTTCAAATTGATCCTTTTGTCATTATAAAATGTCCCTCTTTATTTCTAGTAATATTTTTGTCTGATATTAGCATAGCCGCTTCAGCTATTGTGGTTGCTATTTTTACATTATGGTTTTCCATCCTCTTATTTTCAACCTATTTATATCTTTGAATCTAAAGGTGTCTCCTGCAGACAACATATAGTTGGATCTTGGTTTTTTAAATCTAGTATGATAATTCTGCCTTTTGATTAGATTGTTTAATCCATTCACATTTAACATTTCTATTAATATAGTTGAATTCATGTTTGCCATTTTACTTTTTGTTTTCTTTATGTCTAATTCTCCTGTTTTTATATTCTTCTTATACTAATTTCTTTTTATTAAGTAAATATTTTCAAATGTAACCTTTAAATTCCTTCAGTGAGTTTTAAACTGTATATTTGAGTCATTTTCTCAGTGGTTCCTCTAGATTTTACTGTATACATTTTGACTTATCAGTATCTCCATTAGATTTATACTAACACTTCTACTGAGATATAAAAATATCACTCCTTTATAGCTCTGTTTTTTTCCTCTTTTTGTTCTATTATTATTATTATTATTATTATACATATTATATCTTGTAGTGGGTTGAATTGTGGCATCCAAAAAGCTATGTTTGCATCCTAACTCCTGGAACTTGTGATGTGACCTATTTGGAAAAAGGGTCATTAATGATGTAATTAAGTTAGGGATCCTGAGATGAGTTAATTCTGTATTTTCCAGGTAGGCACTAATGCCAATGGCAAATGTTTTTATCAGAGACAGAAGAAAGACACAGACACAGAGGGGAAGGCCATATGAAGACAGAGGCAGAGATTGGAATAATACAAATAGCCATCAAATGCTGGATGAGGCAAGGAATGGAATCCCCACTAGAGCCTCCAGCTGGAGTGCAGCCTTGCCAACACCTTAAATTTGGACTTCTCCCCTCCAGAACTGTGAGAGGAACTGTCTGAAGCCACCCAGTTGTAGTAATTTTTTACAGCAGATGCAGGAAACCAATACACATCTCTCTATATTATAAACCCAATAATACATTTTTATAATTATTTGCTTTATAGAATTTTATATACTTTAAGGATGCCGAGAGAAAAAAAGAAAGCAAGTATATATTTAGTGTTTCCTATTTCCCATTACTGGTTCTGTTCATTTGTTTCTGTGGATTCCAATTGCTTTCTGGTGTCAACTTTTTATACAGTACAGCTGTTCTCCCATCACCTCATATATACAGTAATTGGCAAAGCTGCTACATTTCTATATGTTATAAGCCCAACGGTACATTTATATGTATTGTTTCATACAATTACTTTTTAAAGAGAAGAAAGGAGAAGCCTCTGGGAATATTTCACCCTGCCAGAGTCACAATGGGATCTTTCTTGAATGTTCACTGTGAAACCTTGGTGGGGTTCCTGCAGGTAAAGCCCATAAAAGTGTGTTCTACCCCAAGATTGTAGCTTCCAGGTTTCTCACTCTCAAGGTGGTCCACAACTCAGCCTCCAGCAATTTGTCAAAATTTTCATTTAAGTGTTCCCAACCAGTCTCTGGCTCTAGTGGTTTCTGCTCCATAGATGCAGATCTTGGCTATGACTCTCTGGATTTGCCTTTCTCTCCATATCTCAGGATAGAGACTTTCCCTGAAAACTCAGTTCTCTGATGGGTTTAAGAAAAGTCATTTATTCAGCTTTTTGTTGTTTATTGTTGTAAGGACTAGAGTGTCAAATTCTAAGCCATTTACATGTCAGAGCTGAAACTAGAAGTCTGAGTATATACCCTATCAATTAAAAAAATCTTGATAGATACTACATCTCCTTATTTCTGACAATGAGGAAAGACCACTCCCACTGCCTACCTGCTGCCCTTGGTGTTCTGCTGGCTGAATACAAACTAGACTTAACATTGCTGAAAGTTGAAATATGAAGTTTATTTATATCTTAAAACTTTTTCTTGATGTCTTTGGATTTTTTTCTTTTCTATATATTTGATTTCTTTAAGGACATCTATTCAGAATATGCTAGAACTCCCTCTTCTGTGTTTGAAAGCTATATTTTCCTCTTTAATTCTTTTAAATTCTTTGTTCTTTCCATTTATTTTTCTCAACCTTCTCAAATGTTTCTTTTTGTTCTTGACTGTACCAAGCAGAGCCTGTTCACCTTTTTACTGTTTCTAATGTGACTTTACTTTCTGTGATGAATTTATATTTCTCCTCCATTTATTTTATGAATTGTGCCAGCTCAGCTTTCATGGTTTTCTGTGGCCTTTTCATTTTCTCTTTGAAATTCTGTTACTGCATTTCTAGTTCTTAATTCTCTGAGAACCTTTAAAATTGTGGATCTTTTGACTAGAGACCTATAGTCAAAAATTTTATCCACTTTGTAGTAAAAATTTTCAGGTGTGTAATTCTATCAGTAATTTTTCATATTTATTTTCTTATTCTTTCTTGTAATATTTATGTAGATTCTACATTGGCTCCTTTTTGATTATTACTTATTTTTGAGAAGAGTTCCTTCAGGACCAGCTATCTGCAGGTGGAGAATGTAAATGGGTGGGCTGGCAGTACCCTGGACTAATGTGAACATGTCCTCATTTCCTTATTTTCCTTATTTAATGTGTACTTTAGCTTTTAAATATCTCCAACTGATGAGAACCAGCAGCTACAGAGCAATTCATCATCCAAAGTTTTCTCTTTATCTTACTACATCCTTGGATTCACTCTTGCAATAATAGAGCTTCTGCTCACTATCACATTCAGTCCTGCCTTTTCTCTAATTTTGTGCTAGAAATAGAATTATGAGCAAGTTATACCTGATTCAGCCTATGTACCTAGATCTTTTTGTTCTAAACAAGGAGTCATTGGTTTTGCATCTCAGCGCAAACCATTACCCTGGAAAACTCCAATCTACCAGCTTCTCCCAAGGTCTCTTGTACATCTTGATCCAATTTTCATGGCACTTGGGAACTTCTTTTCATACATATCATGGTTGAAGTTCAGATGTTTTATAAAGTTTCATCAAAGATGTAATTTTATTTTATTTTTTAAAATTTATATTTAGTATTTTTATTTTTTGTTAGCTGTACTTTTTATTGTTTTTGGTAGGTTTTGTGGAAGAGAAGGGACATTAAAATGTCCATTTTCACTTATCCATAATTGGTAGAAATCTCACTTTTTGTCTAGTTATTGCAGGTATATAGAAAAGCTGTTTTATATTTTCATTTTTAAGCTAATCATCTCATTGAACTCTTTAGTTCTAATTATTTTTTCTTTAATTCTCTGGGATTTAATAAACAGAAAATGATATTACCTATAAATTTATCATTTAATAATATATTTTATTTTATTCTTTTTTCCAACACCCCTCTCACATACATTTCCTTATCTTGTCAGAATATCTGAGTCAGTGTTGAATAATTACTATGACATAAAGTGTCCTGTTATGCTCATGATTTTTCATGGGAATAATTCTGGTGCTTTATTGTTTAAAATGAAGATGACCACTGTTTTGTGATAGCTGCCAAATTTTTATCAAATTTCTTTTAAGCATCTATCATAATAATGATCGGGTAATATTTTGTTTAGCATTTCTGGAAACCATAATATAATGTGAGTTTGTGTAGAGTCCTTTTTAGATACTGTTGATAGTATCTTTCTCAGATTTTTATTTCAGGTTAGACACTATCTAATAAACTGATGCTCTTAATACAATGACATTCAGCAAATTTAAGTTAAAAAAAGTAAATATAAAAGTCTAGGACTTTTTGATCTGTGGCTTAATAGCATCTAAGAAAAAATGGGTGTGAATATTAGTTTTCTATCCATCATGAAAAAGTATGTGGTGTAGCTGTTAAAGAACCAGATACAATTTAAGACTCTGTTGTTTGACATGTAGTATTTAGAATCAGAAGACCAAATCTCCTCTTCTTGGATTTGATTTGACCAACCTGGAGTATGACTAAGTTCTGAGGGCTACACTTTGAAGATGTAATAAAAAAATATTTTTATAAAAAGGTAATTTTTGAAAAATTGGCACATAATTATGAAAAGTAGTAAGTAAACACAGCATAGAGTTAGAGCAAAGATTCATAAAGAAAGGTCCAAAAGCTTTATATGATATTATATGAAGGAGAAAAACTAGTTCCTTGATACTAGAAACTTGATAAAGAAATTCTGTAGTAATGTGTTATTGGTAAAGAGTTCAAATAAAAAAAAAAGAATGACATAGTGATATAGATTTCTACCCTCAAAGAACTCCCACTCTGTTAGACTTGATTTGGATACTTTATTAAGCTATTTTATAGGATGCAGATTTGCTTAATGTGATTGTGGTGTCTTGTCTTTGAATTTATGTTCCATAAATACATAATATATTCCCAGGGAATAAGCTTAAGTACTAAGAAAATCCTATTTAAAGAACAATATTATTTTGCTGGCCACTCTTTGGTGGGTATCAGATTTACTATTTTCTTGTTTGACTTCACGATTTCTAATAGGAGCTTATGCATTATGGCTAGAAATCTTTTGAATTACAGCTTAAGGCCAAGTTTGGTGGAATAGTTTTGACAATGGAGTCTAAGCAGAATCGGGACTATGCTTTTATGTAGAGTCCACTTATTAAAGTTGTATTTGTACCTAATTAAAAGTTTGAAAATGCCTGAATGAGGAGAAACTATGGAAAATGGCAAAATGAAATAGTAGAAAAGAATGGTTGTGATAAAGAAACATTTTGTTAATTCCTGATTTTAATGTTTACCCAGTCATCTTATAGAAAAGGAAAAATTCTTGAGATTTCCTCATCTTTGGGATATCCAAATAGCTCCTAAATATTGCTTTCCCACAAACCTCAGTTATGCCTAAATATATGGAGGTAGATGGTGGGCTAAAAGTCAGGGCCTTCCAAAAGTTGAGTACATCCTCCAGGTATATTTCATCTGCTGCTAATGGAAAAATGAAAAGTATAACCTTTCATCTCCAAGCAGTTAGCTTGGTTAGCAGCTTTAAATTAAAATGTAATGCAAATCCTAATCTCTGTCACTGAAGTAGATAGTTAGTTTTGATTCTGAAATTTAGTGAAGAATAAATTTAATCTTTATGAGTTATTTCACATTCTCCAATGATGGCTATACTTATGACTCTACCTAACACTTCAGTGGGCTGATTGACATGTTTCTTGCTTTATCCAAGACATGGGGTCAATGATTTTTTGGTTTCTTAATTCAGAAAGAAAAAATTAGTCAAGGGCTTTTACTACTTACATTGCCTTATATCTCAGCCTGCCCTACCTTTCTGGAAGAGATAAGAGATGGGTTTGTGATGTTCCAGGGAGGTGATTGGTTCTTAGTGGTACACAGGAGTTAGCAATTCCACTTTTAGTCTTAAAACCAGAATGCTGGAGCTGCCTGCTCCCCACTCCAGTTTAGTCAGCAATTTAAAAAGTTGTATTGAAATATTCAAACATATACTGAAGTTGAAAGAAGTGTGTAACCCCTATGTATCTTGCACTCAGCTTCAATAATTATGAATTCTTTTAGGCGGTTTTCTGATCAGAAAATAGAATGCCCTGAATTCTTCAGTTCTTAATCTGTAGTCGGCTTTTGTCTTTCAAATTTTGGTTCTAGGGGCTCTGAATACTGCAATTGTATTAAAAGAAGGGTTTGAGTATGAGGAATTTAGTGTTTAACAGTCATTTAAGTCAATCTCTTTTTCAGCTCGCCTCTCTCAGGGAAAGCGACTGGTTGGTTGTAGGGTGTTAGGCTGAATTCGAAGGTATTTATTTCTTGTAGCTCAGAGATATTTTTCACGTAACTGATCACGATCCTGATTTTAGTGCTTAAGACTGGCTTAAAAAACAAAGTTGGAGAAAGTATGGGCATCCAGCCTGTTCCTCCGCTCATTACTGTTTTCCAAATATTTACAGAAAGTAAATTTACAGAGTAGTTTTCTGGTCACACTCTGGAGAGTATCTCGGTACTTTCTCCTCCACTTCGCACGTCCTGTTTGGGGATGAGTTGTCAATCTTTCTGAGTTTCTGGTGCTTGATATTTATTGGTTCCTGACCTCCAGTCTCATCCTTAAGGGCCGCTTGCAAGTACTCCTAGTAGAGTCCCCTGAGGAAAGCGGAACGTAGGACCGTAAGCCTTGCGCTCGCCCACTTTGGTGCCTCGCAAAACGGGAGTCCCGGGGAAACTTGAGGGGGACACTGTTTCTCAAGTTGCCCCTCGCTGGTCGCCTCTGTTGAAATCTTAGAGGCTCCTGGGATATAAGAAGGTGCAAGAGAGACTTTAACCCGCAGCGGAGAGACTTGGAATCCAGCACGGAATGCACCGCAGCACTAGGTTTGGGGGCTGCTATCTCCTTAAATCTCGAAGGCGTGGTCGTTCACGGTCACGGTTCCGCCTCTACCGCCTCCGCCCCGCGGTTCCTCTCTGAGTTCCGCCCTCTTCCGCGGGCACTGTAGGGGGTCAGTGGGTCCGAACGGAGAAGCTAGACACTCCGTTCTCCAACAGTTGACGAGAGAATCCTAGCTGAGCTCAGCGCCAGTTACAAGTCTTAAGGCAGAGGTGGTGCAAATTAAGACTGAGGCGGCCTCGGGGCTTTGTCCTAGGAAAACATCGTTAAGGGAAGGTGTGTTAGGTTCTCAGAGCCTCCTCCTTGCCCCGCGCTGCTCGCGTTGCCGGGACTTGGGGCGAGATCCCAGCCAGCGAGGAGTGGAGACAGTGCTTCCCCGACCCGGCCGTTTACCTCGTCTCTGCACCTCTAGGCGGCGCTGCGCTCCTCCGCACCCGGCAGGCTCCGCTTCCCCAGACGGTTGCCAAGTCTCAGTCCAGCAAGCCTAGCTCCTCGCCGGCCAGCCCTGGGCTACCTCGGTATTCAGGAGGAGGAACTTTGGCTGTCTCTGCACCTCTAGCCGGCAGCAGCGGCCGGCGGGCCCTTGCTCTTTACCACGGCTCGTGCTCTCCGGGGGTCCAGAGCATGGTCCCAGGTCACCGCTGGCGGAGCGAGGATGCCAATAGGGAGGATGGTTGGCTGGAAGGTGGCTGTTTTATGTTTGTGGGTCTCCTGCGGCTCTGCTGCTGGACAGCTAGAATACTCAGTGTTGGAGGAGACTCAGCGGGGCGTAGCCGTAGGCAATGTTACCGCGGACTTGGGGCTGTCAGCAGCAGCTCTGTCCTTGCGGAACTTTCGCTTCCTTTCCAGCCACGACGAGCCTTACTTCGGGGTGGATCTAGCCAGCGGTAGCTTGATGGTCCGAGAGCCAGCAGATCGCGAACGGCTGTGTGAGGCCAAAGTTGCCTGCGTCCTGACCTATGAACTGGTGCTCGAGGACCCGTTGGAGCTGCACAAAGTGCGCGTTCACGTCCTGGACACCAACGACAACTCGCCTCTCTTCCCTGCCGGAGACGTGCAGCTGCACATCCCCGAGTTCCTAATGCCTGGGTCCCGCTTTACTCTCCCTAATGCCCAAGATGCCGACGAGGGAAGTAACGGGGTGCTAAGCTACAGGCTGAGCCCCAGCCAGCACTTTCGCCTGGACATGGGGTCGCGGGTCGACGGCAGCGAATACCCAGAGTTGGTATTGGAGAAAGCGCTGGATCGCGAGGAGCGCGCCACGCACCGGCTAGTGCTCACGGCGCGGGACCACGGGCAGCCAGCACGCTCCGGAGACGCCCAAGTCACCATCGTCGTGGTGGACACAAATGACAATGCACCTGTATTTGAGCGCACAGTATACCGCACCAAGGTGCCGGAGTCTGCGCCCAACGGGACTGTGTTACTCCGAGTGCAGGCCTCAGACCCGGATGAAGGCACCAACGGGGAAATCCGGTATTTCTTAAGCAATAGCACGCACGCAAAGCTGCGACACCACTTTCATGTGCACCCTAGAAGTGGGGAGGTGAGGGTAGTTGCTTCACTAGGTCTGCCTGAAACGCTGTTGGAGGCATACATCGAGGCAAGGGATGAAGGCACCTTCGGTCTAGCTAGCACCGCCAAACTGCTGGTGGAAGTGACTGACGTGAATGATCATGCCCCTGAAGTGAACCTCCTGACTCTTTCCAGTCCAGTTTCTGAGGATGTCACCCCTGGCACAGTGATTGCTCTCCTTAGTGTAAAGGATGATGACCTTGGTCCCAATGGGAAGGTCACTTGTAGCATGTCCAGTGGAGGCCCTTTTAAAATGAAGGCTTCCTTTGACAATTACTACAGTTTGCTGATTGATGGGCCACTGGACAGGGAGCAGGTCAGCGAATACCAGGTCCTGATCACTGCCTCAGATGGTGGCTCTCCCCCACTTACTGTCCGCAGGACACTGACTGTGTCAGTTGCTGATGTGAATGACAATACACCAAGCTTTCCTCAGCAGCAACAGGAACTTTTTGTGGCTGAAAACAATGGCCCTGGAGCCTCTTTAGGCCGTGTGTTTGCCCAGGACCCAGACCTGGGGAAGAATGGACTTGTCTTCTATGCACTGTTGGATATTATCTCTGAAGGGCAGATAGCATCTAGCTTGGTGGCAGTAGAGTCATCCAGTGGGGCTATCACTGCCAGGACTTCCTTTGACTTTGAGCAGCTCAAGGGGTTTAGCTTTCAAGTGGAAGCCCGAGATGGTGGCATTCCTCCCAGAAGTGCAGCGGTGACTGTGAACTTGTTTGTGGTAGATAGGAACGACAATACTCCAGTAATCTTGTTTCCCTTGCCCAGAAATGGTTCTGTCCCAGTGGAAATTGTGCCCCGCTCTGCCAGAACTGGACACTTGGTCACAAAAGTGGTAGCAGAAGATGCAGACAGTGGTTCAAATGCCTGGCTGTCCTACCACATCTCTCAGGCTTCTGACTCTAGCCTTTTTAGAATTTCAGCCAATATGGGAGAGCTCCGTACTGCTCGCTTAGTTCTTCCCAATGATGTGGTTAAACAGAGAGTGGTGGTAGTGGTACGGGACCATGGAGAACCATCACTTTCTTCCTCTGTCACACTAGGTGTGCTGTTGAGCAACTCTGCCCCTCAAGTCCTTCCAGACTTTGAAGATGCCTGGGAAACAAGAGGGTACCTTTCTGCCCAGAACCTGTATTTGGTAATTGCGCTGGCCTGTATTTCCTTTTTATTTCTGGGATGCTTGCTTTTTTGTGTGTGTATCAAGTTGAGCCAGAGCCCAGGTTGTTGCTCTCAGAGCTGCTGTTGCTCTCCAGAGGAGCTGAGGTGTGAAAGAAAGATGGCTTCGAATCCTTGTATGACATCAGCCACGATAGATGTCACTACAATTGAGAGACTTTCTCAGACCTATCTTTATCGGGCCTCTCTGGGACTTGGTTCTGATAATAACAGTTTGCTTCTGCGTGGGGAATACAGTGCTGCTGACCTGAGAAATCTGGCTGCTGGGGTAGGACTTAATTTGCCAATCTCCCACATTCAGATTCGGAATAGGAAAGGAGAGCATGCAAATATCAATGTCATGGTAAGCAAATTTTATGGGATTCGATTCTCTTGACCAGGAGATGGCCACCGGCTATGTCTTAGAAGAACCTTTGGCAACATTTAATTCATTGAGTTAAATACTCATGCTTAGCAATCCCTGTGCCTTACTGGGAGTATAAAAGTATTAAAAGATTTTTCTTGGCCTCAAAGAGATTATAGTGTATTTTTGAGAAACAGGGTTAAGAAATTCCAACAAACTGAAGAACAATAAAAGTAATATAGCATAAAGGTCAAAAATTAAAAATAATAAAGTGCCAAAATTTCTGGTGCACAAAATAAATGACCTGAAATGTCTTTAAAAATTCCTTTAGGAATTTCTTTAAGGGATTTCTTAAAGCAAATATCCCTTCATTCAAAAAAATATTTTGAGCAGCAGATATGTGTAAAGCATTCTGATACCTAAAGTGGGAATGAAAAATATGTGTCATTGCATAATACAAGCTTAATATCATGGAAGATGAGACATTTATTCAAACTTTACAATGCATGATTAAAATATCCACTCAGTGTTTGTAAGTACATAGAAATTATAAGCATGTCTCAGAACACCTATTTGTACTGATAGACAATAACATTATTGTGTATAGGACTTGACAACCTTTTTTTTTGTGTTTGAATTGATATATTTCACAAAGAAGATGAGTAATTGTTATATCAGAAACATGAATGTGTTCCATTTAAAGTCTTTTCAACTTGGAATTAATAATCTTATTATTTTAGAAGCCAATATACTTAGAATTAAGTAAATGCCATACTTGAGAGTAATGCATCTAATAAATATTAAATTATTTAAACACTTCAATTTATCCAGAGTGGCCCTTGGCATTTCAAAACTTTTTGAATGGAGTGGGAGCAGTTGGGATAGCAATTTTACAGTATTTCTGACTTTTCACAGAGATCATGGATAGAAGGGAAGGAGGTATGCAGAAATTAGGGAAGGGAAGGAAGATTCCTTATTTTACTATTCCAGATAATGAGGGGGAAAATGGGTTATAAGTTATTTTCTTTCAAATAATAATGTTAATTGCAAATAAAATAGATTTACATTCATTATAATTTTGCACATTTAATATTTTCACATGACATAGTAGAAATAAGTATATATGATATGATTAGTAAATACTTTTTGAATGAATGAATACATAAAATTTGAATATATGAATTGGATGATAAAACTCCTCAACATAGAGGGAAAAACATTAACTTACCTTTCTATTTTACATGTGTGTATATAGTTAACAGTTTAAAGGTCAGTTTCTAATGTATTATTTTGATGATTATTTTCTTCCTCATGATGTATAATAATGAAACAACACAACAGAGAGATTTTCTGGTCCTAGAGCAAGCCTGGAAAAGCTCAGTGCTGTTCTGGGGCTAAATATGAGTCTAATTCCTGTAGATAACAAAGTGATTAGTAGGGATACACATCATTACATTGTAAAATTTACAGTGAATACAAATTAAGATTTAGTTTTTTTTTTAAAGAGAAAATTGGTACACAATATGTTATTTGAAATTTCAGGTATCAAAACTCTTAATATATAAATTCTCTTCCTATCAAGAAAATTCACCATTTATTTTTTTATTTCATTGCTTTCTGTAACAAGGAGAGATGAAAATACAAATAGTGTCTATGAAGTTTGAGAATCAGGAATTGTTTGAGAAACATTTTGACTAGACTAGAAAAGAAATATAAGTAAATGATAACATGACCAATAGATCTGGAAGTTAGAAGAAAACCTAGCTATTTAAAAGGAAAAATATAGCTAATAACAGAAAAAAATGTTCCCTAGGCCAAATTTTTTAACTTATATGAGGGATAAACAAAGTAACAGAGATATACTGTTTATACATGCAGAAATATTGTGCCATCCCATTCACTCAGCTGAGCACTCTTTTTCCATCATTGATATTTCATTTTTTAGGTAGTCTATTGTCCGCTAATGACTTTTCTGGGCTGGATATTTCCTTATATATAAAGAAAGTGTGATATCCAAAAACATGGTAAAATAACTTTTATAAAGCTGGAGTATTTATAATTCACACAGGCATTTATTATTTACTTCTTCCTATCCAATTGCATATAGATCTAATTTTGATTCTTTTGAAAAGATTGCTTATCATAGTGTTTCATTGAATGCCTTAATAACAATTACAGGATTCTAGAAATAAGATATTTATTGCTTGAATTTTATAAAACAAAAACCCTTAAAAAGAGTACAATTCTATAATACTTTTAACTATACTATAACTTGAATCATACAGAATCATGTTGACATATATGTGTTTATATTTTGTTAAAATTCTAAGCTCTTCTTATTTTAGTTTACAGTGGATTTTAACATAGTTTACAGTACTAAAATTTGTCAGTTTAAGATATTCAAGAAGACATTTATATCTATATATCTCCTATTGATAATATTTAACAGATATAAACAGAATTGACCCACTATGCAACAGACAACATGTGTCTCATGTCAGTTTATTCTGTTAAGATTCTTGATAGGTGACAGAATTTTTTTTTAGGTTGGTATCTAAGATGGTACCTCTGAGATATAAATTTCTACTTCATATTTAAAATTAATTGCATTGGCAGTTTTTAGATAATGAATATTAATGTGGCAAAAATGCACAATAGCATGCAACTGACTTATTAAATAGTCCACATGAAAATTATAATTTGAACATACAAATGTTACACTGATGTTTTTCTGGAATTATATCAGTTTCTTTTGCCAGGATATAGAGGGTATAAGATATTTCCCCTTTGCAGTATCATTTATTAACAGAGTGGTAGAATGTTTTTTTGGCATTCTAGGTGTTTTTATTTGTTAACATATATTCCATAAGTAGACTTTTACATAGGTTAATTAGATGTTTCCTTATGTCTATTTGACTTTGAAGTTGGTAACCATACTTGGAAAAACTTTAGAGTGTTGTAACTAAGAAAGCTTTGCATGACATATGAAATATATTCAGATTTTAAAAAATGTAGAAAGTACAGTAGCATTTGTTTTATAATAGAGAAACCTCAAACTATTAAAATGGAAGAAAAAGAACATCAAAACTTGAATGGACAGATGGGAAAAGCAACATCTGGAAAACGTATGGGTAGGAAAGTTTTGACAACATATCTGATAATGTTAATGACCTATTGATTTTTGTTGCCTTCAGTGTTTGCAGTTAGAGGGAAACAATAATATTCCAGAGACTAAGTACACTTAGCTGTATTGGGATGAAGGTGGACTAAATTGCTAAAAGGTTTTTACATTGCTCAAATGCATATGATATGAATATCAGAAATAGCATTTGGCAGAACGTCAAACGAATATAGATCACAGTCTAGGATTCTGACTAAAGTGTTATGGGAAGTAAGGAACTTGTTGGTACAGATTATTCTTAAAAACTGAAACTAAATGATAAAGGTGGTTATTCATTTTGTTCCTAATTTTAATTTATGAGATGAGAATGGTTCAGGATACAAATAAGTTTAATGTTTCTTTTATACTGCATTTATGAAAAAGAATTAGGATAATAATTTCCTCCTAAAGCTACAAACACAGAAGGTCATTGTTTATTCATCTATAACTTGTCTTGGAATCTACGAATGAATATGCAATCATATATTCCTGAGCTACAGAGAAAGAGAAACACCTCTGTGTCCTATTCCAAATTCTTGGCTGTCCCCAAAGCCATCTGGTTGCCATCTACATATATACTGTTTTCATAGCAGAGCTCTAATGACATACACGTAAAAAATGTACTCTCTGAATTCAGACACATCATGCTTATTCTTTAGAATCTTTGAGCAAAGTTTATAACTGTTTTGTGCAGACTCAAAATGATGTTCATACAAAATAAAAGCAACTAATTAAGACATCTTAATATTGGGTTTTTGCTCCTATATTCATCACTTGAGATTAATCTGTCATTTTCCTTTCTTATAAGGGTTTGGTGTTAAGGTTATGCTGATATTATTAAACAATTCTTTTTCTCTAGAACAGGGGTCCCCAACCCTTGGGCTGCAGGCTGGTACTGTTAGGAACCTGGCCACACAGCAGGAGGTGAGTGGCGGGCTAGCCAGTGAAGCTTCATCTGTATTTGCAGCCGCTCCCTGTGCTAGCATCACCACCTCAGCTCTACTTCAGATCATCAGGCACTAGATTCTAAAAGGAGCACTGATCCCTGGTGCCAAAAAGTTTGGGGACTGCTGCTCTGGAGCACATGTTTACTTAGATTGGTGATATTTCTTTCTTCAATATTTAATAGTATTCACTAGTGATGCCCTCTGTTCTTTAAGTTTTCTTTGTGGGAAAGTTTGAAACCATGATATCAAATTTCTTTATTAGTAATAAAATTATTCATACTTTTATTCTTGTTTTATTTCAGTAAATTCTGTTTTTTTAGAAATATGTTAATTTCATCTAAATTTTCAATTTTTTTAAAATTCAATTTATTGGGGTGACATTGTTTAATAAAATCATATAGGTTTCAAGTGTATAATTCAATAATACATCATCTATATGTTGCATGGTGTGTTCACCACCCAAAGTCAAATCTCCTTCTGTCACTGTATACTTGACCCCTTTACCCTTATCAACCTCCCCACACCCCACTTTCCCTCTAGTAACCACTGAACTGTTGTCTGTGTCTATGAGTTTTTGTTTGCCTTATTCATTGTTGCTTTCAGTTTTATATCCCACATTTGAGTGAAATCATATTGTTCTCAAGTTTTTCTGTCTGACTTATTTTGCTTGCATGATTATCTCAAGATCTATCCATGTTGTTGCGGATGGCAATATTTCATCTTTTCTTATGGCTGAGTAATAGTCCATTGTAAATATGTACCACATCTTCTTTATCCAGTCATCTATCAAAGGACACTTCAGTTGTTTCCATGTCTTGGCCACCATGAATAAAGCTTCATTGAACATCAGGGTGCATATATCTTTATGGATAAATGTTTTCAAGTTTTTTGGGTAGTTACCCAGAATAGGGATTGCTAGGTTATATGGTAATTCTATTCTTAATATTTTGAGGAAATTCCATACTGTTTTTCATAGTGGCTATACCAATTTACATTTATACCAGCAGCATATGAGGGTTCCCTTTCCCCCACAATATCTCCAACACTTATTACTTGTTGATAATAGCCATTCTTACAGGTGTGAGGTAGTGTCTCATGATTTTGATTTGCATTTTCCTAATACCTAGTGAAGTTGAGCATCTTTTAATAAGTCTGTTGGCTGATTGTATGTCTTCTTGGGAGTAGGGTCTGTTCAATTCTTCTGCCCATTTTTTAATTGGATTGTTTTGCTGTTGTTGTTGAGTTGTATGAGTTCTTTACATATTTTGGATATCAGCCCCTCATTGGGGGCATTGTTTGCAAATATCTTCTCTGGTTCAGTTGGTTGCCTCTTGTTGGTGTTTTTTTATTGTTGTTGTTGTTTGTTTTTGTTTGTTTATTTTTGTTTGTTTGTTTTGCTGTGCAGAAGTGTTTTAGTTTGATATAGTCCCATTCATTTATTTTTGCTTTTACTTCCCTTGCCTTTGAGGTCAAATTCATCAAATCCTCTCTAAAACCAGGGTCCATGAGTTTAGTACCTATGTTTTCTTCTATGCAATTTATTGTTTCAGGTCCTGTATCTAGGTCTTTTATCTATTTTGAATTAATTTTGGTGTATAGTGACAGATAGCAGTCACTTTCATTCTTTACTTTTATTCTTTTGCATGTGGCTTTCCAATTTTCCCAGCACCATTGAAGAGGCTTTCTTCTCTCCGTTGTATCTTTTTCACTCCTTTGTTAAATCTTATTTGTCCATATATATGTGGGTTTATTTCTGGGCCCCATTGGTGTCTGTTTTTCTGACTTTACCATGCTGTTTTGAATATTGTCACTTTGTAGTATAACTTGAAGTTAGACAGTATGATACCTCTAGCCTTGTTTTTTTTTTCTCAGGATTGCTTTGGCTATTTGGGGTCTTTTGTGTTTAATACAGATCTGATGATTTTTTTTGTTGTTGTTCTATTTCTTTAAAAATATGCCATTGGAATTTTTATGGGAATTGCATTTAATCTATATTATTGCTTTGGGTAATGAGGCCATTTTAACTATATTTATTTTTCCAATCCATGAACATGGAATATCTTTCTCCATTTTTTTGTGTGTCTTTTTCAGTTTCTTTCAATAATGTTTTGTAGTTTTCAGTGTATAGGTCCTTCACATCCTTTATTAAGTTTATTCCTAGGTATTTTATTCTTTTTGTTGCAATTGCAAAATAAATAGTTTTTTTTTTAATTTTTCAAAATTTCTCACATTATTTTTTAAGATAAGTTATAACATACAATATATTCTTCTCCACTTTGATTTTGTCACTTAGAAAATATAAACTTGCAATTGATCCATAGTAGTACATAGAAATATTCCTTGTTTCCTAATGATGTCTTTTGAATAACAGAAATGTCTAATTTTAATGAAAACCAGTTTAAAATATTTTCTTTTTTACTTAGTACTCTTTCTGTCCTTTTAAAGAAAATGTAGCCTACTTCAAGGTTATGAACTGAACATATGCCCCTATATTATCTTCTAGAATATTGCTGTCTAATGGAACTTTCTGATATGTTGGAAATTTTTTTATCTACATATTTAAGATATATGGCTACTGAGCACTTAAAATATGGCTAGTTGAAACTGTGGGACTGAATTCTTAATGTTACTAATTTTAATTAATTTTAGCTTAAGTTTAAATAGCCATATCTGATTATTGGTTGCCATCATTCCAGCAGCTTTCTTGTTTTAACTTGCACATATAGATTTTTAAATCCACTTGAGCTTGTTTTTTAAAGTATGGTGTAATGTAGGAGCTGAGATTCATTTTTGCCATGTGTAAATCCAGTTGGATTTTCTACATACACAGTACCACTTACTAAAAAGATCATCCTTTTCTCACTACTCTGCATTGCTATCTTTGTCATAAACCAAATGACTAGATATTTGTGTCTATTTCTGGATTCTCTGTTCTGTTTCATTGGTCTATTTATCTATTCTTTTGTCATTCTTAGTAACTTTTAATACATATTAATATACATTTGTGTCAGTTTTCTCACTTTGTTATTCTGCCTCAAGATTAATTTAGCTTTTTTTTGGCCTTTGCACTTCTATATGTATTGTAGATTCAGTTTGTCAATTTTTACTAAAAAAAAAAACCTGCTCTGATTTTAATTGGTATTACATTAAATCTGTGGAAACTATGGGGCACTTAACATATTTTATATGGATTTTTATTGACTATAAAAAATATGGAATTTATTGATATAATGACAATATGTCCATAAACATGTCTTCCATTAACATGATATATTCTTCCATTTATTTTATTTATTTTCTTCCAATGTTAGTGTGTGTTTGCATGAGTGTGTGTAGAGATATCATACAATTTGCATTAGATATTTGATATTTTATTGCTATTTTAAAATTTAGGTTTATAATTTATCATTGTAGGTATATAGATATAAAATTGATTTTTATATTAACTTTTTATCCAGTGTCCTTACTAAATTTATTTTAAAATTTAACATTTTTATGTTACTTTATATTTTTTGCATATACCATCATGCTATCTCCACGTTAATTTATTTATTTACTTTTAACTTTCTAATCATATAGTTTTCTTGTTATATGGTTTTGTGCATTGTTAAGTTGAAATAAAGATAATGAGTAGTCTTGTCATATTCCTAATCTTAGAGATAAACTTTTTGATAGTTAACATGAAATATATTATTTGATTTTTTTTCAGAGACCCTTTATCAGGTTAAGGAAGTTTCCTTCCCTTTCTAATTTACCAAAAGTTTTTTAAAAAATCATGAATGAGCGTTAAATTTGTCAAATATTTTTCTGTTTATTGAGGTGACCATATGATTTTTATCCTTTTATTCAAATTATGAGTTACATTAGTTGATTTATTAATAATAAACCAATCTTGCATTCTTGGAATAAACCCAAGTTGGTTATAATATATTATCCTTATTTATATTACTATGTTTAGTTTCCTAACAGTTTGCTTAGAATTTTAAAAAATCTGTGTTTATGATAGCAATTGGCTTGTAATTTTTTATTCTTGTAATGTAAAAAAATTTTTTTTGATGACACTGGTTAATAAAATCCAGTAAGTTTTAGCTGTGCAATTTAACAATAAGGCATATATATTGCATTGTGTGTTCCTCTCTCATAGTCAGATTTCTTTCTATCATCACATATTTGACCCTTTTTACCCATCTACCATCCTCCTGCCCCTTTCCCCCTACCCTCTGGTAACCACTAGTGTATTATCCATGTCCATGAGTCTCTGTTTGTCCTGTTCATTTGTTGCTTTTAGGTTTATATCCCACATATAAGTGATATCATGTGATTTTCAACTTTTTCTGTCTGGCTCATTTTGCTTAGCATGATTATCTTGAGGTCCATCTATTGTTGTCACAAATGGTAGCATTTCATCTCTTCTTATGGCTGAGTAATGTTCTATTGTATATATGTACCACAGCTTCTTTATTCAATTGTCTGTTGTAGGACTCTTTGGTTGCTTCCATGTCCTAACCACTGTGAATAATGCTGTTATTAACATTGGTGTGCAAATATCTTTTCAAATATGGGTTTTCTAGTCCTTGGGGTAAATATCATTAGAGGCATTGCTGGATCATTTGGTAGATCAATTCTTAGTTTTTTGAGGAACCTCTGTACTGTTTTCCATAGTGGCTGGACCAATTTGCAGTCCCACCAACACTGGATGAGGGTTCCTTTTTCTTCGCATCCTCTCCAACATTTGTTATTATTTGTCCTGTTGATTATAGCTATTATAACAGGTGTGAAATGGTACCTCATTGTGGTTTTGATTTGCATTTCCCTAATAGCTAGTGATGTTGAGCATCTTTTCATATGTTTGTTGGCCATTTATATGTCTTCTTGGGAGAAATGTCTATTCAGGTCCTTTTCCCATCTTTTGATTGGATTGTTTTTGTTGTTGTTGTTGTTATTGAGTCATATGAGTTCTTTGTATATTTTGGCTATCAGATATTCTTGTAATGTTTTTGTTATAGTTTGTTGTCAAGGCTATGCTAGCCTCATATAGTAAGTTGAGAAGTATTACTGTTTTTCAGTTATTTGGAAAGTTTTTGTAAATTAGTATTTTTTTCTCCCATAAACATTTAGAATGATTAAGAATAAAGCCTTAATAGAATAGAATTCTTTTCATGAAAATGTTTTAAACTATAAATTAAAAATCTATAATAGTTATGGAAATATACAGATTACTTTCTAGTTTATATCAGTTTAGTTAATTGTGATTTCTAATAAATTTGTGCATTTAATCTAAATTGTATAATATATGGACTTAAAGTTGTTTATGATATTTCTTATCATTATTTTAATGATGCAGGTACTATAATGGTGTTTCTTTTTATATACCTCATACTTGTATTTTTTTTCTTTTTGGGGATAAATTTTGATTTTATTAGTTTTTATAATGAACCACATTTTGACAACCAGAAAATAAGACTTATTATCTTCAAACGAGCTCACAGTATTGTAAGCTTCCCCCAAAAAAACGGAAGCCAGAAAACAATGAAATGATATCTTCAAAGGGCTTCAAGAAAACATCTGCAAACCTAGAACTTCATATCTAGCAAAAATATCTTTCAAAAAGGAAAGTTAATAACTGAGGAAATGCATCTCAAGCAGATCTGCACTGAGGGAAATAGCAAGAAATTTCTTTAGGTATATGGGAAATATTCTCAGGTAGAGGCATAGATAGGAAGGAGGGATGAAAGGAAGGAAGGAAGGAAGAAATGAAGAGAGGGAGAAAGGGAAGGAGGTAGGGAGGAAGAAGGAGAGAAAGAAAGAAAGAAGGATAGGAAGAAAGGAAGTCTGAAAGGAAGGAAGCAGAGGAGGTAATATATTCACTGAATAAAACAACAACTATAATGCATAGTAGAATTTAAAATATAAAAGACTGAAAAATATAAGAACAATAACAAAAAATATGGAGCAAAGTAAATAAAATTAAAGGACTTTAAGGCCATTGCATTGTCCTGGAAGTGGTCAAAGTAAAATTTTATATTAGACTTTAATAAGTCAAGAATGCATGTTTTATCTTCTAGGATAATCCATTTAAAATATTAAAAGAATGTGTAACCAATAAGTTAATAATGAGGAGACAACAGGGTAAAAATATACTTAATCTAAAATAAGGCAAGAAAGGGAAAAAGGGCAAGTTAGAAAGGCTAGACTAGGACATGGTTTTATAGTGTAGTGGTTAGCACATCTGCTTTACATGCAGAAGGTCCTGGGTTTGTGCCCCGTGGAGTCATGGTCTATGGTCAATGGCCATGCCACTCTGAACAAGCCCCATGTCTGATTTTGGAAGCTAAGCAGGGTCGGGCCTGGTTAGTACTTGGATGGGAAACCACCTAGGAAGACCAGGTGCCATAGGCATAAATAATAATAAATTTTTTAAAAAGTTAAAAAAAAGGATAGAATAAAAAAATAGTAAGATGACAGATTTAAATTCAAGTATATCAATAGTTATGTAATTATAAAAGACAAAACATTCCAATTAATAAAGAGACTAATCAGAAATTAAACAACCATATGTCATTTATTAGAGACACACTTTTACTAAAAGGACAAAGAATGGTTGAAAGTAAAAGAATTGTTGTGGGTAGCTGCATATCATTCACTGTCATAGTATTTTAGGCTGTCAGTCATTGTAAATGTTGTGCATGTTCATGAAAAGGCAGTATTCTGAAATTGTCTGTAGTAGTACTCTGTATATGTTTGTTAAGTCATTTGTTAATTGTGTTCAAATATTCTGTATTCTGTTTAATTCTTGTTATTTCACGTGACTGAGAAAGTTAAGTTAAAGAGTCCCACTATGAATGGCGAATTGTTTACTTCTCCTTGAATTTCAGTCAGTTTTTTGCTTCATATATTTTGAGGCTCTTTTTTTTTTTTTTTTTTTTAGCTACTTAACCAAATTTAAATATGTAGTATCTTCCTGCTAAATGGAAACTTAACATTATGAAATGACTTCCTTTATCTTTACTTCAGCTGATGATGAAATATTTTAGTTTTTATTTGTCTGAAATGTCATCATTGATAAATATTTTTCTAGCTGTAGATTTCTAGGTTGGCATTTATTTCTTTTTGGCACCTTAAAGTGCTCACTGTCTTCTCACCTGAGTCCTCACTATCTCTGGGTTCCATTCTTGTCTAATTGTGCTGTTTTATGAGTAATTTCTTATTATCTTTCTTTTAGTTTTACTTATTTTGTCATCTTCTGTGTCCAGTATGCTGTTAAAAGTATTCTTTGAGTTTTTTAGTTTACTGTGTCTTCCATTTTAAAAATTATAATTATTATTCAAATCTGCTATGACATTTTTTATTATTTTTTTGTTCCCTGAAAATGTTTTCAAGCTTGCTTTTTTATTTCTTTAAATATATTAAATCTCTGTCTGATAATTCTAGAGTCTAAAGTCTGCAAGGATGTTCCTGCTGCTTTGGCTAGTTTTTGATCACAGCTCCATATTTCTGTGCATACCAGATTTTCTTTGACTTGTGTTGGTCATTACCCTGAAAATAACATTTGTCAGGATCTCTTGAAATCTTGAATGAAAGTGCCTCCCTTCATGATAGATTTCTAGTTACATCTACCAGTTTCTGCATACTACTAATTGTAAACCACTTTAAACCAAATTCAGGACATGAGGGTCCTTGACTACTTAGACTGCCCAGTATACCCAGCTGAAACTCTGCAGGATGTCCAGTATCAAACCACAAGTTTATAGGAATTTTTTCTTTTCCTGTTTTCCTTCTGTCCTGGTTGGGGATGTGTCAAACTCCTCAGCAGTTCTCTGGACTAACGTAGATACTATAACACTTCTTATCTTATGTACATCCTGGTCCTTAATTTCTGTCTTCCTCACCTTACAAGTTTTCTGAATTTATGTCCACCATTGTGTCAGCAAATGCTTTTAGAACAAAAACAAAGTTCAATATTCTGCTCACCTCTCTGGGTTTAAGTTTTCTCCAGAATTTGTCCTCGAAGTCCCCCATTATCTTGTCAGATTTTCAGGCTTTTAAGATAATTGTTTTAATATTTTATCCAGAATATTTAGTTGCTTTCAGTAGGATGGCTGCTCTGAATAATTTAGGCTGCCATTATTTGAAATTCCCTTTCATATAATTTTATCACCAGTAGATTACATCTAAGAAATATTAAAATGCTTTTATGTATGTCTTAAAATATTTGAATTACTTTTCCTTTGAAAATAACAGTATCTCAACTTTTTCCCAAACTCTGATAGGGAGATTTAAATCTCTTACTTTTAATTTTGGAAAAAAATTAATCTGATCTACTATGAAATACTTAGTAATGAATCAAGAGAGCACATGCTTTCACTTATAACATTCAGATAATTAAATTTTATTAAAGGTGATATTTATGGCTTTACTTGACATAAAACAATTTCTATTTTTCTCTATTTAGTCATTCCATTTAATATACTATTTTGGAGCATGAGATGCTCAAGATGTGGAGACAAATAATATATAATCTATAACATTAAAAGATACCTCAACAATAAACAAGTAAACCATCAATCATAATACAATCATATTTGAGCTACAATTGAAATAAATACATGCTACCTAGGAAGCACAGAGGGGAAGCAACTAACTCAGTATGGTGTTTGATGGAGGATGAGGGCAGACTGGGAAATCTTCCCATGTAAGATGTCTCTTTAGCAGAATATTAATGGATGATTTGGGAAGCAAGGAGGTAGAGTGGAGAATGAATATTTCAGGCAGAGCAAAAGCCATAAAGGCATAGAGGAATAAGAAAGTATAAGAGAAGCTGGAAATAGTTCGATTTGGCCAGAGCACACCTTATACGTGTAAGCACATAGAAGTTGAAGCTAGAAAGGTCAATAAGAATCACATTAAGAAGGTCCTTCACTGCAGTGCTTAACATTTTAGATTTTATCATGAGGAGATAGGGAGCCAGGAAGGATGAATAAAGATGTAAAAATAAATTTCCCATTAAAGAATACCACATGATCATAACAGACATTTTGGGAAAAGAAGAAATCATCTGTAATCTCAATATCCAAGTACAATCACAATTATATATTTCCATAGCTTCATTTAAAAAAAATGTTCCATGCATATTTTAAAAAATAGTTGTAATCATATTTAAATATATGATATTTGATTATAAAGTTAATGTCTTTGTTATAGAATATATTAAAATTTAGGAAAGTACATACATTTTAAATTAATACTTTTCCTCACTTAAATATAGTTACGTAAGGTCTTATGTTATTATAAATTCCTTCTCAGCATAATTGTAATGACTATATATATTCCACTAACAACAGTATGTATTATAATTTGGATTATTTCCAGATTAAAAATGTAACTATATAAATTATGTTTAAATTAATATATGTGTGCATTAAGAATGGTGAACTATGTGCTTAGGAAATCAAAGTAAGTTGATTAAAAATTATTTGAGTTATCTTACATCAAATCATATAAAGGTGCCAAGGTAGATGATGTGCATCCAAGTAATTATAATTTTTATATTTGCCAATAGTAAAAAATATAATGGCAAAGAGAGATCTCATTCAGAAGAGCCATAAACATAAAATACCTAAGAATGACTTTAGTGAGAAATGTGAAGTATAAATATAAAATTTTGTTGAAAAATATTTTAAAATTTTATATCAATAGAATGGTATAATGCATTCTTAGATAAAATATTACAAAAGTATATTTTCCCCTAATATACTTTGGCTTTGTGTTAATAAAAATTCCACTGGGATTATTGTTTTACCTTAACGTGACTTTTTTTCCCTAAAATTTACCTCTAAGAATATCACTAAGAAAAAAAAATTGAAAAAAACTGAAAGAGTTTAAGATGTAGAAGTTCCATTATCAGAATTAAATTTTAGTTAAACATCATTAGTCATATTATACAGTATCCATTGGATAGGACTTAGTGGAGGAAGGGAGATTGAACTACTACTGAGATATTCAGGTAAGAAATGATAAAGATTTAAACTGAGGCTAGAGGAAAGAAATTTAATGTGATATAAGGGGTAGACTCAATAGGGCTTGATTACTAAATGTGAGAGATACAGTAAAATAAGAAATAGGCACTATCAAAGTTCATGGACATGATGAATTCATGTCATCTAGGTAGAGGTAGACCTTAGCAGTTGAATTTGTTAATCTGAGGGAGACCTGAATTCTAAATAGGGATTTTGAGTCTTCTGCATAAAGGTGATCATTGAAGTCTGGAGTGTGAATGAAACTATCTATGAACTATGCATAAAGTGGTAGGGACAAGGTCAAAATCTTAGGGACCACATTTAAAGTTCTAAGAGAATGAAAATCCACAACCTAATGGAGAAGAAACAGTAGGAGATGTAGAGGGAAAATCCTGGAATGGGTGCTTTATTCAAATCAAAAGAGGAATGTTTCAAGAAAAAGAGATTGGTTGCAGTTATAGGAAGTCACAGGAAAGTCAAGTAAGGAGAGATTGCTAAAGTGTTTATTGGGTCAGTCTGATATTATTGAATACTTTAGTGTTAGTGGCTTCTTCCACTCAAGGATTTTCTCATCTCCCCCCACACCTGCTGCCCCAAACTCTGGTGGTTGTGGTTGCTACTGGCTTCTTCCTCTGTTCCTCATGTTAGAGAAACTGAGGGCTATCTGTCATGCTGTGCTACAACCATGGGGAAATGAATTAACTTCAATAATTTCTTTATCTCTGACTAAGAGGTTGAATGAATGTTTGGAAAGTTAGTTATCAAGAAATGGATACTCTTAAAGGAATACACTTTAACCCTGATGGACATAGTATAAAGATGAAATAAAAAACTATTAAAACCAGTCAATTTAAGTAATATAAATTCAGAGAAGTGAGATGACTGCCTCAGTGAGTATTTAGGTATTTATGGGAGCTGTATGAAATACATTATAATATGAGATTTTTTTGTTAATGAAAACAAAATATTGCTGTGAACATAATTCTGTGTTTATTTTACTACATTATGAATTAAGAATTTTAGAGACAAATCAGAAATTGGCTCATTTACCATTGGTTGAGAGTATAAATTGGCACAAATATTTGGGGAAGCACTTTGGCATATCTAACTATAATTAAAATGTGCATACTTTTAACTAAGCACCTCTCAGAATAAACACACAGGCATATACATGCACATACTTTTGGAAATACATCTAAATATTCAATCATGAAATAAAAATAAGTTATGAAATATCCATATAATGAATATAATACAGCCATTACTAATAATGAAACAAAATTATATGTACTAACACAGAAGGATGCCCATTATATATAAGTAAAAAATACTAAAGAAAGTTGCATGGTAGTGTGTAGAGTATGGTTACATTTTGGTAAAGTATATAAATGTGGATATTTATATATGAATAGGTAAAAGTCTGGAGGGATATACAATTATCTGTTAATGGTGTAGTCTACAGAACAATGGGATTTGAAAGGACTTTCACTTTTTTGCTTTTTATAATTCTAGAAGGATTGAATTTTGTATAAGCAGCATATATTTTTAATATTGAACCTAAATAAAATAAGTAGAAGACCAAGAAAAAAATAAAAATAAATCACACCGGAAGTATAACCAAAATTTATCTTTTAAAAACCTAAAATATGTGGCTATATGTTCACTTTTTCAAAAAGCACGTGTGTGTACAACAGAAGCTGTTTTACAACAGTACAAGCATATGTGCTTTTACTGGTGGTGGTCCCCAGATGTTTTTTCCTTCATTAGTTGCTTCTAGGAATTTCCAAAGCACCAAGTACCCTTTGCTTTGGATAGGTCATTGATTTTGTACAACTTTGTAACCACTTCAGGAGAAGACTTATGTATAATACATAAGGAACATCACTGCAGTAGAAAAGGAGAGTAAGGCCAGTACAGAAAGTGCTATTAAAGGATAAAGATAACTTTGCAGCTTTGCCCAGTGTCCACATTCATTCAGAAAATATTAATTCATCTGTCATTTTAAATTCTTCAGCTCAGACCCTTCTGCTGAGTTCCAAACTCTCATATCCTATTACCTAACATCTCTGCTTAGCTTTCTCTCAGGCAATTCACACAGGCTAAAAGTGAACAGTTGACTTCCAGACCTGCTCAGACCATCTCTTCCCACAGTCTTTTTAGAATTTGATAACACTGTCCACCCAGTTATTCATGCCAGAAACTGAGGAGTCATTCTTGATAAACTTCCTCTCTCAAGGGGAGTTTGTCCTTTCATTAATCAGTCCTATAAATTTTATCTCTGAAATTTAGCTTACAGGGTCCATCTTCAACTGACAACTGTTCCCTTGGTCCACGTCACCATCTTATCTCCCCTGGATGGATGCAATAGCATTGTAACTGGTTTTTCCACATCTCTGCTCCCACCCCGGCTCTCCATAGACAATTCTCTACAGCAATTACAATAATGTTTTAAAATATATACATTGGATCATCTCACACCCCTGTTTAAAACCTACAATGGTTTACCTTGGAATAAATGGAGTAGAACCCAAACTCTTTATGGTAATGTACAAGACTGTAAGATGTGGCCCCTAGTTGTTCCTCACCCATGTCTGCCACTCTCTGATTGCTTCCTATGCTTTAGCCACACTGGCTTTCTTTCTAATCTTCAAGAATACCCTGGACTTTCCTAGGTTAATGCCCTCACACTTGTTGTTCCCTCTGCAGGGAATGCTCTCCCCACTGATGGCCCCGTCTCATCCTTCAGGTCACAATTTAAATGTCACCTCCCCAGAAAGGCCATCCCTGATGTCCATATCTAAGAATACATTTCCTTCAGGTATCCTTTATCATTTCTTGATTGTTTCTTTAATGACATTTATCACTCTTCTTGCCTACTTCTAAATTATTTATTCACTTGTTTATCATCCACCTTCCTCGTTGCAGTGCTCCATGATGATCAATATCATGCCTATTTCTTTCGACATAGTGTTTCCAATAGCCATCAGAATGTCTGACACATAATAGTCATTCAATCAACATTTGTAAAATGAATGTTGAGCCAACCCTGTCCTTAAACATGTTGAGCAGGAGAGATAAGTTACATGCACACCTAACTCTAATACAATATGTAAATTAAAACTATATATAAGAGGTACCAGGAAAGTGGTACAGATGTTTAGGGTTTAGTTCGGTCCTTGTCACAAAGTTAATGTTCAATAAATGTTGAATGAATGAAAAGTGCACCAGCATCAGAAAATGGACATGTTTTATTTTAATAAGAATGTAGTGAGATTCTTTGATTCTGATTTATCTCTGCAGTTAAGATTCTGACACTCTAACTTAAGGCAATATTTTTTAAAATAAATTCTGAGTTTTAAAAATAAAAAAATAATTGAAAGTAGGTAGAAATAAATGGAAATACAGTACAATAGCATATTATTCAAGGGTTAGTTCCAAAGTAAGTGTATATGGTGAATATTATGTTTAAGTAATATTAAGCTTGAAAAGTCACATACATCTTTTCAAGTACAAATTTTCCTAGTTGTGTTGGTACCACCCTACCAGGAAATTCTCATATACACTAAAGCTTGAAAACCACTAAACTCTAAATTAAGGGACAAAATGAACGCCTATATCTGAACATCCAAATTTTTTCTGCCTTGAAGATAAATGATGAATGGGGATTGTTGGAGAGTTATAAAGAGCTCTTGCTTGCAAACAGGGTTTACTCCATTTACTTTTTTTGATTGAGGTATAATTGACATATAACATTATATTAATTTCAGATGTGCAACATAACGATTCAATATCTGTATATATTACAAAATGATCATCACAATCGTTTAGTTAGTATTTATCGCCACATATAGTTATAATTTTTTCCAGTGATGAGAACTTTTAAGATCTACTCTTCTTGTATTATTAACTGTAGTCACCATGCTGGACATTACGTTCCCTTGACTTATTTATTTTATAACTGGAAATTTGTACCATTTAACCACATTTCACCCATTTTGTCCATTCCCCATTCCTAAAACCCCATTCCCCACCTCTGGCAACTACCATTCTATTCTTTGTATCTATGAATTTGTTTTTTTCCATTCACTTTTGATATTCACTCAATAACCTTAATGCATATTAAAATATTTCTTTAGTGAGAATTAAATTTGGTGATATATAGGAACACACTTAGCTCTGGGACTGTCACATACTAGATACTAAATGAATGCTTGGTGAATTTGAATTTAAAACTTGCTTCATTAGCCTATCATACAAGAATTTTAAAAATAGTTATTATGGAGAAGAATATGATTACCTGCTTCCTATATTTCCAAATTGTAATTTACTGTTATAACACTATTGAATCCCTCTGTGATGTTTTTCAAATACATTAGGTGGAGGAATAAGAATAGGGAATAATCAATGATAGTTTGCTATGCCTACTCCAACCTATAATTCTCAACTTTCCAGAATTATAGCTGGATTTTTCATCCAGGGATGAAATATTCATCCTTGTACTCAAGAAACTAATAGTCTGACTTTATCAGGCTAGTTGCTACTTTCCTACCACATCATTATTGACCCTTTGCAAAGCAAGACTTTTTGTAATTTGAAAATCCCCTTTATTCTTCAACTCCTAGTTTACGTCACACTAAGTCCACATATCCTAGGAGGCATAGCTGTCCTCTATATTCTATGTATACATTGATTTATGAACCAATAAATGTTTCATATACAGTTGAGATTTTAAATGAGCTGATCATAATTGAATCAAAGAGCACTGCAGAAAACCAATCATGGAGGCTATGATGAAATTTTAATTATAAAGGATATTGAATATTCTAGGGTGACAACTCTGTTATAATAGATGTAACATTGAATTAGAAAGAGAGAAAGTGAAATTTTTACCCAGTTTTGCTTGAAATCAACTCTGTATTTCTAGTAAATTATTACATCAATCTCTGCTTTAATTTTACACCTTTGTTAAAGTTATTACTCTATTGTCTTTGGTTAACTGGATTTAATAGAGAATTGCCCAGTAGATTTAGGTAAAGAAAGTCACAAATTTGTGTTGATTATTTGGGGGAGTTTTGTATAGCTTTTTTCCCTATTCAGTACTGAAAAGCTGAAGTTGGCATCAACCAACCTCAAGTTATAGATGCACCAAGTTAAATGATTTTAATATCTTTAAAACCGTTAGTTTAGAGATGCTGTATAAATAACCAGTAGTATTTCTTCTCAATTCTGTGAGTCAAGTAGAGTATGCTTCCTTCCCTTGTGATAGAAAAAAAGAGAATGTAGAAGCTTGGATTTTCTATTTCTTTTGACTTATCTCTCCTTTCTCCTCAAATTATTTGGATAATTCCATGAGACTTTCTATTCTATGCTGCCCCCTCTTTTTCCTGGCTAATAATCATTGCGAATTTATGTAATGAAATTTTTACATGCTTCATCTCAATAAATGTCTAGCAGCAATTTTTTTGTAGTAAGTATTATGTTTTCCTTAATTTACCTTTAATTACTAGAGAAATTAAACCACTTTCCCAAGGAGACATAATTAATAAGTAGTAGAGCCTGATCTTGAGTCTTCAAGTCTGATTTTATATCAAGCAGGATTTCTATAAGATGGCTCTACCTAGGTTCATGATCTAAGCATACACTATGATTCAAGACCTTGAAGTGAGGTTGTGGTCTGTAATTGCTAGTGGAATTTAACTCTAGATCTTACTACCTAAAAATATGGTTTGTAAAAAATTCTGAGATTACCACAGAATTGAAGAATCTATGTCTTTTCCAAATAACTTTGATAAAATAAGCTTTGATAAAGAAAGGTTTTAGGTTATGTGAATTATCTCATCAAAATGCCTTAAAGGATCTTTTAATATTCACTGAAAATATAGTACATTTCCATGTGGCTAATTTTTAGAGGATTTATATTTTATCCATCTTATAATGTATTGTATACATAACTGATGAAGGAATTATATAACAAAATTTATCACAAGGAAAACATGAGTTGGTTTATATCAGAAAAGTCCAAGTCATTTGTAAAACTCTATTACTTAGGCAGAATATTGTAGGTGGAAAGATAATATTGAAAGAAGAAATTGGGGTATGAATACAATTGTATTTAGAATAATTTTGCTTAGGCCAGCCATTTAAAAACACATTCAGAAGATTCAATCGAAGTCTCTAAAAGAAAAAGAAATTTGTAGTTATGAAAACAATTGAGTAGGATCCCATATAAAATACTTGGAAATTAATAGCTTGTGACAAACAATATGATTTTTTTTGAATTCATGTCTAGTCGACATAACTTTAATTTCAGGTGTGTAACATAATGATTTGGTATTTGAATAATACAATTTGGTATTTGAATAATACATTTAGAAGTGCATGCATAGTGGTCAGATGTTGTGTTACAATCTCAAGAAATGGGCATGGAAAAAACTCCCTGTAGATATTGATAAATTTCTTCACCTTTTGGGGATCCAGTTTCTTCATCTTCATTGGGCTTTTGTGAGGATTAAATGGGATAATATATAGAGAAATAATGTGCAAACTGTTAGTGCTAAGGCATTAGGAAGTAAGGGGAACCCAGAGAGCCAACAATTAATTACTTGATACTTTTAGGCAGAGATATAGGTTTGTTTAGTTTGTTTCCAAGCAGCAAACACTATAGGTATAGAAAAGAGAAACTGTGGCCTTCATTTAGACTGACTTTGGTCATATCTTGGAAAATAGTTCGAATTCAAGGTACTTCAATAATATCTAGATTTTTTGAAATAGAAAAAAGTATCCAAATTAATGAATGCTTTGACTAAAACCCACTTGGGAACAAGGATGTTCTCGAGTGCCAAAATATCATCTTATTTTATTCTATGGCTAAAATCCCAAGAATTGCAGAGGAGAAACAGGGCCAAACAAAGTTTTCTATTAAAATAAAAGGCCCCAAGTGATGAATGGAAACTTGGAACCGGTTTTAATGGCAACACTAGAAGCCAGAAATTAGCTTAAATACAAACTCACAAATTTTTTGCATGTATTAAGTCTCAAATAGAACATTGGTAGTAATTTTAGTGAATTAGAAACATGGCTTAACCCAGGCAGTTGTAACCTTATTCCAGATCACTCAACTTGCTGCTGGCTTGGCTTGGAAACTTGATGCTTCCTTGTCTTGAGTCATTGATAAAATGTTGAATGGGATAAGACCAAGGGTGAATGGATCTCTGCAGTCATCCACTGGGCTTCTCCCTCAAGATTGACATATTAATAAATGCTCTTTGACATTGTTATTCATACAATTATAAAACTACCTAACTATACTGTCTTGTAGCCTTTCTTTCTTCATTTGGTCTGCAAGCATACTGGGAGACTTTAACATCTCCATGAATTCCAGATACACTGTGCCTGCAGCATTTCCCTTATCAGTGATTCTAGCAACTAAAAATCAAAAATGCCTACGTAATTTTTTTTTTTTTTTGTCTGTGGTAGGGTTGATGTTACCACTTTTGAATTGAAAAGTAATCCCCAGTATGAATGCCTTTATTTCTAACTGGTCATAAACAATTGCTTTAGTAATATTAGAGTTTTGAAGAAATTTATAACAAGCTCAAGGGCACTTCTTAAAAACAGAAAATCTGGTTCTCTAGTCACATTTGTAAGATCATCTTGCTGCATACACCTAACTTACCTATAAGCACTTTTATGCTTCCTATCTCTTCACTGATCTTGAGGTTTGAGTTCTGCTTAAACATTTTCTTCAATGAAAAATAAAGAATTTGGGTGAAATACTTTCTAAATATCTCTCAACCTTAAACATTCAATGATTCTTGTTAGGCCATCTCAATTGGGAATACCAATAGAGAAGCAAAACCCCAACATAATTGAATAGTTTGATTTTATCTGTGAATATTATACAATCTGTCTCAAGCCTTTAACCTACTCTCCCTTTTTATTGTTATTCTTCCAAAGTTTGAGTCCTTTTGTTTGTTCTGAGCAATTTTCCAATGCCTCAGTCAAAAAGCAACAGTTTCACAGAACTAAACATTTAGAGGATATTTCCCTAAAAGCTAATGTATTCCCTCTTCAGGGAAGGGAATGTATAAAAAATACAGCTCTTATGTTATATGAAAAATCTTTTTTTATCTCCCCATCCACTGATGCTACTATATCTGTAAAGAATTCTATAATCATATGGGAAAGTATTTTTCTTCTGGAGAAACATAAAGAACAGAAGTCCTGTTCCATCATAACAAGATAGAGTTTTTTTTAAACTACCTTGGACCACATTAAACATTAGGATGTTCATTTGTTTTTGTTTTTTAAATTACATATCATGTACTCAGTTTGTGGAAAACATAAATACACAACTTTAAAAATGAAAATAGGTCCTTCCTTATTTGACAGATATTCTCATAATGGTCAGCCCAAAGCTTGATTGAACTAATGAGCATATCATGTCCCCTTGCCCTGTGGCCAAAGGGCTCCAGATGGTTTGATTCCCTAAAGTAAAATGATTTTTGATGCTAATAATAGAAAAAGGAAAATGTATGTAAATTAGATTCATGGAGTGCCAGTATTTTTCTTAGAGGCTTAGTACAATTGTGTTGTGATTGGTTTTGCTCCTGTGCCCAGTGACCTCATGATAGATGCATTTTACAAATAGAATTAAGGGATACAATTGAGATATTATTTCAAAGTTCTTGTCCAGCATGGGGGAAAACAAAACCATGCCTTATCATGGCACTTCTCTTATTGTGTCACTTTTTTTGTTAGTTATGAACAAGTAATTGCTTTATTTTGTAATTTATTATTATAACGTAAAAAGAATGATGACATAAAATTTGGGAGCAGAGTCTTTCTTAGAATCTAGCACCTTTATTAGTGGGATTTAGTTCTCCAGGTTAGAAATACTTTATATTTCAAATTTTAAAGGAAGAAAACTATAGTAAACATTATTGCAGCCTCTTGAGCCCTTCTCCATTAGACATGATAGTCTGTCCATATACAACAAAGGGGAAGTGCTTGAATTGTAGCAGTTCTTCCTGAACTTGCTAAAAACAGATCTGAATATGAAACAATCATCACTTATTATTGAGCATTTATAAGGTTTCCCACTGAGAAGAATAAACACAAATACAAGACATGGCATCTGCTTGCTGGTTGCTTATAATTAAGATAAAGAAATAATATTAAAGCATTTTGATGAATTAAAGAATGACATGTCAATATTCAGGGATATGTGGTAGACTGTGAAAGAGGAAAAAAAAAGACCATTATGTTTAGAATAGACACTGTTTCATGGGTTAAGTGGGTTTTAAGATGGACCTTGAAATGTATGTAAGACTTAGAAAGGGGGAGAGAAATGAAGGGATTTCTATTTGAGAGAATTATACAAGTAAAGTTGTAAATTTAGTTCTGTTAAAAAAAAACATTACGTACTTCTGTGCCAGGTCTATATTGGGTGCTGGAGATGATAGCATGTTTGGGAACTCTTTTGCACTTTGTTGCTGAAGTATTTTTACATGTCCTAAAAAGGTGAATCTGTTGTGAGGAAATCAGTCCTTTGAAGGAATTCTTATGGCAGAAATCTTTTTTCCTTGGTGACATAGAAGGGGACTTGTTTTTGTTTTCAAAATATAAGATAAGCTCTAGAAATAATTGAAAAAAGCATAACTTTGGTGCACACTCATCTTCCACCACATCATGGCCTTCCTATAGTTACAGGTGCTTATCTGTGTTTGAAACCTAAAGGGCTGTGCCATACATAGACTGTCAATTAAGATATTATCTGATGATAATAAATTGTTGCATTTTAATAATAATAGCAATAATGTACTTGTGAGTCACTATACAAATTGTTTTATATACATCGTCTCAAGTAATCATAATGACACCATGAGTTTTACTTAATATTATCTTCCCCAGGTAAAATGAGTAAACAGAAGCTTAGGTTAAGTAGCATGTCAAGGCCATGTAGGTCATTGGCAGGGGTGTGACTGACTGCAAAGTCTGTGTTCTAATCACTGTGTTCTTCTGCTTTTTAATAGAGGGTTTTTGAAGATCCAAGGGAAGAGAATGCATAGTGGCAAGGCTGAGGCATTAGCATTAATATTTGTATACAGGGCACTTGCCAGCAGTCTAAGCAATCCCATTACACCAACTAGTAAGCAAGAGTCAAAGAATAATAGTGTGAGGAACTAAATCATTGTAGTGCCAAATATAGAGTATACCATCTCTTTAGACAATGTCTTTGAGGTGGCTAATTTGTGTTGGCTCTATGTTTGCCTTATCAATCATTGAGGGACTAAATACTAGTTGAAGCTTATGATCCTGACACATCAAAATAGACAATCTGGCAGGTGTCCTTGCTGGAAGATGACAGGATTGCCAAAAGACGAGCCCTAGTTTTTCTCCCGAGATGTGACACTTGGGGGCTTCCATTAAAAACATCACCAAGCCTCTGTCACTTTAATCTCTTCCTTAAGTGCCTGTGATCTTGTCTGGGGCACAGGTCCATGCATGGTCAGTACCAGTGCCCAGGTTTCTGAGCTGTTGGCAGAGGAGGCAGCAACTGTGAAGGCCTGGGAGGAGATGAGGGAAGAAAAGGTCATTCTTCCTGACAACTTATAACTTGATTCCACTTATAAGCCATTTATTTTCAGAAATAAGTAATGGGTGAAGACAAAGGCCAGGCCTACAATTCATGCACTTGAGAGTTTAAGGCTTTCTGAGATCAAATTACCACAGCAAACAGAGACAAAGTTGCTGTAGGGACATTTTGGGAGGAAGCAGACAGAGAAGGAGAAGCCAGAGACCTAAGAAAGGAGACACGAATAGAATGTGATGGAAATTGCTTCCCACTCTCTGTACCCTTGAGGGAAAAAGAGGACAAATAAGAAACAGCAGTGATAGGAGGAAGCTGGGAGCTTCTCTGGAATACAATTGGTTAGGTCGAGGAGTGCTGTTAGTGAGTGTACTTGGTGAGTGGAAGGAAGGGATGTGATAGTCCAGGCCTTTGAAATCTGGGTGTCAGGATCATTGCCTTGGCCCCTTCAACTATCCCCTCAAGAAGGGAAGCATGCCAAATGTCAGGTCTTATTCTGGCTTTGTTCCCATTCATAGCTAGAAAATGATCTACAAAGGAAGATCTGGGAGTGAGAGGATGCTAGGAGATGAAGAAAAGAAAGGACATTTTAGTAATGGGACACTTTAGTGAGTGCTTTTTGCTTGTGGGGCAATGGATTTTAAACTCCCATGGAAGAGACCTGGGAAGAGTGGATGTTTAGAACAGAGAAGCAGAGGCAATGACATAGCACCAAAAGGCTTCCTCTGATCCTTCTGCCTCTCACTCACTGAAGAGAAGTGGTTGTCTTTTTGTTGTCTCTGCAGCAATACAAGGTGGAGTCTTAGGGGAACCAAGGCCCAGAGATGCAAAGGAGCCTTATATTTATGAAAGGTGAGCTGCAGCCATTGAAATTGCTAGCTGTGGTAAGACAAACCCCAGCCTGCCATATTTTGCTTAACAACCGAATTTTCACTGCAAGCCATTGGTGGACTCCAGATTCCAGCCAAGCATGGGAGATCAAGAGTAACTGTCTTGATTTAATGGTTTTGCAGGCTCGTGAAGACATTGTCATCCATTAGAGAAAAAAATTTAAATCACTCTTGAAAGAACAAAGAAAATGTCTTGGGTGATAAATGAAAAAGATTTGAAGTAAAATAAGGAAAAGCTTGAGAGAAGAATCTCTTTAAAATCTTACTAGATTTCCCCCACTGTGATCCAAAGGGGTCAAATAAGAACTGAGCCTGCAGTTTCATGGAGCCAATTTTTTAAAGAGAGAATTTTAAACATGAAATGTTGGCTATTTGCCAAGGCACATATTGAAAGGAAGGGCCACTTGGCTAGGAGCAGAATTGAGAGTTGGATCCCAGGATGCTAGGTTTAGGCTTGCTCCTAAGGAAGACTGCACTTGCTACTCCTCTCCCCCTTTGCACTAGGAGTTGAACACTTTCTGCAGTACTCACAAGTATTCTAGGGAAAATGTCAGAGGTCAGGTAAATAATCTCCATCAGTAACCCCAGAGCACCTCCCCTGCGTTTGTTTCCTTCGAACGTGGAGCCTCCGCCCAGGTGCCTCTACTCTGCTAAGGCCTTCGGTTTATTTTCCTGAGTTGCGCTTGGAAATCTTTTCCTAGGGAGCTGATAGCCTGAGTCCTAGAGACAACTGCTTTTCCCACAATAATCTCCTTACAAGACCCCATTGAGCAGCCGAAGGACTGTGGAGACTGGATGAACAGAGCGGGGGAGTAGGGGGCAGGGGAGCGGGAGAAAGGGAGTGGCTGCGTTTCCGCGGTCTGCTGGGATCTGCTGGGATCTGCTGGGTCCAGGGTGAAGGAGTTGGGGCTGGAGTGGCTGGAGCGACTGAGCAGTTCCGGACGCCGTCCGCCACCTCGGTGCGGAATTGGAGCCGAACCTGCTGAGCACAGCTCCCCCTCCTCTTCTGCTTCCTTTTTCCTCCCCCTGGAAGAGCGGCGGCGGCGGCGGCGGCGGCGGCGGCAGGAAGCGAAGCCAGGTTGAGTGACTGGGAGGCGAGCGGAGGAGCTGGGATATGGGGACTCAGCGGGGCGGCGGGGCCAGGAGCCCTCCGGAGGCCCTACAAGGAGAGCGACCCTGGGCGTTTGCTAGCGCGTGAGCCGTGGGGAGCGGGCGCGGGGCGGCACGAGCGGAGGCGGAGGCGGGGCCCGGGCGTGGAGCGCGGCTGAGGAAGCTGCAGCCTCCGGCCCTGCCCCGCTGCCTCCGCTGCGGCCGGTGGCTATGGAGCTGGCTGGCACCAGACCTGGAGTGACAGAGCATCCACGACTCCGGCCACCCATGTCCTGGCTGCTGCTGCTGCCGCCGCCTCTCCTACTGCTGCTGCTGCTGCCGGGCCCAGCGGCCTCCCAGCTGCGATACTCGGTGCCGGAGGAGCAGACCCCCGGTGCGCTCGTGGGCAACGTGGCTAGCGCGCTGGGGCTGGAGCTGCGGCGCTTGGGGCCGGGCTGCCTGCGCATCAACCATCTGGGTGCACCCAGCCCGCGCTATCTGGAGCTGGACTTGACAAGTGGAGCGCTCTTCGTCAACGAGCGCATTGACCGGGAGGCGCTGTGTGAACAGCGGCCTCGCTGCCTGCTCAGCTTAGAAGTGCTGGCGCACAACCCCGTGGCGGTGAGCGCCGTGGAGGTAGAGGTACTGGACATCAACGACAACTCGCCGCGCTTCCCGCGGCCGGACTACCAGCTTCAGGTAAGCGAATCGGTGGCGCCCGGAGCGCGCTTTCATATAGAAAGCGCGCAAGACCCCGACGTGGGCGCCAACTCGGTGCAGACATACGAGCTCAGCCCCAGCGAGCACTTCGAGCTGGACCTGAAACCCTTGCAGGAGAACAGTAAGGTGTTGGAGCTAGTGCTGCGTAAGGGCCTGGACCGCGAGCAGGCAGTCTGGCATCGCCTGGTTCTTACAGCTGTGGACGGGGGCAGCCCAGCCCGCTCCGGCACGGCCCAGATCTCTGTACGTGTGCTGGACACTAACGACAATTCTCCCACCTTCGACCAGTCCACGTACCGCGTCCAGCTTCGGGAGGACTCGCCTCCAGGCACATTGGTGGTGAAGCTGAATGCCTCAGATCCCGATGAGGGCTCCAACGGCGAGCTCAGGTATTCCTTGAGCAGCTACACGTCGGACAGGGAAAGACAGCTTTTCAGCATCGATGCTAGCACAGGGGAGGTGCGGGTAAGTGGAGCGCTGGATTATGAGGAGGCTTCTTCCTATCAGATCTACGTGCAGGCGACTGACCGGGGTCCAGTGCCCATGGTTGGTCACTGCAAGGTGCTGGTGGACATCGTGGACGTGAATGATAATGCACCAGAGGTGGTGCTCACGGACCTGTATAGCCCCGTGCCTGAGGATGCTGCACCCAACACCGTTGTGGCCCTTCTCAGTGTCAATGACCAAGACTCAGGCCCCAACCGGAGAGTGAGCCTGGGTCTTGCAGCCACACTGCCTTTCCGACTGAATGGCTTTGGAAACTCCTACACTCTGGTGGTTAGTGGCCCGCTGGACAGGGAGCAGGTGGCCGCCTACAACATCACAGTGATAGCCACTGATGGGGGAGTACCACAGCTCACATCCCAGCGGACACTGCAGGTTGAGATCTCTGATATCAATGACAATCCACCAAGCTTCCTGAAGGACTCCTACTCCATCTATGTCCAGGAGAACAATTTGCCAGGGGTGTTGCTCTGCACTGTGCAAGCCACAGACCCAGATGAAAAGGAGAATGCAGAGGTGACCTACTCCCTCCTGGAGAGGGAGATTCAAGGGCTGCCAGTCACCTCCTATGTCTCCATTAACAGTGCCAGTGGCAGCCTTTATGCTGTCAACTCCTTTGACTATGAGAAGTTTCGGGAGTTCTTTGTGACTGTGGAGGCCCAGGACAAGGGGAGCCCACCACTGAGCAGCACTGTGACCGCCAATGTGTATGTGGTAGATGTGAATGACCATGCCCCTTACATCCTGTACCCTACCTCAACCAATTCGTCAGCAGCCATTGAGATGGTGCCTCGAACTGCCCCTGCTGGCTACCTGGTCACCAAAGTCATAGCCATGGACTCAGACTCTGGGCAAAATGCTTGGCTCTTTTACCATCTGGCCCAGACTTCTGACCTGGACCTCTTTAAAGTAGAGCTACACACAGGAGAAATTAGGACTACCAGGAAGATGGGAGATGACAGTGGAACCACTTTCAACCTGACTGTGGTGGTCCGAGACAACGGCGAGCCATCACTGTCAGCCTCTGTAGCCATCACAGTAGCTGTGGTGGATAGAGTTTCCAGAATCCTCCCTGATACCCAGAGACATGTTAAGAGTCCTCGGACATATTCAGAAATTACACTTTATCTAATAATAGCATTAAGCACAGTGTCTTTTATATTCCTTTTGACAATCATTGTTTTGAGCATCATCAAGTGCTACCGCTATACTGCATATGGCACTGCGTGCTGTGGAGGCTTCTGTGGAGTGAGGGAGCGGTGCCCTGCAGAACTGTACAAACAGGCCAACAACAATATTGATGCCAGGATACCACATGGCCTCAAAGTGCAGCCTCACTTCATTGAAGTGCGAGGGAATGGCTCCCTCACCAAGACCTACTGCTACAAGGCCTGTCTGACAGCAGGCTCAGGGAGTGACACTTTCATGTTTTATAACACAGGGGCTCAGACAGGACCTGGGCCTGGGGGAGCTCAAGCAGCAGCAAGTGACAGCAGGCACCTCACAGGCCAAAGTGGACAGAGTGCCGGGAACCTGATTATTCTCAAAAATGAGGCTGTTTCTCAAAATGAGGTGAGATGGTAATCAGAGGGTCTTCTACAAAGTCACTCATTCTTCACAGCTCTCCGATATCATGTAGTTGGCTTTACTGAGTTATTAACAGTGACTGGGGTTATCTGGTAAAGTGAGTATATATAGGACCTGTGATTTGATTATAACTGGCTATGTGACTATAAAATTGTTTGAGAAATGGATATTAGTCCTAAATATTTGATAATAGAGCACAGCTCTTTGGAGAAATGGTATAAGCTTGAGAATAAGATGATGCTATAGGGTGAAATGTTATGAGATTCAAGGAGAAATGACTTCTGTTGTATCATCTACAGGGAAAGTTCTCTTTTGAAGTGCTATAGGAGTGTTGTTTTTTAAAAAGCTCTGGGACTGTAGTGGTCATTCTCTGTATGCTGTCCTGTTTATACCTTGAACTGTCTATAGTGAAAGTATCCAGTTAATACTTCTAGTAATTGTGCTGAACTAATGAGATAGGATCTTATGGAAATTTGTGGCAGAGGTGATAAAGCCATAGAATGTGGATCTCACCCTGAAGCCAAAGTTTGCTTTGGCTGTTTGACGTGCCCTTCTGTAGGGGCTGTCAGAGGACATGAATGATGGCAAGCAGAGAGACCAAGAAACAATTTTCGTCTGGTTGGGCCCGGGCGATATTAGAATGAGTGGATTAGAATATGAGTGTATGGTGAAGGCCAGAACAAATTGGGATTGCGGAGAAGGAGGAGAAAAGAACTCCTTACTAGTCACTTTTCTTAGCGTAAAGTGAATTCATTGTAAGAGGATTTCCCTGCATTTAGCTTAGATGCAATCAGTAATCTTCTGATTCTCTGTTGATAGTTCCTAAAGTTTTGATGAGATGTGAAGTAGCCCCTTCAAGCCCCTCATATCTTTAAGTTAAATAATAATACTTCAAACGATATTCAACATGTTCCAAACACACATTCATTTTCTGGATCTAAAATTTAGTTTGCAATAGCTACAAAAGGCTTGGAAAGTAGATGAATTACTGTACATGAAAAATAGATGTTAGTAAATACACTGGTTTTAAAGTTTAAGTGGGCATAAGACCAGCTTGTTCATTATTATAAAGAATGTTTATAAATTATTGGACATCGTGTAGTTGTGTTTGTATAGTGTGTTTGTCTTCATATGCATGCTTGAAATCACAGAGATCTGTTTTGTGATTCTTTAAACTTGGATTTCAGAAGCCAAAATTTTATGCCATAAATAGTGATAAATTGTTATCTCCCCACACAACTACTTTGTAGTTAAGGCTTTTAGAGCTATTACAAAATGAGTTAATAATAATTGCTCCTCTTGTATTTTTGTGTTGTATTTTCATTGACATATTTCATTGTCTTTTCATTAATGTCTATAGTTTTACATTCTAAATTCATGCTAATCTTGATTAAAGTAATGCACACACACAGAAAAAAACAGAGATGGATTGAGAGAATTTTTTGTGTACACTGCAGGTAGATTTATCAGAAAAGCCTGGTGCTTGTCAGTACTGAGCTGCCATGGGTGGCAGATTGCAGAAAAACAGGGGGAAAAATCAAGGAGCTTCTAGACATCTTCAGATCATAGCTTTGGAAGCATGTCGAAGGGCTTAGCTTTAAATAAGGATGCTGTAGACATTTGCTTAACAAATTCCTGTAAAGCTCTCTTGGGCCTGGGGTGGGCCACAGATGGAGAGGCATGGAAAGCAGGCCAGGCAAGCTTAGCCACCAGGTGTGACCTGTAGCTCAGAGGGATGACAGGCTTACCCTCCCTTCCTAGCTCAAAGCTTGGGGCAGTTTGATACATGAACTATTTCTGTTTTACACTGACCTGTGTGTTAATACGTACTCTGGTACACAAACGTTTAATCTAGGAAGAAAATCGTGTCAGAAAAGTGCTTACTCTTGTGGGATTTTTCCAGGAGAGGACATGTTTTAATAAAGGCAAATTTCTGCCAGACACTTTCAGAAATCAGTGAAGGGGCTTAAGACCTACAGCTCCTGACATTATTGCAGTGATGGGGAGAGAGTGTCATGTTGTCATGGGATTGCCAAATGGGAACAAAAGTCACTCAGCTCTAAAAGTCATCACTGCTAGATCAACCTGTTAAATTCGCATGATAGGCTTTCACTTCTCCATACCTAGTTACTGTAGATGGAAGGAGAGTCCTGGGGTGCAATTAAGGCCATGCGCTTGCATTAAAATTAGATGGGGGTTGGAGAGGATGAATAAGGGAATTTGTACTCACTGACTACCTTGCTGCATAAAAATGTTCTGCTTTGCAATCAATATATGTATGGTTTCATCACTTAAGTCATATGTTAAACAAACATGTATCAGTATTTAGCATGTGAGGAAACAAGCTCAAGGAGGTTAGGGGACATATCTAATCACTTTGTTAGTGGTATTTTAAGTCATGTCTGTTTAACTCCAAAGACTTTGCTTTTTGAAATAACATGAGTAGACAAAAATCCCAAATGTCTATAGTCCTTTTGATATGAGGCACTCAGACATTTAGGCTACCACTGGTTTGCCTGGTAGTGTAAATTAACTGCTTTTGGAAAAAGAGTAATTCCTTGCATTGAAGTAGGTCATAAATGGGAGGATTGATGAGTAAAAATGTTACTACCAAGCTAATATATTTTTATGTATTTGTTTTAGCAATGGCATAGCCTGTCAAGATCTTTTATCCTTTCTCTGATTTCTCTCTTGCTGTTCATTAAACATCAGCATTTAATACCAGTCTCTAATCTTTTGGTGAATTTTAACCCAGTGAGCTTATTTCATAAGCCATTTGTGCAGTGAGGTTTTTGAAGTAACTATTTGGCAATAGAGCAGAATTTCTCTTTGGAGATTTCTGAAAACCTGATACTGAATGTAGTTGGCACTGCTTTCAGAGTCTTTAAGAAAAAGAACCTAATCTTAAGGTGAATTCTGTGCATTTGTGGTCCTGTGGAGTGTTAATGAGTACTTTGAGTGCTCTGGGCAGATTTGTTCACCTGTGCCTCAGTGGGACTAGTTCACACAAAATGTGGAAATCACAGAAGACTAGCAGAAATTAGTTAAGTTTGCATTTATTTTTACTTATTTAAAATCCATTTGTAGTCACTGGGTCTTCAGATAGTTTTGTCACTGTGTGTACCTATTTACCCTAATTTCAGATGAAACAACTTAAAACAGTTAACCCTTCTTTTTAAGTGGCACCTAATTTATTTTCCCCAGGACCGAATTTTCTCTCTGGTGACTCTATCCTGGATCAGAATTTATACTTAGTGTAAAGTGGCATGCTGTGAATTTATAAAAAGTGCGCAATGGTCAGAATAGGCAAAAAAATTTTATCTGTGAACTTCTGTTTTACTCTTTCATTCTCTAATAGGGTGGGGCTGTTGTTTTGCCATTTTCATATTGGTTATAGGACTGTTCTTCTGAGAAAAGGGTTATTTTCTTTGGTCTGATAATATAATAATTTCTTCAAATTACCTCCTTCCTCTCTTTTCCTACAGATCTGCTGAGCCAGATGGAATTATGGCTGAGCACTTCTCTGTCTCTTTATCTTACACATATTCCAACTGATGAAGAAATCTATTTATTATGGCTTGAATGTCATTGGCCTACCCTTTCCTCTGACCCAGGAGTGAGCAGTCATATGGGCATCTGGTCTACCTCAGAACACTCTGCAGGGACACAGCCTGGCATATTATAAATTGTCTATTGGCATGCCCGTCTGCTTGACAGAATAGCAGAACCAGTTCTGGATACTTGCCTTTGTTGGCCACCATTTTTGCTCTCAGTGAGAGGTCAGGATGATGTTAGTTTGCAAATGTTTGAGGAAAAATTGCCATTACCAAGCCCAGAGATTTAGCGAAATTTAATGGGGATTTACAGGTGTTTTTGAATCTGACTTTTGTAGGACTTCACCTGGCTCAATGTTTCTATGCCTATTACAATGTAAATGTAAATTTAGCTTATTCATATGATACTATTTTGAGCATCATAATCTTTCACTGTGATTTAAAAAATCAAAGATCAAGAGAGTTCCTTAGGAGTCTAAATATTATACAAGTTTTTCCTTTCAAGAATTTGAACTTGAGAAATGCAGTAAAGTATCTGACTTTGCAAAGGTGAAGATAAATGTTAGTTCCTTGGCACATAAGCAACACCAGTTTCTTTCTGGCCTTGCAGGGTCAGAGCTCTGGGCTCCAGGGAAGTGAAACTGAGTGAGAGAGTAACTGCTGTGTTAGCAGGCTGTGCATCCAGAATTTAGCAAACCTAGCATTTTCTGTTTTACTAAAACCCATTAGGTATGTTTTAAAGTCATGTTTATTTTACTTTCCTGCTCTGTGTATCAGGAGTTGTAAATGACTGCAGAGGAAAGTATTTAACCTAGAATTCTCATATTTATCATCTTTTCCATTTGCTTTATTAGATAACTAATAATGCAACATACTGATGATTATTTTAAAAGTTATATTCCTTTTTGCCTTAATGACTGAATAGTTTATACAATCATTTTGCATTGCTTTGTAACAAATTACCACAGCCTATTGGTTAAAAATAATACTTATTTATTGTCTCAGAGTCCTGCATGATTATTACTGAGTTCTCTGCTCAGGTTTTCACAAGGCTGAAATCGACACAGCATCTGGGCCGAGTCCTCTTCTGTAGACTATGGGGAAGAATCTGCTTTCAAGCTTATTCAGGTGGTTGGCAGAATTCAGTTCCCCAAGGATTAAGATTCCCCATTTTCTTAATTACTGTTGGCTGGAAGTCATTCTCTGCTCCTAGAGATTGCTCTCAGGTCCTTGCCCCATGGTCCCCTCCATCTTCAGAGCTAACAATGAGAATCTTTTCTCATCTAGAGTCCTTCAAATGCCTCAGATCTCTCTGATACCTGTCTCTGATCTCTAGACCCAAATTTAAGGGCTCATGTGATTAGGTCAGTCTCACCTGGATGATCTCCCTTTCTTAAAGCCAGTCATGGCATATGACATAGCCTAATCACAGAGTAAGAGCCATCATGTACAGTCTTGGAGATTATTCAGATCACATACACCAGGGCATGGGGGTCTTGGGGGCCGTCTTAGGGTTCTGCCTGTCATAGTTTATAGCAGTGTTCACAGAATATCACTGTGAAAAATCTACAGTGGATACATCTTTAATAGAGTCCTATTAGAAAGGAAAAGGAGATGGTTCACCTAGTCTCACATCTCAGAGGGTCATTTAATGATAGCTTCAACATGTAGCATATTATTTCCCAAGTCATTCTATGAGTTTATGAATGACAGGGTATTTTTAACCTGTTTTGCTTTAAATCTGTCATGGAAGAGGCAATTCACCCTTCTGTAGCTCAAATATTCTGTAGTATAATTGATAAATAATACTATTACAGAATAAATTTAGGTCTTAGCTGTAATTTTGATTGAAACTTAAGTGGGTTCTTGTTCTTCAATAATACTACATCACCCACATGGATTACCTAATTCACTTTCTCCACATCTGGAGTTTTGTAACAATAATTCTACTAAAGGGCTAAGCTTTGGAACAACAGAACATTCTGGGGCTTTTCACCAAAATAAATTATACGTAGTCCTGGGCTGTATTATCTAAGTATTAGAAAACTAAATAATCACAATTATTTCAAGGCCTTAATATATATCTCAGAAGTCAGTTTTTCAGTTTGAATTTTTCCAAGTTTAATCAAATTTGGATGAAATCCATGTATATTTTATTACTTTTAATTTTGTATCATTTAAAATAAAGCAATATCTGGGAAACTCAGAAGTAAAAAAGAGAAAAAAACATATATCATTACCTGTAAATTGATTTGAAACACAGAATTTCATGTTAGGTAAACATAATTATCAGCCAAATCCACCAACCAGGCAAGTAAATACCTGAACCCTGCTAGGTTCTGAGGACATAGCTATGTGTTATGAATATCTAAGGATATTGGTATGTTTTTTTAACAAAACAGACATAATCCCTTTTACAAAATATACGGTCTGACAAAGAAAGTATTAGGATAAATGCAACAATGTGTCTAAAATGCTTATTCCATTTTATACATATTTCCCAACAATGTTGCCTAGTGTTGCATGGATACTTAAAACATTAATTACTTTCTTCCTTACCTTTTCCCTGCCTGATCCTAATGTCATAAGATGTCTCATAATTATGATTCTGACAAATGAACCTCAGATTCATCTTGTTGCTCATGGACAATTGTAGAAAATAGCAGCATGACAAATTAAATGTTATTGAGGAAGTGAGTTTATGTAATGAACTGAATTTCCTGGTCAGTCCTGCTAGAACTGTGCGATTCAGCAAAATGAGGTTGGTGATTTCATTCCAAAGATCAAGTTGCAGCAATTTTCATCATGAATGTTACCCAGTCATTGAAAAACTGGCAACATTGACTCAACAGATGTTAAAGTCTTTCTTGAAGGAAGGTTCTCACAGCTGACAAGTTGACACTAGAGCCTCTTGCTGAATGTAAGGGGAGAGATGGTGATGACATGATTAATAAAAAGTATTTCAATCATATTTTCAGGTTCATAAAATGATTTGCAAGTATTTTCTCTTTTGTTCCTAATAACAGCAGTGATAGAAAATGGAACGCCTTCATTTTGTCTGTAGTTTTATGCTACATTATATGGAATATTTATAGCATTTTGTGAACTTAAAAACCAAGGATGAAGGAACTTACATATTTAAATTTTGCCAGGGAATGTCAGGGGACCAGAGAGGGCAGTTAGTGTATGGGGACATTTGAAGTAAAATGTCCTAGAGTCATAGCTTTTTCTGGGCCTTGACTTTGGCTCAGTCTTTGAATACCATTTAGCCATCCCGAAGTCTGTCTGGAAATTGAGATGCTGCTCACTTCTTCTCAGGATGTTGTGAAGAAGTTTATTTGTGAAATACTGTGCATTCTGTGAATGAACTATAAGAATGAAAGGAATAAGACTTATTGACTCTTGAAATAGTTTATTGGTATTCAAATTGACTTTGTGTTTACCCAATGTGAAAGTTATAATCCAGAGGAAATATAGAATACAAGCTCTGTCTCCTCATCTTTCCACTCAAATAGACAGGATCACTTTTATTTCTTCCCATGAAAACACATCAAGAGGAACATCTATCACAGGTTTTTCATAATAAAACTTTTGCTAATTGATACAAAATAGTGATGGTCATTGATTTTTGTCCCCGTTGATTACTGGGTAGCTTCTACTCAGCACATAACTCCTCAAACAAACAGTCCTTAGGGGCCCATATTTTCCTCTTTTTCCTTTCCACTTTGGACTGAAAGTGTGTAGACACAGAGCAACAGATCTTTCAGCACATAAATGGTGCAGAGTGAGTCAGGTTCTTCTTAGATGTCAGCTATTCTCTGCTAAACAATCAGAGCTTTGTGAACGATAATTGAGTGAGGAGGCAAAGCACTCAGAGGAGCCGGGAACAAGTACAATTTTATGAGAAGGATTATGTAGCAAAACGAAGTCAAACTCCGCTGTGGTTTGTTTTTCTCTCCCTAGTATCCCTCTTCAATCAGCAGAAGAGGCGGGGTTATCAGTCACTTTATGACTGGGCACATCTGTCCTGGGTCAGACATGCTGCAGTCTGCAAAGCCAGCAGCAGATTGCAGTCCTCTGCGGTCCAGCCAGACCAACAAAAATCGTGTAGTCATGTGCCCTGTTATAGCTAGAATACCAAATCGGGGATGTTCCCTTAACATTTGAGGACAGAAATGACGAAAGCTTTTCCTGTCTCAAAACAGATGGTTCTTTCCCAGTGTTGTTTTCAGAACATAGACCTGTTTGGGAGAAGGTGAAGCCAAAACTGTTCCTCGCAGCATCATTAAATCTGGTTTTCCATGATATTTAACCTATGCAAGGGAAATTCAACTTTCTCCTGAAATGCTATATATATGGATATCAGAGTTGCACATGAAAAGGCACCTTCAGTACTTTTTTTAGATGGATGGACACACTTAAGAAACAACTAATCAATTAACATCACTGGGAGGTCATTGTTTGGGCATATTAACAAAAACTCCCTTTGTGATTTTGCAGCCACGACAGCCCAATCCTGACTGGCGTTACTCTGCCTCCCTGAGAGCAGGAATGCACAGGTAGGTATTTCCCTCTTTCCTTCACTCAGAAGTAGCTTTAACTTTGTATGGTTCAGATAAACTATGTATCCACAGGCTGGAAGCAGCTGTCAAAACTAAGAAGCTTTAGACATTTTGCCAGGGAAATGCAATTATTTTTGTCTCTGTGTCTATTCCTTGAAACATTGGAAGTGGTCAGTGCCAAATGCTTATCAAGTGTTGGCAAATAAGAGTCTCTTGTAAAATTATAGACTTTCTGCTGTATACTTTCATCAGAATTTCCATAAGAAAGTAATTCCAACTTCCTTCATCCCTCCTTCACCTATACTTTCTGTCCCTCTCTTAAAAATTATTATTATGTGGTGACAGAGAGAAATCTAACTATAGGAGGTAAACACACAATGTAAAAAAAAATATATGTTTTACTGTTAAAATGTACAGCTAAAACTTATTGGATTTCATTAACCAATGTAACCATAAAAAATAAATTAATTAATTAAAAATGCTGAATGCAGCTAAAATGGGATTTTCACATTAAGTTTGCAACCCTCATTGTAATTCCGAGATAATCAAATTTAAAGTATATATGTTTTATGGAAAATCAAGCTGAGTCATGCTAACACGGAGTTGTTGAAACAATATTGTCTTTTGTGCATTAAATCAGAAATTCTTACCATTAGCCTGCCAATGTCTACCTGTATTAGTAAAAGCTGCTGACATTAAAAAAAATATTAATACTAGTGCCTTTAGACTTGAGTACATTGTGTAATGTATATGTACATGTTGTCTGCCTTGTTTTCTATCACATATTGACTGTTGTATTCTATCAGGCACAATAATTGATGATGGTTCTTGCTCGTGTTCACCCCTATTAGAGTCTCCTTATCATTTTCATCTTGTTGCTATCATATGGCCATCAATGGCATTGGCTTTTTGGAGGATGAGCCATGTGAAGGGCTTTTATTAAATATCTGAAGACTAAATCTAGCTTACTTTAAATTAGCCTGGAGTAATAGCATTACTCTAAGACTCAGATTAAATATAATTTTGCTTTCTCTACTTTGTCTTTTTGACAGTAATTGATTAATTACCATTATCCCTAGAGCTGATCCAGTGTCTGTGCCAAGGGGCCAAATAAAAGATTCATTATTTGTGAAGGCTTTGGAAATCAAATGTGGAGGATGATCACCACCACCAAAATGATCTAGTTTTAAAGAAGAAATTAACTTTGAACTTAAGCCCCTCAAAAATATCTGGGCAACTCTTTAAGTTGATCTTCACCAAACCTAGATCAATTTCTGAAGAAAAAGCTTACAAAGCATGTGTTGAGTTCATGAAAAATTAGTTTCAATCCATTAAAAATACATTCACTTAAGATAAGTTAACATAGTTGTGAGCATTACATTACAAATTGAGCAGAAATCATTATAATGGCTGCTGTTTCTGAATAAGAAGTAATCAGTGAAGGGCTGAAGATCAAAGGTGGTTTGGTAGGATGTCACGCTGGAACCTAGGTCATAATTTTAGGCCAGAAACATTTATATAAGGATTCTTTATGTTTGTTACCAACCAGCTTATGCTTTTGCCTGCATCTGAGCTATTGTGGTGAAGCTACACAATAGGAAAAAGTATGATTTACCATACCGACTCTTTCCCAACTGAATTAGTGCCTTACTTGAAAAGTACCAAAGTGATAAGATATATCTTAAAAGCTACACTTAAAATAAAATACTAAAATGTATCACTTTCTTATCCCATTTTCAAATTTAAAAAAAGTACTCCTATTCAGGTTTTAATTAAGATATTATGAAATTTAAGCAGGATAAAAAATGAAATAAAAATTGAAGCTAAATGTAATTTATTCTTCACAATGAAGTACATTGACCATATATTAGAGTGTGACCTTAAATAATACTCATCCTTTTCACACCTGGCTTCTTGGCCTTTCTAGCCTCAGACATCAGGTAACTAACTATTCCTTTGAAAATTCTGCTTTGAGCCGAGCTGGTTCTAGGGTAGTTACATCTACAGAATTAATCTGATTGAACCCAAGTAATTTGCTGGTAGGATTCAGGAACACCTGAAGGATATTAATATTTTAAAGAAAGAGAAGATTCTAGGGTATAGAAGAAGGGAAGAAAGCAATAGGGCAGAGCTTAATGACTGAATTTCTAAAGAGTAAGAGAATATTGAATTTACAGATGGTCTTCCCCTCGATAGTTCAAGTTTGCCTGCTCTGTTGCCTCATATAGCCCCATTCAGATGGTAGTGTAAGTTTTATGTGAGTAACTTACTTTGCAAGATGAACCAATGTCTAGTTTAAAAGAGTCCTCTAATTTTGGTGAGGGTTTTATTGGATGATATTTACTCTCAAGGTCCCATTTGTTCTTTCCTTCCTTCATTCATTCAACAAATATTTGAGGGTCTAATAAGTGCTAGCATTAGACATACACAACTGACTGTGCTATTCTCTCCACCTTTGAACAGTTTATGTTCTCTCTCAATTTGCCTCAGACAGTCTCCCAGTTTACGTCGTACTGCCTGCCATATTTCATGCTGAATTGATCTCTTCTGAACTGGCATCCATGAGTGGTGGTATTAAGCTTCCTCTAGTCCCAGGAAATGTAGGGTGGGTCAAAATTAAAGTTAAGAATCAATTGGGTAGTCAAACTAGAATAATGCTACAGTTATCAGCAAAAAATTTTTGTGTGTTTTCTTCTTCGCTATAGAGAATTCAGAAACAAGGGAACCAGCAGAGAGGCTTTTGAGACTAAGTTCTCATCTGCTTCAACATTAAGATATTAAAATGAAAAAAAAAATAAAAAAAGATCTTAAAATGACATTAGCCCTCTGATGGGCTTCTAGTTAGATTAAATGAATACTATGGCATTAATGAAAACCAAAATTGCCATAAAGATAAAACATGTTTATTACCTAAATGATATAGCAGGCGGTATGTCAGCAAGGCTTGTGCAGTTTATGACTGCTCAGCAGTAATTGCTTCTGTTTTGAGCATGAGTAGAATGTATTAGCTGTATCCTCACCTCCAGAGACGTAAGCATTTTCTGAGGGTGGAAGGAGATCTGGAAAGACATTTTTGGTCTAACTGTTATTGGGTGTATGTGTTTAATCAGCTCTGTGCACCTGGAGGAGGCTGGCATTCTACGGGCTGGTCCAGGAGGACCTGATCAGCAGTGGCCAACAGTATCCAGTGCAACACCAGGTAAAGACTCAGGGTTTCTCCCTTTTTGCTAGGGTTCTTGAAAGCAATCAAATGACCTGTTTTTGTAAGACTAGAAATGTTAATGGCTCTATTTTTATTTGTTCTTCTTTTCCTTACATGCATGACTTCGTTACATACATGATTATTTTGATTTTCTACTTAATGTCTTTCATGGGTTTAAAATAGATAATATAAGGTTGTGTGTGTGTGTGTGTGTGTGTGTGTGTGTGTGTGTGTGTGTGAAGGTGAAGTGTTTTTTTTAAAATAACTAGTTAACTTTAAAATGCTTAGGTTCTCCAAGTTTCCCAGAGAAGATTTTGAGGCCTCATGCGCAGAGATGGCACTGTTAGTAAAGATCTTTTTGTTGAAGACAATGGAAACCCACTCAAAGTAGCGAACAAAAGGGAGGTGGGTGGGTGGATGGATGGATGGATGGATGGATAGATAGATAGATGGATAGATGGATAGATAGAAGGAAAGAAAGAACGGTGTTTTTCATGGACGTGGGAAGTTATCAGAACCAAGGCACCTCTTTCTTTGACTTCAGGTCAAAGTCAGATCTGTTTTATTCTGCAAACTCATCTTTACTGCCTGACATGCACTTTGCCAAACATGACCACCTCACAGTTTCTTAGTTCAGAGGACAAATGGGGACCAAATCCTAATCCAAACTTTCAAGAAAAAGAATATTCCAGGTTGAACCAAGAACTGAATGGCTGGGTGAGCACAAAAAAATTGCTTAAAGGGACATTTCCTTAATTTCCTTATTCTTGCCCAATCACTAAAGCAGTTTCATATAATAAAAATATGGCTTTGGAGGCTCATCTGTATGGCAGTTTACAGAAAAGAAGGGTTATGGACACTAAAAATGGTGTCTACTGTAATTCTCATATGAATAGAACTTTATGATGATGATAATAGTTGTAAATTATTGAGCCATAATATACCCAGACACTGTGCCAAGCACATTACATGTGTTATCTCATTTATTCCTCATGGCAACCTGACAAGGGATTTATTGTACCTATTTTATAGATGAGAAACTGGGAACACAGAGAGGCTAAGAAACATACCCAGGTTCATGTAGTTTGTAAATGGCAGAAGTAGGATTCAAACCCAAGTGTGTCTAGCTCCAAATACAAGTATATCTAGCACTTATATTCAGAGCATGGCTGGTTTGCAAGAACCCATCCAATTTCAAATACATATACACATACATAACAGATGACATAAGTGTGTGTGTAAAAAGTACTTTCCAAAAATAATCAGGTGCCTTTCAAATGATTAGGCTATCCAAGTGACATGTGCAGCTAAAGACCTGTTTTTTGCTGGCAACTCGTAAGGGCTTTTGTTGATTCCAATCTGCAAGCTTTTGCTATTTATGAATGTTGCATAATTCAACCAAAAGTCACATTTGTCAAAAAACAAATGCACAAGTTAAAGCAATTCATTAGAGGGCTAATGTTGCCAGATGGCAAGGGGAAGAATATAAAATAGTTCATTGACAAATCCGCAGCCCCAATGCCAATGATGGAGTGAATAAGTGATGGAAGAGAAAGCAGGTTTAAACTGCCAAGTATTGCAGGATGGGGAGGCATCTAGAAAAGTGAGAACTACCCAATCAAAGCAGCCACATGAAATCATGCCCTGCTGTCCTGCCTCATGTCAGGATGTTTCTTGTCCTCCTGAGGGCTTTGTAGGTCAGTCAGGTGAGCCAAGAAGTAACTTTGAATACATTCTTCCTTTCATTGATAATGCTAACTGGTGCATATTTCTAGGCAAATGTGAAATAGGAACTGTCTACGGATTCTACTGATTATTTTATTTGAATTTGGCCCAGGTCTCTCCTTCAAATTCGAAAGAATGTTAGGAACCCATCTTCTTGACAAAAGATAGGGAAGGAGTCTCCATTGCTCCCCTTCCCTACTCTCCTACCCCCTTTTTTATAATCCCTTCCCTCCAGGACTGTGCCTGGCTGATGACTCATGAGTCACAGTCTTCATGGACTGAGGCGGACAGAGCTTACATCTTCCATTTACTCCATGAGATGATCCAGCCGTACTTTCCCCATACCTCCACACCAATGATATGAAGTTAAAGAGATATTCCTCTGCCTTCTGCTCTGTCCTTTAGGTACTTTTAGGTTTTAGGACTCAAAATATGTTCTGCACTGTTTGAAGGGAGTACAGTATAAAGATTAAGATTATGATTTGGAATCAGATTGGAATTGAATTACAATTCCAAATTTACTTGCTGGGTGAGCATAATTCATGTTTTCTTAATTAGGTCTGATAATAACACCTATATTATTGAGTAGGTCTGATAATAACACCTATATTATTGAGTTGCCATGATAGCTAAAGAAGAAAGCTGAAAATAGTGCTTGACATAGAATATTAATAAATGTCTCATCTTTTTACTCCTTTTATTCTGGGATGCTTTTGTGCAATCTGCAATGTAGCCTTGGCTGATAAGCTGGTGGCCAGAATTCAGTAGTTTTCACTTCTAGGCCCAGACAGAAACCCTCAAAGGTTTTCTGGATCATCTTGACATCTATGCAGTTCTGTCATCCCTCAACCGTCCTCTTGGAGATGAAACAAGGAGGATTTATTAGTTTTGTCCAAAGAAAAAGAAAATGTTTTGAAAAACTTGGTTGTTTCCAGTCCCAAGTAGATTCTGTTCATTGATTAGTGCTTCATGACGAAGGTGCATTTGCTTCCAAACAGCTTCCTCTTGGTGCCTGAGTCTCCTTACGCTTGTGTCTGAGGCCTTCTCATGCACCAGCACCTTCTCATACAGCAGCTGCAGTTGTGGGCATAAAGGGAGAGAGGCCTGCTGTGCAGTATCCTCATTCACATGTGTTCCTGCAGTTGTTTTTCCTCCATTGATGAATTCTTTTGCTCTGTTACTAAACTGTTCATTTATTTTCACAGTCCACAGAAGCCTGGAGTAAGATGCCAGGCTCTGAAGGGATCTATGGGGACATCACCAGGTGATGTTTGCTTCAAGATAATCAAGTCAGGCATTAACTCCGTCAATCCTGATTACTAGCTCTTCTCTCCAGCCTCTGTGTGAGCAGACCTGGGCCACAGGGCTTCTTACTTCTTTGGCGGCTTCCTGTGAGACTGAGTGGAAGAAGAAAATGAGCTAAATAGGGAGAGTAGGGCATACAGTTACAGCCTATTCTCCAGATGGAGGAGTGTGTTTGGGGGAGAGTCATGTGAAAGACCAGTCATTCACCTTTAAAACTCTGACTTTTTCAGTGTGAATGCTCTGAAGAGGTTTTAATGAGTGCCCTCTTGTGACTAGTTCCTAGAGAGAATTCTGAGACATTATAAAAATACTGCCCCTGCCTTCTAGAGAGCTGGTCTGGCTTCAGGGCATCAGGCTGCTTTGCTCTTTCCCATTGATTCATCCAAGCTCCTCTTTCCATATATTTCATGGTATCTCAGGACTTACCTAAGGCAGCAACAGTAAATTATTTTTTGGAGTGGGAGCTATTCACTATTTTCAAAAGAGCACAGGGAATTCCCAAACACACAGCACTGCCAAAGAGAACTTTAAAGCTCCTCAAGCAACACCCCAGGGGATCCAGGACTGAACAGTGAAAGATTAATTAGGTAGGAGTGGCAACTAAGGCAGTCAGACTCAGCGCACCTCAGTTTAGAGTGACTGGGCAGTTCTCAAAGGGTGGTTCCCAGAGCAGGAGCATCGGCACTAACCGTGCCTACTGAACCAAACCAGAAATTCTCAGGGCGGGACCTAGTCATCTGTATTTTAACAAGCCCTCCATGTGATTCCGATGTACCCTGAAGTTTGAGAACTGGTTTAGAGAGTCAAGAATAAATATTCCTGCAGTTGTCTGATATCTTTGGAGGCTCAGAAACCATGCAAGGAAGCATCTGCTTATGATTCTTGCAAGAAATAGAAAGCCTTTCTCCATATCAGAGAGAGAATCACTAAGAGCTCAGGCGCTGGGTCTGAGCAACTGTCCTTTGGATTCTTGCTCTGCCACTCAGCAGTTGTATGTCCCAGGGACCATTACTTAATTTTCCAATTTCCAGTTTCTTTCTCTGTAAAATGGAGATAATAGCAGTACCTACTTTATAGGGTTGCTGCAAGAATCAAATGAGATAGTACACACATATTACAGAGCCTGGAGAACAATGTTTAGTAAATGGTGGCTATTTTTATGATTTGTCAAGGTGTGAGTCTATCCTTCAGCTTCAGAATGTAGGTCTGAGTTGTTCTGAGTAGTCTCTGTGGGAAGATTCTATTATACAGAAGATTTTTTTTCAAGTGCCTGTCTTTTTGTGTCCTTGGGAGATATTTTTGCCCTGGTTTGCCACATCTCTTTGCTCTGTGCAAAATGGACATAGTTTGTGTCCTAGTTTTAAGGGGGGTGGGCTCTTATTTGTCTTAGGGATTCCTACCCCTCTGACAAAATCAACTCCCCGCAGAGGGCCACCATAGAGCCTCCATCTCTGGCTCTTCCCCAGAAAAAAAAAAAAAAAAGCCATGATCCTTAAGTTTTTTGGAATCCATTTAGGAGAACTGCCAACATGAATTTTTCCACTTGAGGAGCAAGTGCAGCCTTAGGCCCTGTTTGAGAACTTAGAAAGCATGCTGTTCCACTAACCTGCTCACCCTCAATTTCTGCTGTTGTCATGGCAATGATAGTCCTGGGAGGTGTGTGCATATCCTTATTAGGGAAAAAAAAATGAGATCAGTGGTCTCTGGGTGGGACAGCTCCATCCTGTCAGTATCCTCCTCTCTCACCTTGCCTCTCAGCCCAGGAGTGCCAGCTTGGCGCAGGGGTCTCTAGCTGAGTAAAGTGAATTCTTTAAGAAGCACTTTTACTTTCTGGGGGCGTGGAGCTCATCATGTCTGTTGGAGTTCTCTCTGTAGCTTATATTATGTGTTCTGATCTGGAGGGAGGGAGCCAGAAGATGTGGAAGGGGACTTAGAATCCTCTAACCTAGGGGAAGCCACGAAGCTTAAGTCTTTGCTGGCTCCATCCATCTATCCATCTATGACTTTCTTCATCTTCTTAGAAGAACACTCTACATCTTCTATTTTTAATGGTCATAGAAATAAACAACGAAAGTGAAGACTTCCTGGTTTTTCTGAAATTAAACATTTCTGTTTAATAGATTCTGATATAGTTCTTTCCTTCCACCCTGTAGTTCATGCACCTCTCGTTTCTCCTACACCAAATCTTCCAGGAGTAGTAGTCCTGGGCAGATTGCAGTCAGAGTTGGGGCCATGGCACAGAATAAGTGAATTTCTTCTCTAACAGTGGCCTAAAACAGAGATTATGTGCCCCCTGAAAATCTAATCCCACGTGTACTCCGACGTGAGCTCCTGGACCTGCACCTTAGAGGCCGAAGTGAGAAGAGAGCAGCAGGAACTGTTCCCTTAGGCTGCATTTCCCTTCAGGTCCCACAGATGCAGAGAAGCAGCTAATGCAGGTAGGAAATGGAGACTCCTTATGGCTCCTTCAGTTGTCATTGATCCCTCTAATGTGCCACCAGAGTGGTACAGTCTGGCCCCTGAAAACTTCATCATGAGAAAACGCCTTTTGAATCTGTCTTAGAAAAATAACACAGCTTATCCTTTTGTTTAAGAGTGTTGCATGAGACAGGAGAGTTTCTGAATCACCCTCCCTCTAGCTTTCCCTACACACCATCCTTCGTACCTTACGTTTTAAGCCCCTTATCAAAAGGAAAATTCAGGTTTCTACTGGGAAGATCCTAGTATCACCTAGGGCCAAGGAAGCGGGGGAGGGGTCTCCAGCTCTGCCACCTGACTCAGCTCAAAGATGACAGGTTACCTGTCATCTGTGTGTTTGAGAGCTCTGTGGGGAAGGGAAAAGGGAGGGTGGGAGTTCATATTTCATTCTGTGGGGAAGATTGGTTGAATTGTTGGGCTTGGGGCTCTCGCCTGGGAGGTGCTTGGATAAGAAGGACCTACTTATAACCTGGGTTGAGGGAAGAAGAGTAGTGATAATTTATAATTTCTTTAAGCTTTGCAGCTCCAGCAAGCACTGCTCTCAGCCTCACTGATTCTACTAAACTAGAAATAAGAGCCTGTTCCCAGCAACAACAAAGGTCTTTAATGACAAACATTTTCAGAAAAACTCAGCCCAGATTCCAAAAGAACTTTCAAAGTTCATTTTCACAGAGGCAGTCAACTTTGCAGTTGAGAAGGTCATTGCCTAATCGGGAGAAACATATTCAGGCCAAGCACTGCTGAGACTAGGGGCCTCTAGGGAAGGGTCACAGAAGAGAGCTCATTGCCAGGAAGACTGGAAGCGAGCATGTGGATCAGAGAGGAGCCTCTCTCTGCCTCAGCACTTGAAGCCTGCTACCCAGTCAAAAAAGGGAGCAAGAACAGATACCAGTGCTATTTCGCTCATGTCTCAGTGAGACCAAGAGCTTCCTCAGCAGCAGTCCTGCCTGGAATGGTCCATCTCCAAGGGAATGGGCTTAGTGAAGGACGGGAGGAGGCGGTCCTGAAGATGGCAATACCAAAGGAAATAAGAGGAAAAAAGGATATTTGTGCTGATACTAAAACAGGAAATGGAGAGAAGTCAGACTCAAAAGGTATAACTCTAGAAGGTTAGGATATGAAAAGGTAACTTTTGAGAACCAAATTTGGATCCACAAGAGAACAAGGATGGCCCTTGAACCTTTTGAGCTGTTCTTCTCTTGCTTAGGTCTGCTTCCATGTCTGGAAGTGTACTGTTGCTTTATTTCCCCTTCTAATAAAGCTATTTTCTGCTGGGGCGGGGGGGAGTCTTGGGGATGGGGAGCACAGCATAGGGAATGCAGTTAGCATTAATGTAAAGGCTAGGTGGAGAGCCAGAGGAGAGAAAGAGCCATTAGGGGGATCATTTTATAAGCTATATAAATGTCTAACCAATGTGCTGTATTGATTATTGAAACCAATAAAATATTTTTTTTTAAAAGAGAGAGAACAGGGATGATGAAAAGTTTATTGTTACTAGAGTTGTGTTGCCTGACTGCTGAATCCCAAACAGGGCACCCTGGGCCTCCAGATTACAGCTGCCATTGAATATCAAAAAAAAACAACCAAACAAACCTAAAAAATAAGTAAAGCCTCTTCTGTACAGAAGGTCTGAACAAACAAGTTTGTTGTTGATAGTCCAAGAAAGTCCGCCATCTTTGGCTTACTTCCAGCACTGGGCCAATCCTGTGTCCAGGGCTGTTGCTCTAGGTGACATCGAGGACCAAGCTGGGTAGTAAAGTGACATTCCTCAAGTCTTCTCTTTTATCTTTTTTGACCTGCATCATAGATATTGTCTTACCCAAGAACATATGTGTCACATCTCTGTTCCCACAATCACCTGGGGTCACCTAAAGGTCTGTGGCAAGACTGGAAGCCTCAGCTAGTGTGAATGATTTATATTAGGTGCTCACCAAGCTGCATGTCAGAGAGAGTTCTGTGGGGAGAAGAGCATTGCCGGATATGTAACCAGCCCAGATCTGGACACCTTTGAGCCTGTGAGGCTGTTCTGTGTTTGATGATGAGCCATGGAACACAGAAGTTCCCTTCTCTCAGCCACCGTCTATTAGCAAAGAAGTGTGTGTGTCTTTGTGTCAGTGGGATAGTCTTTGTTGTTGAAATTTCGGAGTCTTTAAATCCTGGGTTGTTGTCCCATAGTTTGTAGAAATAGTCGTAGAACAAGAGAAAGGAAGACAATAATAGCTACTAATATTGAGAATGCAATATGCACTTTACATGCCATAACTCCTTAAACAAGAGAAGCACATTATTATTTTCATGTTTTAGATAAGAAAATTGAGGCTCACAGTCACACAGTGTTTTTTGGCCACCATTACATGTCAAGCAAAGTGTCTAGCACACAGTGGTGCTTAGTAAATATTTATCGAATTGATTAATGACTACAATGGCAAAGACAATATTTCAACCACTGTCTGCTTGCTCCTGAGCCCTGTGTACTTTAACTTACACATTACTGTTACTTTATCCCACATGTCCGATGACCTGGAAAGGGCTGTTCACTGAGTTCGAGGCTGATCGTATGGATCTGATTAGTTTCCCATCACTGCTGTAACATGTTATCATAAACTTTGTGGCTCAAAACAACACAATTTTTTTTTTATGCCTGCAGTACCTGGTCTTCCTAGGTGGTCTCCCATCCAAGTGCTAACCAGGCCCAACCCTGCTTAGCTTCCAAGATCAGACGGGATTGGGCACATTCAGGGTGGTGTGGCCATAGCACAATACAAATACAAATTTTTTTATCTTAGCATTCTGGAGGTCAGATGTTCAAAATGGGTCATCCTGGGCTAAAATCAAGGTGGGCTCCTGCCATTATATAACAAAGATCCACTTTCCTTCAGTTTCCAATAACGTGTTCCTCATTTCCATCTGAGTCCTCACTGACAGCGCCTTTCATGTCCATATTTCTACCAACAATCTGTTCAAGGTAATCAGGGTGCTTCCTCCCATGCTCCTCAAAATTCTTCCAATTTCTACCCATTGCCCAATGCCAAAGCTGCTTCCACATTTTCAGTTACGTGTAACAGCAGCACCTCACTTCCAGGTACCAAATCTGTATTAGTTTCCCATTACTACTGTAACAAATTACCACAAACTGCATGGCTTAAAATAAAATACAATTTTGTTTTTCTGTAGTTCTGGCAATCAGAAGTCCAAAATGGCTTTCATTAGCCTAAATTCAAGGTGAAACAGGGCTGTATTCCTTCTGGAGGCTTTAGGGGAGGGTCCCTTTCTTTGCCTTTTCCAGCTTTTAGAGGCTGCCAGTGTTTCTGTCCTCCTGGCTCCTTCCTCATCTTCAAAGCCAGCAGCATAGCATGTGCAAATCTCTCTCTTCTGACTCTCCTCCCTTCCTTTTTCACTTCTAAGGACCCTTGTGAGTACAGTGGGCCCACCTGGATAATCCAGAATAATCTCTCTATTTCAGGATCTTTAATTCAATCACATCTGCCAAGTTCCTTTTGTCATGTAACATAATATTTTCACAAGGAATTAAGACCATGGGCATCTCTGGGGGACCATTATCTGTCTACCACAGGGTCTTTCATGCTCAGGCAGAAGTGCCTGTGTGTGTTTCTGTGTATGGAAATTTTAGTAGCGGTGAAGGTAAAATAAGGTGCATATTTAAAATAAAATAAGGTGCATACGACAACTTTGAAAAGAGCATAGTCACTGCAGACTAGACTTTAAATGCTTTTTGAGGGCTATGAATTGTCAGAAGTTAGATGGAGACTAGTTAATCACTTTGCTTTCCCTCCAAATCTTAACTAAGAATAGTTGCAAGGAACTAACTAAGGAATCAAATTTCAAAATCAAGTTTATTATTGGTAAAGATGGTCTGGAGAATATGACGTTCAACCTCTCAAATGCAAGGGAAGAAAATGAATGGCAGACCTCTCCCTCTCCTGGTTTGATTATCAAACAGAGGCTGAGTTGGAGCAGAGAAAGGTAATCAGAGGAGAGGCACTTCATAGAAAGAATAGTGACTGTTGATACTAACAGCTCAATCAAGAAGCACAGTCCACTTAAAGTATGATCCATGGTAATCTCCCCAGTCAGATAAGCAACTTTTCCTTCCTGGGAAGAGCTACTTCCTTGAGATCCAGACAGGCTAGGCACCTCCAAAGCCTAGAGCGTCTCAGCACCCTGAGCTAAAGGTGAGATCTCCCTTCCTAGCCTACCCTCCACAGGACGGAACTATTGGTTTGGTGAGTGTTCCCTTCTCTATGGGCAGAGGTGGAAATGTGGAGAAGGAAGGGAAATGGTTCCCACTATATTATTAAGGGCTGAGAGATATTGTTCTGTCCCAGGCTTAAGAGTATTTTCCCAAAAAATACTTGAGTATTTTTTGGGGGAGCAGTTTGGATCATCCACAGCCTAATCTAGAAGGAGTCAATTAAAGGGCATGGTAGCCAATGGAAAAGTCTCTGGATTTGTTTGTTTGTTTTTTAGGAGCATTTTGCTTAAATAAAACCCTATTCTCATACTAGCTACCTCCTTGAGATCTGGACAGGCTGGGCATCTCCAAAGCCTAGAGCATCTCAGCACCCTTAGCAGCTCTGATTGGAGAATAAATTACCCCTCATGCCTCTGACAGTGATTAGGCATGAGACCCACGAAAGAGCTTCCTTGGAGGCCAGCATCCCCTGGAGGCTCCTTGCGTCGCCAAGATGTCGATCCAACTTCTGGCCCTGTAGTCTGCAGTCAGTGGGGTTGTATCAAGACAAGCCCATGAGTTATCAGCTTTGTGTTTTTCTCTACCTCAACCAAGGATTGGAAACTCTGAGTGTCTAGAAATTTGGGCCCAAAAGGGAAGTGAATACAGCATTTGTGCAGAAAGGACTGGCCTTAGAAATGTTCTTAGATACTTTCGGTGGACTTGGCCTGAAAGTGTCTGAGAAAATGTAGAGCGTGGAGGGCAGGTTTGTTTAAACCTGCCTTGTGTGAACTTCTCAAGGGTGATGGGGTGGCATCTTGCCTCATATCCCTGTTGTACTCCTTAATCATTGTGCCTCAGATTTATTAATGTGTGAAAGAGGCAAGACTGTAGGCTGCTATAAGCATTAAATGAGACATTGCATGCAGAAATGCTTAGCTTATGGGAAGCATGCAAACATGCTAGCATTTACTCAATTTAATACTCCTGGCACTTAGCACAATACCTGGCACACAGTAAAAAGGATTCAAATGTTTTTGCTAGATCCAGGGGAATAATATTGAATGTACAGTGAGGGATGGTAGTAGTGGTGGGGGTTCTCCTCAATGACATTCTCTCACGCTCCGCCTGCAGTGTTCTGACAGCACCTCCATTTTATACCCTGGATGCAAGGATATCACTACTTGTCTAGAAATGGTTGCTCAAGGCTGAGAAGTGACTTAGCAATACAGAGCCTGGGACTGCTGCCAAATTTAAGCAGCACAGATTGTAACAAAGTAAGGGAGAAGGATGGAGAAGAGTTTGAAAACCCAACCAAAGCAGTGTTATTGTTAGGAGAAATGATTATGCCTCACACATTCTGGGTGGGACAGGCAGTGTGAAACCCCTGGGAAGAGTCAGGTCAGACTATGGTGCTCAAGGAGGAACCCAGCAGGAAGCAAAGCTGCTTCCTGGGGCCCTGCACTTAGAAAGGCCCTGTGTGGTTTAATATTATGCTGTCGCCATATTGAAGTTCTTAGTGATTTTTTAACAAACGGTCCTCAATTTTATTTTGCACTGGGACGAATCATGTAGCTGATTCTGGGTGCAGGCTATCTGGGACACTGACCTTTTGTCTCAGCTAGCTGTTGAGCTAGTTTTTTAATTTGCAGATGATTATACAAGTAGTGACTGGGCTAGAATTATTTTTAATACCTCTCTCTCTCTCTCTCTCTCTCTCTCTCTCTCTCTCATTTAATTATAAAAGGGCAAAAATCATAACAAATTAAATCTGTACAGAATTAAAATGAGTAGTGCCTTGCTCCCATCTCTAGTCACACTCCCCAGAAGTAACCACTACCAATAGTTTAGTGTATATCCCCCCACTTTTTATAAGTATAAAAATTTACATACTGTATTATAAAATAATATGCAATTACATTGTTGATGTAAATATTAAACAACGCAGCATCATTTGCAGGACAATATTCAAGTTTTCCTCAATCTCGCTCCCCTTCAATGAGAAAACCACTGTGAATGGTTTTGTGTGTATCCTCCAAGTTTTTAAAAGTTAATACACTTTATTTTTTAGAGTAGTTTTCAGTTTACAGTAAAATTGACCAGAAAATACAAACAGTTTCCCATGTACCTCTGTCCCCACGCCTGCAGAGCCTCTGCTGCTATTAGTGTCCAGTGCCAGGGTGGAACATTTGTTATAATAGATGAACCTACATTGACACATCATCATCATGTAAAGTTCATAGCTTTTACTACGGTTCTTTCTAGTAATTTTTAATCACATGGGTGATGTATGAATGATTTTTCTATGTTTACAAACAAATATGTAGGCTTTCAAAAGCAAAATGAGATAATGTCATGCATATTAGTATTGTATACAGCTTGTTTTTTTTCCTAAGAAAAACGCCTTCCCAAGTTAGTACCTATAGACCTAGCTCATTTTTCTTTAATAAGAGCATGCTCTGTTGTATGCCTATACAATAATTTATCCAGTTTCCTATTGGTATCCAATATGTATGTTTTTTTGAACAATGCAGTGCAATTTTTATACATATATTTTATGCACTCCTTTTAGTATTATATAGGATAGATTTCCAGAAGTGTAATTACAGAGTCATAGGATATGAACACATCAAATTGGCACTCTCTTATCTGGGGTTGGACTGTACTTGTATTCTTTCCTTTGACCCCCACCTCTAGCTAGTGCTATATGTCACTTAACTCAGTGACACCATCATCAAAGGACTTAACCCTCAGGGTTGAGCATACTGGAACAGAGAGAGAGGAGAGAATATACTTGTGAATAATAATTGTGATAGAGGTAACCTGTATCAAGCATTTAAACCATATTTTGTGCACCTAAGCCAGGTATTGTTCTAGGTACTTTACATATATTAGCTCCTTTAATGTGTATAAACAGCCCCAAGGAGAAGTCTATTATTATACCCATTTTAATGCCTAGGAAACAGACACCTAGGGTCAAGTAAGGGCACACATCTATCTAGTAAGTGGTGTGGCCAGGATGTGAAGCAGGCTCTCTAAAGTGTAATGCCTTCTTTATGCCAGTTTCTCTACCTTGTTTATTCCTTAAAGCAATATTGTATCTTGTCATTTACTTGTCTTTTTCTACACCTTAACTCTTTGAGGGCAGGGTAGCTGTCCTAATATTATTCATATCCCTATCCCTGATTCCTAGCACAATGTCTAATTTATTGTACATAATAAATAAATTTAGTTGAATGGATAACAGTGCCTCTGGGAGGTAACTACTATGTTCACATTACAGCTGAATAAAACTACAAGACAGTGCTACCCAAACAGCACAGAAGAAAGAGTAGAAAGCAGAATGATGGAGCTGTGGTTTGACCCCAAGCCTTTCCAACCTAGTCCAGCATGCTCATCACGGTGTCCACGCTGCCCTCTCCTGCCTGCTTCCGAAGGCTCTGGACGATGGCTCCCCATTTAGCAATGAGTTCAAAGTTGGAAAATTTCCTATATAGATATCATTAATGATCCTGGGGAGGGGCAAAGCCCAAAGTGAGGGGGCACCCAGAAAAGAGAGTTCTTGGAAGTACAGTGGTGGGAATAGTCGTTAGAGGGGGTGTCAGGTTCCTCAGAGGAATTCTACTTAGTAATAATACAGATCCTTTATTTCAGTTTCTGCATGCCAGCATCAGTCAGTGTGATTTAAGAGCATTGTCTCTTTTTAATGCCCACAATCCCATTAGATGGATATTGTTATCTCTGTTTTACATATGAAAGAATGGGGCTAAGAAGCCAAGAGATTTGCGTAAGGTTACACAACGGATAAATATAGTAAAGCTGAGATTTCAACTCTGATTCGTGTGACTCCAAACCTTCTTTTAAAGCATTCTGCTACCCCCAGGATATAACAGCAGCTTTAGGCTGGGGGGCATTGTGAGAAGGAGGCCTTAAGGGGAAATCGCCTGCCCTAGACCCTGGGGAACTTTAGCAACTAGGAAATAAGGTAGAGAAAACTGTACAGCCAGAGCCCTGCTGGGTTAGGGGTCACAGAAAGAAGAAACGTGATTTAAATTTTTTTTTTTTTTTTTGCTAGCTATGAAGAGCTAGGAAGATTTGAGACCAGCAATTCTGATTTTTGAATCTGGGTTCCTAGCACGTGATGTCTTTATACTGTTAACCTAGAAATGGCAGAGTTATTTTGGGCACAAAGCAAGAGCTGTGGCTTTAAAAATATGCCACTGTATTTATCTCTTCCGCTCCAAGATTACTGAAAATTAGCCCAGCTGTGGCCTTGAGGCACCAAGCAGCCACAAAATCTTCTTCCAGATCACTCAACCCACCCAAAACGGGTGAAACACTCCGGGGTGGCAGCCTCTGGGGAGTAGTATCAGATCAGCTTCTCACATCACCAAGCCTACCTTCTGATCACACACACCATCTCTTTCCAGCTACTCTAGGGATCAGAATGTTATACCTGTGAATTGAGCTGTTATGCCTGTGAATTGAACTCATCTCTGTCTCTTCTCCCATCCCCAAAGCTTCAAGAAATAAAAAAAAATAATAATAACAATTCTATTATTGAGTTGGGTAGTTAATGTGAGAATAATTTTTTAGCTTTATTACCAAATCTCTGTGTGATTCAGGGCAAATCATCTTGCTGTAATTTAAGACTTCAGTTTATTTATAAAATGGAAATCTTAAATAGATATGTATAATATAAATAAACATATATTTACAAAGAAATATATATATAATTTAATATGCTTAAATTAAATGCTTAATAAAGTACCTGACCCATAATTAGTAATCGATCAATAGTTCTTAAACAAATCTTTTGCTCTGATCTTACTACCAGCACTACCTTATGTGCTCTATACAGATAATTACATTGAATCCTATTGCAACCCTATGAGGTGGGTGCTATTGCCTCCTTTGCACATGAAAACTGAGGCCCAGAGATATTAAATAATTTGCTAAACATCGCCTAATTTACATGATGTAGCCAGATTTAACCCTGGTATTCTGATTATAGAGCCTCAAGTCTTATAGAGAACAGGAGGTATATTTTTACATTTCTTGTTTCCATGGAAAATTCTTTCCACTGTCAGTTGAAGGACTAAGGAGCAGTGGGAAATGCTGGAAACGCTTCCCAGGTGGTTCGACCTTTCTCCCCATCCCTCTGATCCTGGACAGGATCTGAGTTTCAGACCACGATTCTCCCGTGTTTTGTGAGCTGTCATTACTCAGATTAACGTTGCCCAATTCCTGAAGGATTACTTGAGGGAGAGGAGGCGGAGCTTGTCCAAGCAGTTCACACACCCTACAGATGGCTGAGTGGGGGTGGGGAGGGAGCTAGAGATGTTTTACAGCCTAGCCTTTCAGCAGGTTTGATGGATGCTTTTTGCCTTTTGGCCAGGCTGAGCGTGTATAATTCTACAATCCGCCAAATTCTGGTAGATACACACGTGCGCGCGCGCGTGCGCGCACACTCACGCAGAGGAAAAAGAGACAGAGACAGGAGACGGGAGACAGAGATGAGATGGTTGCTCAAAGCCAAAGAAGGCTCTCATGAAATCGGAGATGCTTGAAAGGCTGCAGTGGTAGCCTCAAGTGGGGAGAGGAGTCCAGGAAGGGGTTGAGGTGGGGGTAGCCCTGCACAGAAAGCCTGGGTGTTTACTTGCAAACTCAGAATCTGCAGAGCCTTCCGTGTCCTGACTTCCCAGCACAGCCAGAGGCAGAGGCGGAGCACCCACGCGGGAGAACAAGCCAGCGGTCCAGGGGAGCTGTCTGGCTGGGCCAGAAACGGCTGTAATCATTTAATAGCCTTTGCTGGCTGCACTGACCTAGCAGAGTGGGCGGTAGGAAGCCTCCAGAGTGCTGTCTGGCAAGATAATCCCTGGCTTTAATCAAAATGATGGGTTTTCTGGAAGCTCTTTATTAACCTTAGCACCGGAATCTCAGGGGTGGTAACAAAGGGATGAATGGGGAGCGAAGGGGAGGGGCTGAGACCTGCAGACTGGGCCGTGCTTTTCCTGAGCTTGTCATTCCCCAACCCCCACTCCTCCCCATCTCCTTTCAGCTGATTCTTGCTTAGAGGCTCCTGCCTGCATCTCTGTCTCCCAAATGGTGACAAAACAGATATAATTAGAGTAATCGCTACATTCATATAGTGCTTCAGGATTTTCAAAGAGCATTCATATACAGCTCAGGATGTGGGTCTCATAATTAGAGTGAGACTGCTTAGATCTGAGTCCCAGGCTCCGCTAGTTAGTAACCATGTGACTATTAGTCCGTAGTCTCCTCATTTATAAACACATATCTATTAAACAGACATGGATATTGGCAACATCTACTTCATATAGTTCTTGTGAGGAGCAAAAATCAATTGCATGCAAGTCTGCTTAGTCCAGTGCCACGCACATAGGAAGGGCTCAGGAAGTGTGAGCTACATCCTTAATCTTGGTGTAGACAGGTGATCATCCCCATTTTATGCGAGAGGAAACCGAGTCTCAGAGATATTTATGTACATTGCCCAGGGATATTAACTATTAAGTGACAGAGTCAAGGCAAGCCCTCAAGTTCAGAAGAGCCAAAGCAAGATTAAGAGCAGAAAATGGAGTTAAACACCCCCAACAGTCTCCCGCCCAATGCCCCCCTACAAGCTTTCCAGAAAGCAACATCCTTGGCCCAAAGGACTTTCTGTTGTTCTGTTAGAGGTAGTCGGATAAACCTCTCATGGCCAGTACCTGATTGTTCAGGGCAGTTCACAGTAGGAGTTGTGGGGCAGTTCACAAGTCTGGCATTTGCTTCACAGTCTTCAGGATCTTCCTTAGCATCTGCATTGGCAAAGCCTCCTGCTCATTCATTCTCAGTCACGAGGGCTGAACTCCAGCCAGAGTTGGTTTAACGTGAAAGAGGAAAGTAGGGGGTGTTGCCAAGAAGACCCTAGGCAGTGCCCAAGGGAAGTGCCTAAACTGGATCTCAGGATTAAGTGATGTGGTCAGCTACCTCCAGAGGACAGTTTTTATTTATTTATTTTCCTTTCCTTTCCTTTCCTTTCCTTTCCTTTCCTTTCCTTTCCTTTCCTTTCCTTTCCTTTCCTTTCCTTTCTTTCTTTCTTTCTTTCTTTCCTTTCTTTCTTTCCTTCCTTTCTTTCTTTCTTTCTTTGGCGAGGCAACCCTTGGTTGACCTTACAGATTGCAAGGACCTTGTCAGCTTACAATCCCTTATTTTTTTTTATACATATTTTACACCTACAGCACCTGGTCTTCCTAGGTGGTCTCCCATCCAAGTACTAACTAGGCCCAACCCTGCTTAGCTTCCTAGATCAGACATCGGTCTTGTTCAGGGTAGCATGGCTGTAGAGTGGAGGGCAATTTTTAAGGTTGCAGATCTTCATGCTTTTTTTAAAAAAGTACATTGTTCTGGTTTTTAAATGTATTCCTACCTGTTGTGGAGAAATCAGCCAATACCAAAAAACAAAAAAAAAAACCCAAAAAACAAAAAACAAAATCATTTACTATGATGATCATATTCTATTAGAACTTTCAAATCCCAATGGTTTGTAATCTGAAAATCAGGAAAGGGCTGTGCCTAAGGATCCAGACCTGCACCTGCTTGAGTGTGTCTGAAATCCTCTTTCTAGGCTCTCAGTGATCCATTCATTTGGGTCTTTGCCTGTGAGCTAGGTTCCCCAGGAGCAGAGGGGAGGGAACTTGTGGGAAATGCAAGGATGGGGGAAGGGAGGCAACTCTGAAAGAAGAAACCTTCCCTTGATTGATGATTTGCTGGGACTGGCCCTGGGCCAGGATTAGGGGCAGAAAAGGTGTGTCTTCCTTTCTCTCTTGTTCAGAAGGGAGTATCTCCTTGATTCTGCCCCAAAGTCACAGTATTTTATAGGCAAAGCTGGTCAAGGGTTTCAGTGCTCTTGGCCAAAAGGGACTCAGGCTATGTTGTTTGTCAGATTCTTAAGCTATTATTTCACCTAAATGAGCCCTCAGAGATTTGCTTACACATCAACCAGAACAGGTTAGGCACAAGGGTTTGTGAGGGACTGGAGAAACCAGGTCTTGTTCTGCTCTGCAGAAGCGGAATGTGAGAGGATGCACCTGAATGCTAGTCTCATTGCTTCTTGGAGTTTAGGCTGAGTCAGACCCAACCAAGACTCCTGGCAAAGGCTGGAGAAGCTGAGAGACACGTTAAGGAAGCTCATTAACTGTTAGCAGTCCTGCTGTGAGGGGCTCTGCCAGGTGAAGATGTCTCTGAGCTCTGCCCCTCCAGACAACAGGCCCGAAAGCCTTGTGCAGAGTCCTGGCTGTGGTTGGAAAAAATTTCCATCCTGGCCTCTGTGAGATCAACTGAAGGACTGAGGAGTGGTGTTGACACCCTGTCCTCTTAGACGCCAAATCAGAGGCCTTTAAATGCATTTTTCACATTTGTCTGTCTCTCAGAGTCAAGGCCAGTATTTGAAAGGTAAAAGGCAAATTCTTGGCTGAGCTCAATTGCAGATTCGATTATCTTAGATGAATCAAAGAAAGTAGTCTCAGAGAAAAAATATCTATTGCCCTTTGTCCAAAGAACATTAGTGTCAGCTCTGCCAGGGGAAGCATGGTGTAGGGAAAGGGATTTAGGGAAGAGAAGAAAGTTTCTTACTCCCTTTCTCCACCGCCTGCTGGTACTTGAACTAAATCTGCAACATCCATATTCTGCACCAAGAGCTGCACCATTATATAGTTGCCTGTGTGAGGTTCTATTTATTGAGCTTTTACCTTGTGCTGGAGTCAGGCTTAGCACTTTACATGCATTACCTCGTTGTCTTTAGGGACTCTAAAAGTGCTGTCAATTGAAAGTTGTTTGGTCTTCTAGAGAGTAGGCACCATTGCCACTTCTCACATCAGTCCTTTCATTCATGCATCCAGCAAGGATTTATTAAATACCTTTTATGGTCCAGACACTGCTAGACACTGTTTATACATTGGCGAATAAAATAGACAAATTTTCTGCCTCTGTGGACCTCATAGAGATAGAGACAGAGAAGGAGGAGCTGCTTGGCTAGGGTGCCTCTGAGGAGGTTACGTTTAGGCACAGACTTGAAGAATGAGGAGTCATGCTAAGAATGGAGAGATCATTCTAGAACAAAGGGAAACCACAAGTGTGCAGATCTTGAGGCAAAAACAATCCTAAGGGGGTGTTTGTGGAACTGAAAGAAGGCCAGCATGGTTGGAGAATAGTGGTATGAGGGAGACTTGTAGGTGAGATTGGAGAATTAAAAAAATTAGATTATTGAAAGACCTTATATACCATATAAGGAGTTTGATTTCTTTTCTCAAGGCAGTAGAAAGTTTCTGAATACTTTTAAGCAGCGGAACAATATAATCTTATATCACTGTTTCAGATATCTATTTTTTAAGGATTTTATTGTAAAATATTATGCTTCAGTTTTTTAAAAAGGGAAAAAGACTTTAAGGAATAAAAATGACTCTGGCTACTGTGCGGAGGGTTAGAGAAAGGCAAAAGTAGAAGCAGGTTGAACAAGAAGGAGGCTCTTATTGTAATTCACATACAAGATAATAGTGTCCTGAAAAAAGGTAGTAGCATTGAAAATAGGGAGAGGAGGACAAAGTCAAGGTATATTTAGGAGGCATAGGTCTTAATATATTATAAAGGAAGAATGAAGATGAGAGAAAAATGGAGAATGGCTTTGAAGTTTCTGGCTTAAGCATTGGGGTGAATAGTGTCATTTATGACAGTGCAGAGATTTAGAATGGAACAGATGAGAGGAAGTATGACTTTCATTTGAGATTCCTTCAGTTTGAGATTTCCATGAGACCTCCAAGAGGAGATACTGGATAAGCAGGTGGATACATGAGATTGGAATGTAGAGAGATATGGACTTTAGATATAAATTTGTACCTCATCAGCAAATTTAGATAGTATGTATACCTATGGACATGGCTGAGATCCCAAAAGGGCAGAGTGAAGAAAAAGAAGAGAAGGTCTAGGGCCAAACCTAAAGATGCTCCTGCAAGAAAATTAACAAAGAATAGCCAGAGGAAAAGGTCAGGAGAATGGACAAGGAACTGATAAAAATAAGTGCTTCAAAAAAGGGATGACAAATGCTGCAAAGAGATTCAATAAGATGAAGACTGAAATGTGACCACTGGCTTTGGAAATAATGTAACTAGTGAGCTTGCTGTGAGCAATGTTAGAAAAGTAGTGCTCAAGGATGGCAACTAGAGAACATTGAGAAGTGACAGGAGGAAAAACCTGATGTAGAGAACCTAAAACTGCAATTAAATGTAAATGGTTTATTCGGTGGAACTTTTCACGACTCCACTAAAGGAGCGGTGTCAGGTGCATGAACACTGCTGTGATGTCAAAGGTTCCAATGTCGTGGCTACTGGGATTACTTTACCCAGACGGACCATTACCCTACCTCTCTACCTCTGACCTCTGCTCATCTAGAAGTCATTAGTATACTTTGGTGTGTTTTCCAACTAGACTCTTGGGAAAGTCTTGCATTGAAAACTCTCTTGGATGCATAATCATTTTCTCAAATCTCAGTGCAAATTTCATCTCTCCTCTGGAATCTCCTTTGACTTTCTCAAGTATAATTAATAATTGTCTCCTCTGGAGTCCTATATTTTACATGTTCCTTGGTTATTGCATTTATCAGATTGGTTTATAATTGCTTAACCATGTGTCGCACCTAGACTGTGAGCACAGTGAGGGGGCTGGGTTTGGAAAGTAAGGTTGGCTCCTAGTGTTGGCTCCCAAACAAACAGGCCCAGTTTACAGCAGGATTCCACCCTCTTATGCTGCATAGTATCCCTCTATATCCACAGTTCTTCCCATCTCTCTTTTGCTTTATCCCACCACCCCTCGAGGTCATTATAATAGAATTAGGATCAAATACAGTTGGCCCTTGAACAGGATTTGAACTGCACGGGTCCATTTATATGTGGATTTTTTTGATAAATATGTACAGTGTGTAAATGTATTTCTCTTCCTTATAATTGTCTTAATAACATTTTCTTTTCTTTTGCTTATTTTATTGTAAGAATACAGTGTATAATACATATAACATACAAAATATGTATTAATCAACTTCATTTTATTGATAAGACTTCTGGTCAACAGTAGGCTATTAGTAGTTAAGTTTTGGGGGAGTCAAAAGTTATATGCAGATTTTCAACTGGGGGGGGTTGGGTATCTCTAACCCCCACAATGTTCAAGGGTCAACCATAATTAATTCAACTAATTTAGCTTTTGTTTCGGACAGAGTAGGTGTCAAGATATATTTGTAGCCAAAATTTTCTCTAATTCATACACTAAAAGAAGTATATTCTGCCTTTTTTTGTTTGTTTAACATCTTAAACTGCATCATGTATCTCTAGTTTAGGTCCCTCCACCATTAGCCAAAGAAAATTAAAGCATTTTGAATACAGTTGCAGACAAGTTTCTGAAATTTGGCCATTCTTGGTTAGGGGAGCATCCTTCAGGTGATGCAGAATATACTATGTCAGCTGCCTTTTATGTTACCATAATTATTGAAACATCTATTTAAAAATTTCTGACAGAACTTGGAGACCTCAGAGGTCCTTAGACTGGTTTGAGAAACAGCAATGTAGTAATACCTGACATCAGGTGAGACGTCCCAGGGTAACTCTCAGCGTAGAAAGGTTTAAAAAAGTTAGCACTGATTGCTTCCGGGAATACCCTGTTTATAGTAGCTCTTAGAACCTCAGGGTTTTTTGTTTTGTTTTGTTTTGTTTTGTTTTGTTTTCTGAAAAAGATTCTCTTTAATTTATTATTGAAGTATAATTGACATGTTTTAGATGTAGAACATAATGATTCCATATTTGTATTCATTATAAAATGATCACCACCACAAATCTAGTTAATGTGTCACTATACATAGTTACAAATTTTTTTTCTTGTGATGAGAACTTTTAAGATCTATTCTCTTGGTAATTTTCAAATATGTAATACAGTATTATTAACTATAATCACTATGCTGTACATTATATCCCCATGACTTATTTATTTTATAACTGGAAGTTTGTACCTTTTAACTCCCTTCACTCATTTCACCACCACCTTCCACAACCACCAATCTGTCCTCTGTATCTATGCATTTGTTTTCTCTTCTTTTTTTTAGATTCCACATATAAGTGATATCATATGGTATTTGCCTTTCTCTGTCTAGCTTATTTCACTTAGTGTAATACCCTCAAGGTCCATCCATGTTGTTGCAAGTGGCAAGATTTCATTATTTTTAATGGCTGAATAATGATTTATTTATCCATTTTTATCCATTCATCCAGCAGTGGACATACATGTTGTTTCCATATCTTGGCTATTATAAATAATGCTGTGATGAACATGGGAGTACGCCTATCTTTTCAAGTTAGTTTTTTTCCCCCCTTTGGTTAAATACCCAGCAGTTGAATTGCTGATCGTATGGTAGTTTTATTCTTAATTTTTTGAGGAACCTCTATACTGTATTCCATAGTGGCCGCACCAATTTACAATCCCACCAACAGTGCACGAGGGTTTCCTTTTCCCCATATCCTCACCAACACTTGTTATTTCTTGTCTTTTTGATAGTAGTTATTCTGACTGGTGTGAGGTAGTATTTCATTTTGGTTTTGATTTGCATTTATTTAATGATTAATGATGTTGAGCACCATTTCATTTACCTGTTAGTCATCTTTGAAAAAATGTCGGTTTAGATCTTCTGCTCATTTTTTAATTGGATTTTTTTTTTTTTTTTTTTTGCTATTGAGTTGGATGAGTTCTTTATGTATTTTGGACATTAACCCCTTATCAGATCTATGATTTGCATATATTTGCATATATTCGCATGTATTCTTTATTCAGTAGATTGCCTTTTTTCTTCTGTTCAAAAGCATTTTAGTTTGATGTAGCCCCATTTGTTTATTTTTGCTTTTGTTGTTTTTTTCTTCTGGTGTCAGATTTAAAAAAAAATGATTGACAAGACTACTATAAAGGAGCTTACTGCCTATATTTTCTTCTAGGAGTTTTCTGCTCAAGCCTTTAAAACATTTTGAGTTCATTTTTGTATATGGTGTAAAATAGTGGTCCAGTTTCATTCTTTTGCATGTGACTGTTCAGTTTCCCCAACACGATTTTATTGAAGAGACTGTCCTTTCCCCATGGCATATTCTTGGCTCCTTTGTTGTAAATTAATTGACCGTATATGCATGAGTTTATTTCTGGGCTCTCTCTTCCATTCCATTGATCTATGTGTCTGTTTGTATGCCATTACCATACTGTTTTGATTACTATAGCTTTGTTATAGTTTGAAATCAGGGAGCATGATGCCTCTGGGTTTGTTCTTCTCAAGATTGCTTTGGCTCTTCCCTGTCTTTTGTGTTTTCATACAAATTTTAAGATTGTTTGTTCTGTTTCTATGAAAAAATACCATTGGAATTCTGATAGAGATTGCACTGAATTGATAGATTGCTTTGGGTTGTATGGATATTTTAACAATATTAATTCTTCCAATGCATGATTAGGGTATATCTTTCCACTTATTTGTGTCTTCAATTTCTTTCATTAATGTCTTATAGTTTTCAACATACAGGTCTTTCACCTCCTTGGTTAAAATTTATTCCTAAGTATTTTCTTGCATATTCTGCTTTAATCCAGTACATTTCATGTTCCATTCCCTGGCAAGATAATCACAAAAATATTCTTTGGGAAATTCTTCATAAAGAACTAAAAAATATAGATTTCTGGACCTTCTGTTAAGAAAATCTGCCTTCCTGCTTATAATCAAATACTGCCCTTGTATTCAGGCTTAAAGAAATAATCCATGATTTTGAGGGGGCCAGGCCTCTATCTATGTAGCTTTTTTGTACTTTACCCCCTAATGTGGCATGGGAGGCATATGACTCTGTTACTGACTTTTGGTGTTTTGTCTTTCAGAACCAGAGGCAGGAGAGGTGTCCCCTCCAGTCGGTGCTGGTGTCAACAGCAACAGCTGGACCTTTAAATACGGACCAGGCAACCCCAAACAATCTGGTCCCGGTGAGTTGCCAGACAAATTCATTATCCCAGGATCTCCTGCAATCATCTCCATCCGGCAGGAGCCTACTAACAGCCAAATTGACAAAAGTGACTTCATAACCTTCGGCAAAAAGGAGGAGACCAAGAAAAAGAAGAAAAAGAAGAAGGGTAACAAGACCCAAGACAAAAAAGAGAAAGGGAACAGCACGACTGACAACAGTGACCAGTGAGGTCATGTAATGGAAACAAGCCACTTAGCCAGTTTTTGTAATAATGGCAAATCCTTCCCATGTAGCAACGCCCTACTCCTTTCTCCTATCCATGAGAGCCCTCTCTTACTAGACCTCAGAAATCTGCAGAAAGTTCCCTGTGTCTGTCTAGATCTCATTTAACAGGTTTTGTCTTAAAAGCTTTACTAAGTCTGGTGTTAACTCTTTTCTCCACTCTGGCTTGTTTTCAGAACCTAAAAAGCAGACCCAAGTTTCCTTTCTCCTCCGCCGAAAAGGAGAGGCTTCCCAGCCCCGCCAGTGAGAGGTTGGACTCTCTGCCCTGTGCTCCGGGGATCCTGTCTTGATGACACTTACAGGGCAGGCTGAAAGGTTTTGAGATTGAGCAGCTTGGGTATCTGTGGCCACTGGGTATGTGTGGCTACGTGGGGTATGTGAGTGCCAGACGTTGGCTGAGATGGGCCAGATTAGTCTAGCTGGTGCAAGGAGGGCTGGGAAACCAAGGCAAATAAACAGTGAGAGTTACCAGACTGGAGGGGAAATGTGAAATTTAGAAGGGACCAGACTTTCTAAATCTTACAACTCAAGAGGCGGTGGCCACCCTCTAGCAGACAAAACCACCTTCACTGACAAGGCTTTAGGAGTCCCTAAAGTCTGTTGGCTGTGATGTTACTATACCTAAAACTCACATTGTATCTACAAGCCAATAGCTCAGTGTTTAACAGGGGGCCAGCCAGGGTGACAGAAGCAGATCTGATGTGTTTCCTGTACATGTCCTTGTGCTCACTTTATTAAAAATTCTTTTGCACACAATGTTTGTGAAAAGGCCAGATCCTTTTCCAGCAACACATATGCAAAAGCTAAAGAGAAAAAGAAAACCCCAACACCTCACTTATGCTGTTTGTTGTTTGATAGATTTATTTAAAAAAGAGAAAATCTATAAGTATAAATCTTTAAAGAGAACTATGATGAGAGCAATGCCCCTAAACTCCCCTCAAAAGAGAATTCAGTCAACAGCCATTTAAATGATCATTGCTGCTACAGAAGTGCTTTAAGAGAACTGCCTGAAACATCTGTATTATATCGGCCACCTGCCAATCACAGCTTTACTCTTTCAGGTCACTCTGAGGCTGCCTCTTGCATGTATTGATTACTAAATAAAAGAATCTTTCTCTCTCTCTTTTCTAAGAAACAATTATGTGCACCTTGAATACACAGCTTTCTCTAGCCAACTATATCAAGACCCAGAAATTGAAGAAAAATATTGTTTTCTCTTATGTACAGTGAGCAGACTTTTCAATCTAATTCTGTGATTTGTCTTGGTGTGCGAGCCTACACCTTCCCTTTGGTTTCATTTACCTTTTCTATTACACTCTGAATTGCTAATCTTGCTAACACCTATGATGTTCCTGAAATCAATCTCCCATATGTATGCTGTATGCTATTATAAGACTCCTGAAATATACTTACTCTGTGCTTGTGTATGTGAATGTTAATGCAACTATTACCTAGAGTGAACTTTAAGCTTTACTGTTGAATGTAATTCCATTATATTTCCTTTTGTACACCCGTGAAAAAGTGGAGTAGCATTTTTCTTAAACCATTGTTAATTTAATCAGCTTTTGTGTATGTAAGACACAGTAAAATTTTTTTCTTAAATCAAGATAATGGTGATTCAAGGAATTTTATTTATGGTCAGCCAAGAGCCACTCCCTTGCCAAGACTCCTGCTGGCAAGGGAATGGGTAAAGCTGTTTTTTTCTAGTAACAATTCTGGAATGAATACTGAAGATATTCCCTGAGGGTGTGCAAGCACAAAATTTATCAATCTGACCTCTTTGAAAGTTGCAGAATGCTTTGAAATTTTAATGATAGCTGGAATATCAGCTCATAGAGAAAAATAAAATTTATTGTCACCTTAAATAAGAAATTTTAACTTTGTTTAAATGTATAATTTAGAAATTTGAGTAATTATCTTTTAAAAGTTAACGTAAAAGAGGTAGGAGTCTGTTATTAAAACAAAAGCATTAAATCTCAAAAAAAAAAATCTGTTTGTCTACTTTTAGCTTCATTCTCCCATATTTTGAAGGGTGTGTAACTTCAGCTCTGCAGGATTGCATGGGGTAAAACTTCTTGCCAACACATGTGAACCATTGCTACATTGTAGGTTGCGATCATTTTGCCCCACTGAAACCCATGTATCTGACCTTACGTGCCTTTTGAATACTAGGAGAATTGGGCTAATTTATTAATGATGATAATTATAATGTATTTGTACAGCACTTTTTACCTTGACAAAGTGCTTTCCAATCCATGTTAGTTACTAGTTATTACAGCTGTAAGGATAAAACACATCATGTGGATTCATTTTTAATTGGTGCTATTGGTATTTCCTCTGTTATTACTAATAAATGGAAAATGGTGGTATGAAAGAAATGGTGGTCATTTCTAAGTATAAGAGTAGGAGAAAATAGCACACTGATTATCTTTAGTTGTTATTATTGAAGAAAGTTGCAGTATGGAACTTAGCGTATCACCCTCTGGCTATCTCCCTGGCTTTTATGCTCATTACTATGGCAGAACACCCAATGGAACCAAACTCCATAATATTACTAGAATGGGTAGCCAGCAGGTTTCTGGGTCACTTTCCAGTACACTATTTCAGTCTTCTCTAATAAGAATTGCAACAAACCAATTTTTATCACTAGAGTACTCTAGTCATTTTGTTCATTTTTTGTTTCACCCTTGCACCTCTTTACAGTTGAGAAGTCAAATAATGCTCCCCCCAAGAAATTAACTTTTATTGAGTATAGGATATGTGCCATCACTGTAATAGGTTCAGTTCGTGGTACATGTTATGTAACAAATAGAATATATTTTCCTTCTGTAGTTAAATTTTTATGAGTATAGACTTTCAATGCAGTGATTCTCAATGGGGAACATTTTGGGTTTTTGTTACTTGAGTAAGGAATGCTACTGGCACCTAGGAGGTAGAGGCCAAAGATGCTGCTAAAGACCCAATAATGCACAAGACAGTCCCCCACAACAAAGAATTTCCCAGCTCAAAATGTCAGTACCAAGATTGAGAAAACTTGAGATAAGAGTGACCATTTAATTTGTTATCAAGTCTATTTTTGAGATAGAGACACCATTAATAATTACAAGACATGGACTGCGATCATCTCAGACAAACCAGGATGTATGTGACTCTACTCAAAGAAAGAAAGAAACTGGTTCAGCTCTGTCACTTACTAGAACCTTGAGAAAGCTACTACTTTCAGTTTTCAGACTCTGTTTCACCATCTATAAAATAAGAATAATTATAGTACATACTTTATAGATTTGTGGGGAAGATTTAGTGAGATCATCTCAAAAAGATTTTAGAGGTCTGGCACACCATAGTGCTCAATGAATAGCTATTAATATTAATAATCTTTTTCTTCCATTCCCTTATCCCTCTTTCACAGATTTAGCTATTACACTCAGGACACTTTTCCTCCTGATTAAATTGTGAATGAGGGATGGTAAAATAAATCAACATAGACTTTGCAATGAAAATATTTTTACTCCTCCACTTTTTTGCTCACCCCTGAAGGAAAAAAAAGTAAAGTCAGTGGCATAAGTCTTTATCTATTTCTATTATGAATAATAATCAGGGCTCTAAGTAAGTGGTCAAGTCACTAGTCTCTTTATAGCTGTTCCACATCAGTGGTCAGTGATCTGAAAGTCAGGGACCAAAAGAATCTGCATTTTCAAATTAATAAATTCCATGCGAGCCTAAGTACAACAGCTTGAGAGAGAAAGAAGAGTCATCTCCAACAACTTCTTTTGGCAGATGGGCAAAACACCAAAAGATCCACGAACTTGCCTGCTGTCCTCCAGGCAATCAGGAACAACCCAGGTTCCATCTCTTTTAAGGGTCAGTCTACTTGACATGTGTCTCACATATATAGAGTGCAGAATTCACTCTCCAGAAGAACTGCAATTCTTCTCATTTTAAAGGATGAAGAGACTTCGCTGTTGCCTTTTAGGCTCCTAAGTAAGATTCTGAGTTTCAGGATCTTGTATTAGTATATTTTATGTTTTGTAAACTCAAAACACAATCTTAAAGCACAGATGTAATTGACCAAACACTAATGCAATTCTAGTATTAAATCTAGATTTTAAAACCACCAAAACATCAAGAGGTATGCTAAAAGCGAAAAAAAGAAAAGCTACAGATATACTTCCTGAGGACTTGAAAGTCCCAACTTTCCTTACGAAATGGCAAGTTGGCCACTTCTTGACCCATTTCATCATCTTTTCATGTGCTTCCTCTTCTTGTAGAAGAAGCTGATCGCCTAATTTCTACCATAATTGGCTTGGATGTTGGCTAGCAGGATATATAACTTGCAACCTAAGAAATCCCTTCTGATTTTATGCACAGACACCCCTATTATAATTAGGAAGGAAGCTTGAGTAAATCAGCCTGGTGCTAGTCTTCCATAGAAGCTGTGCCCAAGACTGGTATGTAGCAGTCTTAATTTTCAGAACTAGTTAGATAACATATTTGTATTTGTTGGTTCCCATTTTCTCTTGAGGTTGATCCATGGGGAAATGCCTGCCAAAACATTAAATCTTAAGTCTTTTGCCTCAAAAAAAAAAAAGTCTGTGAGTTTGTCTGTGAGCTTAGGCTCCTGTAAAATAGACACCAGTAGATTTAGTTCCATAATCTGCAGTCTATTCTGCATAAAGAAATAAGGGAGACTGGGTCATGAAAAACATAAAGCCCAGCAACTTATTAGGTTATGCAATTACCTGAGCATCATCAACCCATGAAGAACATGAACAATTCAGATAAGCATTCAGTCAGTTGCTGGTCTTAAAACAGAACTAAAAAAATTGCCAGTAGAGGCATATACAGATTAATTAAACAGTTCCCACTTTTAAGCTTTGCTTTCACTAACCTAACTTTATTTAATTTAATGTGATACTGAATTTTTATTATAAAAGTAATTATGTTATTTTTTATAAATCCAGAGGCATAGAATCCAGAGGCATAGAAAAAATTATTAATCTGCTCACCAGCTTCTTTCAATTCTCACTCACTCAGGTATCCTGTGTTAAGATGTTCAGGTGTGTTTTTCCACATTTTTTTTTCTCTCACTACACACACACACATACACACACACTCCTATTATAATTAGGTTGGAGACTTTAGTCAATAAGCTTAGTACTATTCTCCCTTTGAAGTTGTGCCTAAGAGTGGTAAACAGCAATCCTAAGGTCATAACCAGTAAGGTAAAATGAGGATTAAATTCATGTGAGATCTATATGTCTACATCTATACCTATATCTATATCTATATCTATCTATATCTATATCTATATCTATATCTATATCTATATCTATAATCTATATCTATATCTATATCTATATATCTATATCTATATCTATATCTATATCTATACCTATCTATCTATATCTATATATCTCATGTAAGTTTAATTGCTTTTTAAAATAAAAACAAGATAATACCATGCTCATTATCCTGAAGCTTTTTTTTAAAAAAAACTTACAATAACATGGAGATTCCTTCAAGTCAACTCGCAATCATTCTTTTTAATTCCTGTACAAATTCCACATACTGACCAGGCAATGTCATAATGCATTTAGCATTAATGGACAATTGGGTTGCATCCAGATTTTTGCTACTAGAAAAAAAAATAGCACAGTGTGCAATGATAAATTCAGTACCTGAACTTTATAGAACCTGGGCTAACTGTACTCTAAAGAGAAAATTTGGAAAGATTTTATGAACTTCATGTGTAAAGGATAGTACTAGTCTTACCTCCTGTAACATGCTTTTTCCCACATAAATATAAATCTTTTAAATATTTGCATATATTCCATGATATAGTTATACTATAATTTATTTGCCTAAATGTAATTTCATCACATAAGTCCCTGTTAATAGATTTTAAAGGTTTTCCAAAATTTTACTACCATAAACAGTGTTACAATGAACACTCTTTTAACACATTTGGAATATTAACCCAATATTCCTTCAAGATAAGCTCCAACAAGTGAAATTACTGAATAAAAAACATGTACATTAAACTTTTTATACATACTACAAAATTGACCCCTGAAAACACAGTATACTCCTACCAATGGTTTATGAGAATTTTTACGCCTTGCCTAACATTGGATATTATCAGTCATTCTCATTTTCGAAATATGATAAGCAAAGCATTGTGATTTAATTTGCATTTCTTTGATTAGCATAATGTTGCACATTTTTTTTACCACCTCTTCTATCAGAAGATTATGGTGTGACTAGTCTGATTTATGGTTATTATGTAAGCCCTGACAGTAATGCAAGTGGCTGGCTTAAGATTCTATCCGTGAGGCATCCATTTCGAAGATGGCTAGCTTGAATAAACACATTGCCATCCACAGGACTAAATGAAGAGTGAGGCTATGTCACCTCACCCCTCAGCCCTCCCCAGCCTCCTTTATTTCAGAGATCTTAGCTAATTTTGATAACTGATCATTTGGGTCACTTGTTTTTTCTCTTCTTGCACTTTAAATTCCCACTCTTATGTTTTATTTTATTTGATTTTTTCCCCCTCTTTAATCCCCCCTCCCACTTCCACCCCTGACTCATGGATGTTGCCGTTTCCCCTTAAGAACTGGATTTCTGAAGGTGCACATGCACCGGGGCCTGGGGCCTGGGGCCTGGGGCCTGGGGCCTGGTCTGTGGCTCCGCCTGGGGCATGAACCCAGGACCTTCTGCCTGCAAACCAGACATGCTAACCATTACACCATGGAGCTCCCCACCCCCTGCCACACACACTCTTATGTTTTAAATTCACCAATGAAGAGTGAGGCCATGAAACTCAGGGCCCCCACCCTCAAGCCCAATAAAAGCAGAAGCGTAGGCCTGTGCTTTCAGGTGCTCTCCCTCTACCTGCGACCTCTCTGTGTGGTCCAAGGTGTGCTGTGTAATTTCCAGGATCTGTAAGTAAGAGCTCCTTTTTCTCTCCAAAGTTTCCTGACAGTTATTACTTAGGGCATATTGCAATCAGTAACTATAAGGGCTGGTCCAGCCATAACATTGGTTATTGATAGGCTAAGACCAGCACAAAACAGATGTCAACTATTTACCAGAATACAAGAAGCCTTTCAGTAAATTTGGCTTTAAAACAGTGTGAAAAATTGATGGTGTTATTTGGCTTAGTAGATATGTTAGATAGATTACAGTATGTGATCTCAGAATCAATGATTAGTCCATATATTTGTGCAATGGATAATTACTATAATAAATGCAGACTCAGCATTTCAGTGGAAGCAACACAGTGCATTAGGCCTGTGTCCCAGAGGGCTTGCTGGATCAGGAGCTAAGAAACCATTGACTATAGTGAGCCAGTTACTCTGCTTTAGAGCTCTACTCTTCAGTCTTCATAGTGACTTGAGACCAAACCACAGCATGCAAGATTTTGTCTTCCATTTTTCTGAAAAAGAGCCCACATGTCACTGTTCAGAAGTTTTCCTAACTCCCCAAGTAGCAGATCTAGAGTCTGTTTCGTGTAGGTCTTAGATTTATCAAAAGAGTTGGCAATGTGTGTTAATAATACCAACAATGTCAGTTTTGACACTAATGTCTAATCATACACCAGGAGAGTGAACTGAGTTAAAAGAATTAATATTTGTAGAGATCTTAGTACAGGATCAGGCACGGAGAAAGCACTTAATAAATGTGAGCCTTTTTCTTTTTTTTTTTTAAGTTGACAATGGGCACCTGAGTTTATTTTGAATGATTGGGAATTAATTTGTTTTTTCTTTTCCTTTTCTTTCTCCCTTTCCCCAACTCTCCAATTCTTCCTTGTTCCCATGTGACTTTTCCTTCCCCCTGGTTTTCTTTTACTCTTCCTCACCATTTTTCTCTCTCTTCCTTATCTTTCTTTTTCTCTTCTCTCTCCTTCCCATACCTTTATTAAACCCTTTTCTCATCTTCTCAACTCCAGTGAGAGTCTGGTTATGGTTGAAACTTACAACCACTCAAAGCCAACACACTGCAAAAAATTACTTCACATAAAGTGAATCTACCTAATGTTTAATTGGGTTAAAATTTAATTTCTCTAATTCAATGCATTTCACATGGAATATACTGAGTGTACTCTTTTCTCATGTTTTCATGCTTTAACGGTAAGTTAAATTGACATTTTCCCTCTTACATTTTAAGGGTTTCTACTGGATACTTTAGTATTTTTATTTTAATTTCAAGAAAACATGTATATTGTAGGCTTCTAGTCAGAATAAGAAAGTGTCTAGAAAAAGTTGGTCACTTGCAGAGATAACAAACCTTCTAATTAAGAAAATAAACATCACATAATTATTAGGGCCTGTCAAAATCCAACACTTTATCACTGTGCACCCAAAGCTTTGAAGATATTCAAAACCTTTTATCTATTTCTTGAACTTACATTTAGACAAACCTGCACCAAGATCTTCATTATGTTTTTATTGTTAATGGTTCAATAACGGTTACTGATTCTATGTTGTATCCACCAACAAAATTATCACTAAATAGCAAAAATCAAGATGCAAAAAAGGCTAGAAGGAAATATATAAAAAAACCTTAACAATGTTATGTTTAAGTAGTAAGACAAAGACTGATATTCTGATTACATGCTTGTATCTTTTAAATTAGCCTGTCCTACCTTTATGATCTTATAAAATACATATACCAAAATAAATTTAAAAGCAAATTGATACATCATTTGAATTATTTTAGGTTAATATATTTTTAAAATACTTAAAATAAAAATAATGGAAATAATAGCCCTCTCATAAAAATAAGTCTGGAAGTAGAGAAGCAAAGCTGATAGAGGATGTCTTTAGAGACCTACTGTCGTATCTTCTGCTCTGCCATCCTTGGCATGAGACTTCTTCATTATCGAGGTCTTCCATAACTCAATATGACTGCTAGATTTGTAGCCATTTCAGGAAAAAGAAAGAGGAAGGGAAGTCTTTAAAGGTTTCTCAGAAGTTTCACCTAACATTTCTATTTACATCTCACTCGCTGGCCAAAAAAAAAAAAAATCACATTGTCAGAACTAGATTCAAGGACATGACCAACTAAAAAGCAGGGTTCTCTATCTAAAGAGAAGATAGAATATTGTAGCCTCTACCACAAAATAGATGAATTTTTAAAAAAATCTCAAAGTGGGAAAAGATTTTGTAAGTATGACAGAATTCTAAGAAGATAATAAAAGAGAAAAACTTTGTATAGACAATTTTTTAAAAATTGTATTTCAAAAATCATTATGAACAAAATCAAAAGATAAAATATATTTTTATTAATATCATAGATAAGGTCGAATTTCTATACATATAAACAACTCCTATGAATTAATAAGTAAAAGCCCACAAAACCAGTAGAAAAAATATGCAAAGAATATTTTACAGAAAAGGAAGATATGGACATGTGGAACATGTGGTTAAAACAAATTCAAAATAAAAACTCCAGTAAGATATTATTTTTTTCATCTATTGATTAGAAATGGCTGAAAAGTTTAACAGCTGTGTTGAGTTGTTAAACTGAGTCAAGAGGTGCCCTCACATGCCGTGTATTTGGTACTTCTTGTGCCTCACTTCAGACCCTCTAAAGTTCACCTTTTTTCAGTGTTGCTGTGTTAAAAAAAAAATCTCTGTGGGCTTAGACTCATTTCCTCTAAGTCTTTTGCTTTCTTTCCTAGAGCTTTTCTGATATCTCCTCCTGGGACACTAGTGGTTGAAGATAACAGGTTTACTCTAGAAGCGTTAGGATTTAAGACCTCTGGGTCAGTCTTTAACCAATGAGAGGTGAGGACTTTCAGACAAAGGTTTCTCCTTGTCGATCCTCTGATGAAAAATTACAAGGAGCATCCCACATCCTCCTCTGAGGCTCCTAGTTGGCTGGAGCCTCAGTTGCCCACAGTGGTCATCTTGATAATGCATCCTTATATTGGCTTTTCTGTTTCACTTTTCCTGGTAATTCGCTTCTCCTTTGGATCACCTCCCAAACTGATTACCTGTGTACAACCTTTGCTTCAGGCTTTGCTTTTGAGAATAATTTGAATTCAGACATACTGCTAATGGGATATAAATTAGTAAGAGTAATTGGACAGTATTTACCACAATTTAAAAAATATTGACCTAACAATTCTGCTTTAGGAATTGGTTTTAAAGATATATACTAATATTTTAGCATATAAGAAATGATGGTTGTAAAATAATGTTCATTCCAGTGCTATATAATAACTAGGATTTTTTTAAAAAACCCATTGAATTTACTCAAGTATAAGATTGCTTAAATAAATGTCAATATATCTATACAATGTAACAAATAATAAGCAAGTGGTAAATAATGAAGTAGCTTTATATGGTAAGAGCTTTAAAAATTGGTGCAGAACAGTAAATATTCTGTTAGTACCAAATATATATATATATATATATATATATATATATATATATATATATATATATATATTCATTCCCTGGAAAGAAACACATGGATCTGACATCAGTAGGTTGTCTCTGAGGAGAACTTAGTGGCTGCAGGTAATGTGAGAGAGATTTGTTTTTATTTTATATAATTTCATATTTTAAATATATTGTGCCATGTGAATATGCCACTATCTTCATGTCAAGCAAAAATTTTTTTTGTTTTGGTTATTAATATGTCATAATTTAGTATTATTTTGCTATTTGGAATGCTGGAGACTGTCTGAATGCCTGTCTGAAATGTCTACTATATCTATTTACTTTTTTTTAAATTTAAAAACTATCAAAAATTTCAAATATATAAATTAGAATGAACAGTACAATGAACCCTCATGTAACTATCATTCAGCTTTGAACAATTATCATTTGCCAATTTCATTTCATTTATCTCTCCACTTTCCCCCCTGCAGTGTTAAAGCAAATCCCGATATACACCATTTCACCTGTAAAAATCTACTGTTATTTTCAAAGCTCTGATGCTTCAATATTTGGACATGACATCATATGCTGTAAAATTTTCTTTAATGCACGAAGGAATACAAAGCAATAACATTGAATAGCAAAAAGGAAGTAAATACTCAAAAGGATTAAATTGGATGAATCACATGAAGCCTAATATAATAAATGTATTTATTAGAAATATAAAAAAATAGATATTTAATAGCCTCTTAGAAACTGACAGGCTAAAAATGAATTCTTGAACTGCCTAGAAATGGGAAAAATATACTTATAAAAAGATGCAAAGTTATCCAGAAAATATTAAATAAACCCAGCCCAATCTGTATGATCTACATACACAAGAGCAGTGTTGTTAATCCTGGTTACATCTAGAGTTTCAGGTACAGTTGTCAGATTATGCAAATAAAAATATAAGACAGACAGTTAAATTTGAATTTCAGATATATAGTAAATAATTTTTTTTGTATAAATAGGTCTCATGCAATATTTGAGACATATTTATACTAAAATATTATTCTTTGTTTTATCTGTATTATTTGTTCAACTGAATCAGAATCTCTGAGGTTGTAGCCTAGCCATTAGTATTTTGAAAAATTCCCCAGGTCAGAATGAACTAATTCAAAGGTAAAATTGAGAACCACTGCTCTAGAAAATGCTAATTTTTAGCTGAATTAACTGCGTTAGTTGGCATCAGAAGAATTGACTTCAGGTGAAATGGTATCAGGCAAGCTAAATCTCCATCACCACCTTAGCATACTACTTACAAAAGGCTGTCCATTCCTCTTGGTGTATTGTGTCACCTAAGAACCTAATTCATTTTGTAGGCATTACTTACAAGGTCTCACTCTGAATCTGGCATCTGCCTTTGGCTGTCCTCTTGCATAAGTGAGGCCTCTTTTGAGAGGAGCAGTGTGCATCTCTTGCCTATCAGCTAAGGCCTGGAACTGAAGATGTGAACATTCCCTCCATCTTGGAGGTTGAAACACCCTGGACTCCAAGTCAGCGATGGTTCAGAAATCTCCTTTGACACTTGTGGGCACTTTTATTTTTCACTTGCGTAGATGGAGAAACTATGAGAGTAAGTCGATGACTTGTAAGCATCAGGGACATAACCAAAGGTAAATGCAGGGATCCTAACTCCTACTTCAGTTGATTGAAGAAAAGATGTCGTGGTGAAAGTCTCTGATACTGCTTAGCGTTGCTCAAAAAAATAGATCAGACTTTGACATTTTCAGACTTTTTTCGAAACAAAATGTCACCTGAAAGCACTTCTTTCCCCTTCTCTGTAGCTAAGGTACTATCTGCTTCCTCATCAACTCCCAGAGACCAGGGTGGCAGAGAAGAATGGGCTGTTATTTGATGCCAAATTGGATCTGCAGAGATTCAGTGAACTAAGACTAGAGAATTATTACAGTGGCTCAGTATGTGTGTGTCTATTTGTGATTTTTAGCAATGATAACAAGCAAGACTTACTTTTAATTTCCTTTTAAATATTAGGATGTTCCAAAAAGTCCACAGTTACTGATTATGCCATTGTGTTTCTGATCTTGGTGATAGAAAGTAGCCAACTTTTAAACTTAAAAAGAAATTCATCTGGGAGGCTCTAACTGAACTTTCTGTATTTCAAGAGCACCTTTTCTAGCCATAGGGGAAACATGAGTACGCTTCAGCTCAGAGCTGCTTTTCAGTCATCCTTGTGCTTTGGTTGTCACAGGCCATTGCCCCATGCAAGAAGAGCTGGCAGCACAACTACCATCCCCACATTCTGAGCTCCTGAGAATCATGAGCCTCAGAGTGGGTTTGTCTTCAAAGTGGATAGAAAGCCAAAACCTTGATTCCTCCTGCAATTGATAATATCCAAGGCAACAGAAGGAAACTCTCAGGTCAGATGGCAACTGCCCCTGTCTCTGAGCTCCAAATCTGCATTGGCAGGGATAAAAGGGGTCTCTCTCTGTGGCCCTGTGCTTAAAGGAAGACATTGACTTTAGCTATGTGAGAGCCTCAGAATTCCAAATGTTTCTGACAAAATTTCCACCACTCACTCCCAAGTCATAGCCTCACCAAAACTGTCTGCCGTTGGGACTAGCAGAATTAACCTTACAGTTTATGTCAGCTTCCAAAAGTTCAGAACTCCGCAATAACTCTTTCCCCCTAGGGAGTTATTCTGTGGATTCACTTTTTTTGTACTATGTCTACCCTCTTCACCCCTGAAACCCTTCCACTGTGTCCTCTGGCCAGCCAGTAAAATTTCCTATGCCCTCAGCCTCCTGCTTGAAAATTCGCCTTCTGCTAACTAAAACCTGGCTTTCCCTGAGGACATTTCTTCTATTTATTTTTCTCAAAATGTATTTGTGGTTTCTTCTTAGCTCTAATACTACTGGGCTTAGAGAGAAGAAATTCCCTTTCTTACTCCTCATTGCCACTTCCAGTCACTTACCCTAACAACATTCAGCTTAGAGTCTCATGTCATCAAATTTTAGTACCCATGACCTGCAACACTTCCTTAATATCAATTTCAAGCATCAGACAGTCTGGGTACCCCCTCCAATTTGAAAAGTAAGTTTTAAAAATCATGACACATCACTGTAAATAATGTAGTATGCACCTCCTAAATATAAGGACATTCTCCTACATAATTGTGATGATATTTTCACACAAAAGGAAATTAATATTATTTTGATGAGTCTACCTTATATGTAGACCATATTCAATTTAATCAACTTCCCCCAAAATGTTTAGTTTTCTTTCCATTTATGATCCAATTGTGTTCCACTTATTGCATTTTGTTATCATTGGTGTTCAGTCTTTTTCGAGTTAGAATGGTTTCCTTACCTTACTTGTTTTTCATATAATTGACTTTTTAAAAAGTCCTGCCTAGTTATGCTATAGAATTTTCTACATTGTGGACTTGTCTAATTCTGTCCTCTCATGATTAAACTGTAGTTAAACATTTTTTGGCATAAATACTATATACATGCATATATAGCACCCCAAAATATATATTGCCTCTTATCAGGAGGTATACAGTATCAGTTGATGTTGTCCCACTATTGGTTGTCCCACTATTGGTGATGTTAAATTTAGTCTCTAGGTTAAGGCAGTGGCCACCACATCTCTTCTTTGTAGAGATATATTTTTGTTTTGAAATTAGTAGGTAATACATGGGTTTTAACATCCACTTATGTTGTTCATTGATAATATCTATTGTGTTGGGGGTTACCAGATGTTAATTTTCTAATTCTATTATTCCTTCTTCATGTATTAGCTGTTTTATTTTTTTTTTCTGGATAGAAGAGTTTGCCCTATTTCCTTCCTCTCTCTCTTTTGAGTATGAATGTGGAAAAACAGACTTTTTTTTTAAGGTATAGTAATATATTATCATCATTATTATTTTTGATGTTCAACTTCTCTTCAGTTTGGCCAGTAATAGCCCTTTCAAGTAAGTTCTCTGTCCTTTTGACTTGACCTTCTCATTCTTTGAGAATTCTTTGCTTTCTAGAAATATAGTCCTTCAGACTTATTTTATACTTTTCTTGCCCCAGACCTGGAAGCAGGCTTTTCTCTAAAGATCTCTGGTTCTTTTTAGTGGAAAATAGTATTTAGAAACCAAAGTCTAGATGATACATGTATTCATTGCTACTAGGTGTTTGTTTTTCTGGCCTCTTTTAGGGTACTTGCATTCACGAGTTTATTTTAATACTTCCAGTTAAAATCCTATGGCATATGGTTCTTACACTTCCTTTCTTCAGTAACAACCCTGTTTCTAAACAACACTTACATATTTACTCATTTTTTTCCATCTTACAATATACACAAAATAGTTTCAGAATTATACCACCAATATGACTGGCAACCACAACAAACCTACTAAGTAAATGTTCCTTTCTCTCACAAGCCCACTCTAATCATGCTTTCACCATGACCATTCCACTAAAATGCTCTTTTCAATTCTCAGTTCTCATCTTACTTGAGCTTTCTGCAGCACTGACCACAGTAAATCCCCTCTTCCTCTTTGGAGCACTTTTTTTACATGTTTTTTTTTTTTTTGCACATTACTGGTTTTCCTCCTGGGTCAGTGGTTCTCCTCAGTCTCCTTGGTTGGTCCTTCATCATCACTACAACCTCTTAATGTTGGCGGACTACAAGAATTGGTTCTTATACCTCTAGTCTTTCTTACCTCCTTGCACTTTCTTGGTTATTTCATCCAGTCCCATAGATTTATAAACCATCTACTCACTAACTACTTCCCAATTTTATCTTGAAGTTCCAACACCTTTCTTGAACTCTAGACTTGTATATCCGGTTGCCTACTCAACATCTCTATATGGCTATCTAATTGATATATCAAATTTAACATTTCCAAATGCAAATTTTTGATCTTTCTCCCCCAAATCTTCTTTTTCTTATGGCAGTTAATGGCAACTCATGCTTCCAGTTGCTTAGGCCAAATTCCAGAGTTATCCTTAATGTCTCTCTCTCTTTTTTTAAATTATATCTAATTCATCAGCAAATTTTATTGTTTTTATCTTCAAAATTTACTGAGAATCCAACTAATTCTAGTGGCATTATTTAAAAGGAATCCAAGCTGTATGATATTTCCATAATAGATTGTCACATTAGATCAGATTTTTATTTATCTCTTCATTAAATCTGTTCCCTCAAGGTCACAAGGGACCTCCATCTTTCTATCACAAGTTTCATCTTCCTAAACTTTCAGCAGTATTTCCAGTAGTATTTCTTTCCACCTTTTGGACACATTTTCTCTACATGATTTTCAGGGCACACTCTCTCCTGAATTTCCTCATACCTCATTGATTACTCCCCCTCAGTCTCCTTTGCTGGCTTCTTCTCATTTTCTAGACCTCTAAATGTTGAAGTGCCCTAGGTTTGGCCATCTTCTCTAATTCACTAATTCCCTAGGTGATCACATTTAATTTCACTGCTTACTTATGGTTTTTCTAATCTTTAACCTAAAATTCATATTTCTAAATGTGATATCTCCCCTACATACTCAGACCCAAATATTCAATTGCCTGATCAATATACTTTAAGTGTTTAACATGCATTTTGAATTTAACATGTTCAAAATTCTTGATTTTTCATCTCAAAATTAACCCCAACTTTCCCCATATGAGTAAATGGCACCACCAATCACCAAGATACACCAAAGAAACTGAGGACCATTCTTTCCTTTGTTATTTAACATAATATACCCAAACCCATCATTAGGTCATGTCAATTTTATCTTTAAAATATGCCCCCAATCCAATCATTTTTAAAAATTAACTCTAGCACTATCACCCTTATTCAGATCTTCTAACTGGTCTCTCTTCTTCCTCCCATACAACAACCAGACTTATCTTTTTATGACATAAATAAAATCTCTATTCAAAAGCCCCTATTAGCTTCTTACCATCCCCTTTCTTCTTTATAACACTTTATAACACTTTATAACACTTTATATCTCATGTAATGTTCTGTATTTGTTTATAGGCTCTCTAAAGGCAGGGACTTTGTATTATTCATACTGTGTACCCAGAGCCTAGAAGAGTGCCTGACACTTAGTAGATAATCAATAAATATCTGTTGAATAAATGAATGAATCACTATGTAGTAAAAAAAAACTTTGGCATTTTAACCTGACAAAGACAAACCATGATTATTTGATCATATCTGTCTTTGTAGCTGCATCCTAGGATCATACTTAGAGCACCATTTCTCACATGACTGTAAAGAGAATACAAACTCTTCATCCTAGATTACCTTTTCTTCAGCAGCACAAGCCCTGTGACATGTCATTTTCTAGGAGAAGGTAACTTATAAACTGTCCTCTTAAATACAATAAAAAAATGAAGATATATGTGACATACATGGGCCTTTATCTGTAGGCATGATATTTTTTTTACAGTGAGTTAGTATGATAGAGAGCTTCAAAATCTATGCTACGATTCCTCTAGAAATTCCCTTCTTGCCTACTACTAGTCTTTACCTCCACCAAAGGTAACCATCATTCTGACTTTTATTATCTTACAGCAGTTTTCCAATTTTTGAGCTTTATATAAATAAAATGTTTCTTCATTTCTGATTTTTTCTGCCCTTCATTACTCTATATTTGTGAGATTTAAATATATTGTTTCATATAGTAGTCACTTTACAATTGTCTTTGCTATATATATTTCTATATATGGCAATAATAATATATCTATTCTTCTGTTGAGGTACATTTGAATGGCTTCCAAGTTTGAGTTATGAGGAACCTCTTGTACATATCTTTTTGTATACACAATAAGCATTTCTGTTGAGTATGCACCTAAGAATGCAGTTACTGAGTCATAGGGTATACAGATATTAAGCTTTAGTAAATGCTGCTAGTTTTCCAAAGTTAATGTGCCAATTTACACTCTACCAGCAGTGTGTGATAGTTGAAGTTGCCTCATCTTTTTTAACACATGAAAATGTCAGTTTTCATTATTAATTAATTACTTAATTAATTAAACAATTTAGTCATTCGCTTGGGTAGGCATTTTATTATGGTTTAAAACTCCATTTCTTTGATAATTAATGATGTTGAAAACCTTTTCATATGCTTATTGGATATTTAGATATTCTCTTTTACTAAGTGCTGGTTCACTGACTTAGTACTTTGGTTTTTGAAAAATAATTCTGGATTCCATAGGGAGATTATATTGGCCAATTGTAAGCACTAGTTTGGATCCTGGTGCAACACAAATGAAGTTTGTTATATGCATAGAAAATTTATTTTACAAGTGCTCGTGTACAGATAGAATGCTACAGAAACACAGGTGTGCAGTGCAACACCATTAAAGTGCAATTTATCAGTGAGATTAATCATGAAACTATGAGTCAAAAATACTTTCTGAAAAGTGTTGGTCTATCCTGTTAAGACACTTTACTCTTGTCCTTCCCATTACCAACTTTACAAGAGAATTATACTCTCTCATGAATTGAATTTATTAATGAAGTGGTGTCCTTGAAACACAAGCTTTACAGAAATTCAATGATTGAGGGAGAGAAAATGCAATGCTGCATACAATTTAATTTAATGGCCACCAGGAAAAATTAATTTTACTTTTATAAAACCAAGCTAGATGAATTCAGAGACAGAAATATATGAAGGAGAAAGGGCATGTCCAATTAATGGGATATCTGACTGCCTGGCCAAGGAGATTCTGCAAAATCTTACAATACAAGGTAAACTCCTCTCTGGAGCAAGTAGTATGCTTAATCAGAGTGAAGAGGGCTCCACCCCACAATAAATTAACTTTGTACAGCATGCTTTATTGCTCCGCCCTGCATTCTGGCAGGCTTTCTCTCATTGTCTCTCCCCAAGTGGCTTGCTTTGCTTGTTCTGTTTTAAAGATAACTAAGCCAGACTCTTATTCTTTCCTCTCATCTCCTATTCCATCCCCATTTTTGTTCCTAGACTAGCAAAGCCAGAGCAGAACCTTTTTTGTGGATGCTCCAGCATACTGAGCTATTGGCCCTGAGAAGTAAACTGCTCTCTTTCTATTTTGAACCGCCATAGGTTATATTCGTCTAACTAGGCTACTGCTGGTCCTCTCAATTCTCTGAAGCTAGTGATCCCAAATATCTACGGCTTCTGAGGGTGGGGCTGCTTTTCATCCCTGCCCCCTCCTGAGACAACCACTGCAATTCCCTCAGCGGCCCCAAGAAGGAAGACTCGAGAGCTGCCGCAGATCCAAGGCTGGCAAGGCGGGCACTCTGCCTAGTTCTGCGCGCTGTTCTTCCACCACACCTTTCTGGGTTGGTCTGTATTTGAAGAACCTAGTAAATTAATTTCCCCAGGGCAAAGGAGTGGGGGGTAGGGGGAAGGGAGTGTCTTAGGGTCGAAAAATGCAGCCGACTCGCCCTCTGCTGGTTAAAGACCTGAATTATCACCGCCAAAACAGTGGGAAAGAAAAAGCAATCCGTTTAACAGGGGTAAGTATAGCTGAAACTTGGCTGAATTTAGCCTATATGTCCCTTTTAAATAGCCACTTGTTTTCCGTTAGCCCTTTGCTGCCCCAGAACTGAGATTTAATTAGACTCTGATTCTAAGCCTTAGTCCCAGTTAATGTTATGCAGTTCTGAGCCCATTTTCATTTTGGGTTTTTGCCGTTCTAAGACGCGAATTAGAACTGCAAAAGTGCTCTTTTTGTGTAATTTGTTGCTAGGCAACTGGAAAATGACACCTGACCCGTCACTTCTAGAGCATATTTATGCTTCAACCCAATCAATCTTTGCCTAAAATAGTAATTTCATGCGACAAAAGCAGCTGCTGTATGTGTTTTTAAGAGTAATTAATTGAAAAACAATGCAGCAAAAGCAGTTCATCCCCATGCTGGTTTCTTAGAAAAGCTGCAGAGGGACTGGCCGCCATAGCTCACACAGACTTTTGCACCGCCCTCGGTGTCATACGCATTTTGTCGGAATAAACCAACACACCGAGGTTGATTAATCTACTGTCTGTCGCACAGCAAGACAGCATTTACAAGAATGCACGTAGAATCTAGCAGGTAGGGAGAGAAGAAAAAGAATCAGTATTTTTCAATACGGGATATTATTTAATATCAGCTGGTTCCTCTGCCAGCCTAAATGTCCCAAAATCAAGGGGTTCTTACCCCCCTCCATATCTGGCATTGTGAATTAGTCGGTCACGCGGCCTTTGGAACCAGTTGGTATTGGCCATTTCCTTTGTCAGGTGAAAATCTCTGCAGTGAGTCATGGGACTAAATTGGGCGGTGTCGCTGTCCGCCTCTCGGGTGCTGAACTCTAGGCGTGGCCAAAGAGGTTAGCTTTACATGACAACTTCCGGTAGGGCGGGGTCGGAGTGCTCTTCAAAAAGTGGATCCACCTGCCACCTGGTGGTAGAAAAGGGAAATGCTTTTGATGAAGTTTAAAAAGGACTAAATTGAGACCCTAAACTCCGAAGAAGAAAATTTAGAATTTAAGATCTTGGTTTTGGGGAAATCTGCCTATTTTAAAAAACCACATAGAGACATAGGAAAAATTGAGAATTTTCAGTGCCATTTCTTACTTTTACCCAAGAAAATAATTCACAAATTTCTTAAAAATTTCCCAAGCATTTATTCCAACACATCTTGTTATCAGGTATTTCAAAAGTATTTGTATATATAGGCATTTAGAAATGTTTACTAAAATATTCACAGAGTACTTTTTACTAAAATAAATGCTATCAAAGCTCTATTTTGTTAGCCAAATACATTTAAAGAAGCTTAGCTGAGAGTACTGCTCTCATTTCAGCTTCTGGAAGGAAAAATATATATAATTATATTTAAGAAGTGGTAAGAAGTAATAGTAATTCTAGGAGGAAAACTCATGTTTCTTTTTCTTTTAAGACTAGTATACAAACTACCAGAGAGTTGAAAATATAAGAAATGTATAGTGTGCTTATTATTTTTACTTTTTGTATTTTTACAGCTTTACTCTGTGTATTTTTACACAGTGATTAAGTCACTGTGAAATATGTAAATTCAAATTCGGATAAGGAAACTCTTAGGTTGCTGAGTAAGTAGAGATTCTCTGATAGATAACAAGAAAAAATAGGAGCAAGAAGTAATGAAATGCTCATTCAAATGTTATTTTTATAAAAATGCTATAGAAAGATGGATACACCTTTTTTAGAAGCTATGAAGTCAAAATTCCAACTGACCATAAATTTCTATGTCTCATGGTAACTTCTTCTTCCTAGTTTAATATCACTCTCTCCACCTGTCAAAACAAGTAACTGCTCTATTATAGCCAGTCTTACTATATGTTCAGATGTATGAATTACACAGTGTAAAACGAAGTCTAACAAATTGAGAGTGAAAAGAATTTCTTTCATAAACAAACTTATCAATTACAGGAAGAAAATAGACCTTTCCAAGAAACACACTTGGCTTATCAGCCAACCCAGTTAATACTTAATATTCTTATAGCTATTTTCTCATTTACTCTTCTGTGGACCTTAAGAAAATATAGTTTATCATTTCTATTTTAAGGTATAAGGCATTTTAAAAATATTAATTTCAACAGAAATTTAGGTACTGAATTTGAGGTTGTTACTTGAATTGTCTTCATTGATAAAAGGAAGAAGTTGGTCAGAGTTTAATGAGAAGAATCATCACTCTAATCTAGGCTCCATTTGACTAAATTAGGAAGTTTCACAAACACTTGTCAGATTTCATGGAAAGACACCTATAACCTATGTGATCAGAGTCAATGTGGAAAACAAACAAGCACAAACAAAGGCATGAAAGCCATCTGTCTAAAATAAGAGTGTAATATAAATCTGGCCTATAAGTGGTACTGGTTTATGTTATATCTTCTCATGTTACTGTGGAAGACAGAAACATTATACGCACATGCATATGGTGAACAATAAGAGGCATTGTGATTTAAAGCAACAGATGGTAGGTTAAGAGCAGCTGCAATAAACCGAGCTACCTATGAAAAACTTCTAGGCCCCCAATGCCTTATGTTCCTGCCAAAATGAATAAGAACCTAAAATGCATAAAGACAATTAAATAACAAAATTCTAAAATGTAGTAAAGCCTAAAACTGCAGGGTGTGAACTCTGTGTTTTAAAATATATCTGCTCCTGAAAAATATACAACTGTTTTAAGACTTAAGAAGTACATATGAAAAAAAAATGAGAGAGCATGCCAGATATAAATATGCTCACAAATATGACTATAACAATAAATATAAATATTGTAACTCTAACACTACTTGAAGTTTGGCTACAACAATAGAAACAACAAAAGGGGAGATTGTCCTATATTCTAGTTAATGTTTTCGTTTCCTGAAAAAAGTTGAAAATAGTGACAAAATTCTTAGCAGAACAATTTCAGAAGCATTAAATCTATAATATAAAGGTAAATTAATAAACACAAATGACACATTTCACATGAATATTAGAATAGATTTTAGTTCAACGTTATTTCATCATAACATTAAATTTAACATTGAACTTAGGAACTTTTGTTTACATCAGTTAGCTTTTGGTAAAATTGGTTTCATTATATGTCATTTTGCCTAAAGTTACAGAACCTATCAGTAATGTTGAGGAATTACTGTATAAATACACATTTATTATTCAAAAATAGTCACTATTCCCCTCAACTTCTATGAAAAGAATGTATATCTCTGCCTCATTAATTTTAAGTTTGGTCATGTGATATACTTTGACCTCACACTGAGTTTACTCCTTGACTTTGGGCTTGTCTATGTGAGTTGCTTTGGCCAATGAGACATTGGCAGGGTGAACTGAACTGTGTCCACCAGAAAAATATGTTGAAGTCCTAATCTCTACGTATCTAATGTATAATATTTTATATAATATATTATGTAGTAATATAATAACATATGTATGAAAAAGAAAGAGAGTACACAAATGTAGCAAAATTGGTGAATCTAGGTGAAGAGTATATCATTATTATTATTATTATTATTATTTATTATGTCAAATTTAAGCAAATCTGGACTTAGTTAAGAAAAGCGCTACTCAAGACTATTGCAGAACTCTCTGACCATAAAATAGCAGAACTTTCTGACCATAAAATCTGTGAATGTCCCAAAATCAAACAGAAAAAAAGTTTTGTTCTTTTTTCAAGTTGAGAGGGGTGAACAGGGCTAGTAGGAACTTCATGTGAGAGTAGGGCAAGGGGCTAGAGTGAGCAGATGACATAACTGGGGTGCTTTCACAGGAAATTTTTTCCCCTGTGGTTGGCCAATTCTTGGAATTAGCATTATATGGGAATATTCTTCATTTTAAGGTTTGTTTAAGTTTTGTAAAGTTCAGGAGCCTATGGGGAGAAGACAAGCCAGACTAAAATTTTGGTGCAGCCAAGTCAAAGGGTAAGTAATGGGCCATTGTAAGCACTCTTGTAACTTTAAATTGTTTTGAAATACGATTTGTTTTTAAATTTAGAAGTGAGTACTTAGAGTTTTGGAATGGATTTTTTTTTTATTCCCCAAAACCTCATGATATATTACTGTGGTTTACACCTCTTCTCAATACCTAGATTTTGAGTAAAGACCCTGACATTACAACCTAAAAGTTTTCAGATTTATTATGTGGGCCCCTAGTTCTACCTTCACTGGAAACAATGAATACCACCATTATGAAAGGTCTCAAGGTTTTCAAAGGAAAAAGAAAATATTTTGGAATTTAGTCCCATCAAATGGATATTACTACATACTCTGGGGACCAATCAAACAGATTAAGATTCAGAAGAATCCAAATGAAGAACAGCATTTCTTGTATTTCAATTCAAAAGAATGTATTTTTTTAATTTATGAGTTTTAAATGAATTATTTGGAAATTAATTATATTAAGACTTCCTAAGTGGTGACTATAATTAGTAATACTGTATTATATATTTGAAAATTGCTAACAGATTAGGTCTTAAAAGTTTCCATCACAAGAAAAAAATTATAACTATGTGTGGTGATGGATGTTACTTAGACTTATTGTGGTGGTCATTTCACAGTATATACAAATATTGAATCATTATGTCACACATCTGAAACTAATATAATTATGTGTCAATTATATCTCAATTTAAAAAAAGACTTTCTAAGATGCCATAAGCTTTTGTATAACGTGTGAATCACTAGGAGAAATATCTCCTTTTAAAACAAAAACTCTATAGATATATATATCTATAGATATACATGTCTTTTTTCTTACATATAAAGAGATACTAAAGACTCATATTCAGAATATATGAAGAACTACTACAAATTGATAAGCAAAAGTCCATACAATGTAAAAAAATGGAGAAGAGAATTGAACCACCCTCTTCCTACCCAAAGGACATCCAGATGACTAAAAATATATTAAATAGTGTCCTATCTCATCAGTAATTAATAATAAAAAAAATAAACAAGAGCATGCATGCCATAAGCATGTCTAAACACAAACAAAAAGGAACATTTTCTAATCTACAAACATGACCGAATATCTCTCTATCTTGGCTAATTTGAATTTCCAGTGACAGCTTATTCATATATCACAGCTTTAGCCTCATACTGTTCTTTTCACCTTCTAGATAAGAATTATTAATATGCTCCATCATAAAATTAACTCTGTTTTGACAGTGTCCAATGCAGAGCAAAGTCCTACATCAAACCACCCCAAATCACCTTGCCCAAGACTAAATACCATAAGTCCTCTTTAACATCCTCTTACGGAAACACCCCATGGTTCTCTGAGGTGCACAGTCTTCCTTGTTGCAATAAGTCAGAAAATATAACTTTGTTCAACTACAGATGTGTTTGTTTCTGATGGTCTGTGGCCAAAGGACATTGACAATACACCGGAATTCTACACAGCAATGGAAATGAATGAACTAGAGCTAAATGCAACAATGTCAATCTCACACTGTGCCAAATACCGAAGGAAAGAAATTAGATTGAAAAGTTTACCTACTGTAAGTGTTATTTTTTTTTTACTATAATAAAAGATTACCTTCCGTACACTTTATATAGTTTATTTTTTTTTAAAGAGGCAAAATTAAACTACTTAAGGATGCACACTTAAGTCAGCTGTTAAGGTAGCTAGTGGAGATTGAAAGATCTGTTAGCTATTTCATGTCAGGGTGTCATTAATGTTGTACACATTATTTTCATCCAGTTTTTTGTCATTCAGAAAATATGATTTAGACTTCTCTTAAGTGGCAACAACTGTTTCTGCAGCATTTAGCACATATAATGTTGAGCACAAATGGGAACTCACCAAATGCTTTTGATAACGAACATGAGGCAGAGTGCCAGAAGACAAGTTCTAGTTCTTATATTGCCATTAGTTCATACTGCCATTATAGCTGTATGAACTGGGCAAGTGATCTCATCATTTGTGCCTTAGTTTCTTCATCTATTAAAAAAGGAAGAGAGAGATTGGACCTCATATTTCTGAGGTTCCTTATCATTCTTAAATATTCTGATACAATGATTGTAAAGGAAATGCTCCACGAATATCTCCCAAATTTCTATCAAGTCGTTTCAATACATGTAAATAGTCTATTGTTTCATATACTTTAAGATCCAATGCCAAGTATTTACCTTCATTTAATTTATCCACTCTATTTCTGGCAAACAGAGTAGTATACTGATTAAGAGTGTAGACTTTGTAGCCAGACAATATTAAACTGAGTTCTTACTTTAATATTGACTAGGTGGGGGACGTTAGGGAGTGACAAAACCTCTGTTTCTTCGTTTGTAAAATAATGTGTACCTCACAGAGTTGTTGCAAGTATTAAATCAGATAATGAATGTAAATCATTCAACACAGTACCTGTATACAGGAATCATACCCAATAAATATTATTGCCATAATAATCATTTAAGTGCCAAGCCAGTCGGCTTCCTAAGCGTTTGAGTGTTCTAGGAGAAAAAAAAATGAACTTGTGCAAATCAAGAAGCTGGTTGGCCAATTCCCTTTTCAGTGTACCTATTGGACCCTACGTTCCTGAAAGATAATGTCTATCTGTCCCCTTTCCTTTTCCTAGTGATCACTTCCTCCAACCTCCCACTCCTATCCACTTGGCTGAGGCTCCGGAAGACAACGCAAAATCTTTCTGCCTCTCCCTTGGTCTCTGGGCAGACCGTGTGGTTTGAGGATTAACTTGCTCTGGCTGTTTTGGGGTTGCTGCAGCGGCCCCAGCCGGCTAGCAGACAGGGTGACTTCAGCTTGAGGAGTATCCTCATTGGCTTCTCAATTCCCAAGGACTTTTTTTTTTTTTTTTTTTTTTTCCTGAAAGGGAATTACAAGACGAGTCTGCTGTTGCTTTGGCAACAAACTTTCAACCTCTACCTAACTCTCCAGAATGAGAACATATCTATTAATACATTCAATAGACTGGGGAGTTGAGTTGCTCAATGCAAGTGTTCTTCCAAGTACAAAACAGCTTACTCGGCTCCGCTAGCCACTGGCGGCGCTGCGGTTAGAGGCTACTAAAGGGGTGAGCAGCGGTTGCAAGAACCCGTTGGCGGAATAGTGAAAGTATATACGCAACAGGTGGCGGCTGCTGTAAAGAGTGCGCTGGTGAGAACGGATGGCGGTTGCGCGCAGAAAACTTTTGCAAAGCAGGCAAGTAGGGACACTTCTCCTTTTCCTGTGCGTTTCTGTGGGGGGTGCGGCAACCATCCGCTATTCGGTGGCGGAGGAGATGGAGAGCGGTTCATTTGTGGCTAATGTAGCTAAAGACCTGGGGCTGGAGGTAGGGAAGCTGGCTGCTCGCGGGGCGCGGCTCGTTTCCGAGGGCAACAAACTGCACTTCCGGCTCCACCGCAAGACAGGGGATCTGTTCGTGAAGGAGAAACTGGATCGGGAGTCACTTTGTGGCAAAGCCGACCCGTGCGTTCTGCACTTTGAAATAGTCCTGGTGGAGCCGCTGCAGTCCTTCCGAGCTGAGGTTAGGGTGTTTGATATCAATGACAATGCCCCGATTTTCCCAAACAAGGAGCCGCTTTTAAAGATTCCGGAGAGCACCCCCCTGGGTTCACGTTTTCCTCTGCAGAGCGCCCAGGATCTGGACGTAGGCCTCAACGGTCTCCAAAACTACACCTTGAGCACCAACGCCTATTTCCACCTGCACACCCGCTTCCGCAGCCACGGGCCCAAGTACGCCGAGCTGGTGCTGGATAAACCCCTGGATAGAGAAGAGCACCCTGAAATCAACTTGACAATTACTGCTGTGGACGGCGGGTCCCCGCCCAAGTCTGGCACCGCCCACATCCGCGTGGAGGTCCTGGACGTCAATGACCACGTGCCCCAGTTCTCCCGACTCGTGTACCGTGCTCAGGTACCGGAAAATAGCGCAAATGGTTATTTGGTGGCCACAGTGACTGCCACAGACCTAGACGAGGGCTCCAATAAGGAGATAATTTACTCTTTATCTCAAAACCCAGAAGCAATTCTCCAGACGTTTCAGATTGACTCTGAAACTGGAGAGGTTCGACTCAGAGGGCCCCTAGATTTTGAAGCGATTGAAACGTACGACATTGACATTCAAGCTACCGACGGAGGAGGCCTCTCTGCCCACAGTAAAGTCCTGGTGGAAGTGGTAGATGTGAATGACAATCCTCCTGAAGTGACGGTCTCCTCTGTGTCCAGCCCTCTCCCTGAGGACTCCCCACTGCAGACTGTAGTGGCCCTTTTCTCTGTCCGAGACCGGGACATTCGAGTGGGAGGAAAGATCACCTGCTTCCTCAGAGACGACCTTCCTTTTGCAGTCAAACCTACATTCCGGAATTCTTACTCGCTAGTCACCGACAGAGGCTTGGATCGTGAGGAGGTCTCAGGCTATAATATCACCCTTGTTGCCATGGATACTGGGCCACCCAGTCTGTCCACAGAGACTGTGATAGAGGTGCTAATATCTGACATTAATGACAATTCCCCAATATTTCAGGAAGACTCCTACATCTTGACCGTTCGAGAAAACAACAGCCCTGCAGTTTTTATTGGCAAAGTCCATGCTGCAGATCTAGATTTGGGTGAGAATGCCCAAGTAACGTACTCTCTGCTGCCTCCAAAAAGTGGAGATCTGTCAGTCTTTGCTTACATCTCCATAAATTCAGACAATGGGAAGCTCTATGCATTGAGAACCATGGATTATGAGGCCATTCAAGATTTTCAGTTTGTGATAAAGGCAACTGATAGGGGCTTCCCGTCACTGAGTAGCCAGGTTACTGTCAGAGTGGTTGTCATGGATGACAATGACAACCGCCCAATGATCTTGTACCCACTGCAGAATGGCACCTTACCCTGCAATGATCTGGTGCCCAGGTCTGCAGAGGCAGGTTACTTGGTGACCAAGGTAGTGGCTGTGGATGGTGACTCAGGTCAGAATTCTTGGCTTTCATATCATCTACTGAAGGCCACTGACTCTGGGTTATTCTCTGTTCAACAACAAAATGGGGAAATCCGTACATTGAGGCAGATATCTGAGAGAGATCCTATGATGCAGAAACTGATTATTCTTGTTCAGGATCACGGCCAACCAGCTCTTTCCACTACTGCGTCACTCAACATCCTGCTGGTCGATGGCTTTTCTGAGCCCTACCTGCAGTTCCAGGATCCATCAAAACATCCTACAAGGGTAAATCCATCCACTAAGTATTTGGTCATTTCTCTGGCTGTGCTTTCCTTTCTCTTTCTCCTCTGTGTCACAGTGATCTTCATTATACACATCTACCATAAAATTAAATATAAAGAAAAGATCACAATTCAAGAGCATTTCTATGATGATTGTAATTTCCCTAACCACCTGATACAAGGAGGAGCCAATGGATCTTTATCTCAGCCTTGTCCCTATGAAATGTGCTCAGCCACTGGTACTGGTACTAGTGAGTTCCGGTTTCTTAAGCGCTTTATGCCCACCTTCCCCTTCCCCCATGGCACCAGAGAGGTAAAAACAGAGGATGGCTCCAGTTTACCACCAGATTCTGATAGGAATAGGTCTCGAGGGTCAGAGGGCCATGCCCAAGTATCTGATGACTATATGTAGCTGATATTCACAAGCTGTGTGTAGCCATTATCTATGTCTCCCCTGGAAGTTCATTAGTGCTGGCCCTGGAAATACTTAGTTCCATAGACATCCTTTTATTTTGTTTAAAAATTTTTTTTCCAGTAGAAAGTTATATATGCATGTGGGAGAGAACTAGCTTCTATTTTTGATATAGTATCAGGAAACAATTAAGTTTTAGAAACAGATATATTGTTTATCTTTTTTCAGAAATTTCTAGATTTTTTTTTGTGTGTGTGTGTCCCTTGATGAGTGAAGATCATCTTTGAATCAGCATCTTGCGTGCCATCATTAATAATCATGCAAATGCCTGGTGAATAAATGGTGGTCTTCACAGATAATCAGGTGGGTGGAAAGGTAAAGAAAAAAAGGGTTTGATCTATTTGCAAATGTGAGTAAGGGCAGATATAAGGCTAAAGAGATTTAGTTCAGGAATGTTCTCCAAAATTAAGTTAGATGTAAATTTCTTAATGATTGTTTGGGGCCTTAGGCAAGTTCCAAATCTCTATACATAGGCATCTATCCCATTTTTAACAGAAAGCAGTTATTGAATGTGGAGAATGAACGGTGGATATCAGAAAAAAAAGTAAATTAGGCTTGTTGTAGTTTACAACTGCTATCGAACAAAAATAAAAAGATATTAAAGAAAGAGTTCATTAATACCAATTAAGTGGCCTTAAGCAAAGATACATTGTGAAACATTGGATTTCATTAACAAATGTCACCATAAAAAAATAAATATTAAAAAAAAAGATACATTTTCAGGTCATACCATATTTGATTTTAAGCAATTTTCCCCTATATCGTTCTGAAATGATGACATAAAAACTGAGAAAAAGATATTTCCTAGCAAACCATCCATAAAATGAAATGGAGTAGGGAAACAGGCTTCTTTCTTGATCATCATTGTTTGCTTTCATAAACTATTTTAAGTTCTCTCATTCTAAAATTAAAGAAACCAGTATAAAAACAACATATTTCAAGGATGCTATCACTACTATGCCTTAAAAGTTTAAAAAAGCCTGCTTTAATGAGGCTTTAATTATGTGCCTTATTTTATAAAAATATGTGTAAATTCAGACCCACAAGGATATGTCCTGCACATACCTGGAATTTAAGGGTAGAGCAGTACCTCTTCAAATATTTCTCAAATATACCAAAAATATTTATTGATATAAGCCTTATTCTTGGCATTATGACTGATACCTATTGGTACCATCTGGCTAGTGGCCAGGATATACTAAAAATTAGTGCTAAAGCCTTTTTAAAATGTTGGCGATGCTTAGGGCAGAATTGGCGTAAACCTATGGCTGACTTCGATATTTTCCTTAATATTTTAAAAATAGATGAAACAAATGAGAATATCAGTAAAGTCTTATTAATAGTAAATATTTTCCATAAGTTGAGTTATAATCCTGCTCATTTGGAGTAAAGGTCTTTTCTTGCACAAATCACACAATAGTGTTCCAGTGTATTTGGGTTAGGATTGGCTAAGGCATGCTGAAATTAGAGGCTTTAAGAAAGGACATAGAATTAACTTTTATGGGTAAGTAATAATTAGTTAAAACATTGTTATCTAAAAGCCACTGGATTTACTGCATTTGATTACATAATTGCATTTGATTATACTTGATGATGTGAGCATAATAATGAAGACAAGGTTGATGTCAAGTAAAAAGAAAGCAAATGGTATAGATCAGTGATTTTAAGACTAAATTTTGAACAGTTATCTAGTTCACACACACACATACACGAAATAAACAGGAGATGTAGGTCTATCAACTTTTTATTTTTCTGTGTGTGGACATTAAATTAAAATGAAACAAAGCCTATTATTTCATAAAGGAAATTACATCTTAATAAAAAATGGTAAGGCAACAATCTCATAAAAGAACTATCCTTTAAATTAAAAAAATAGTTTTATGAAAAACGTGTTTTGCCATTATTTTTTTTCATTTTTGCCTTAGACCAGTGAAAATTTTGCTGCTGACCTCAGATTGGGAACTACTAGGATAAATGATGATGCAATCTCATTTTTATTCGGACTTAAAGTTTCCAAGAAAATTCTGGTTATACCTGATGATTAAAATCTAAGAACACCTCTGTATCAATTTGCTGAATATGATGTAAGCCATTTATATTTTGAAAGAACTATATACCAGCTGAGATTAAATCCAGGTTTCCATCAGCAAATTAACAGAAAGAATGGAAATAATTAGGACAATTGCTCTCCTTCAGATGTCATTAAAATGATTTTTATTTATTCAAAACTACAACCCAAGTGCTTTGCAGTGCTCTAGTATAAAAAGACCCCAATAAATATTTAATTTAAATATATACCTAGTAAAAACAAGCAAACAAACTATACACATACAAACACACTTATATATCTAACTACTTTGGACAAATTGTTTTAATCCCCTGTTTAACTTTGAAATGTATATAGATCTACATTTCTACTGGAAGTTTTAAGTTTTAAATAATTTAAACTCTTCAAAAAACTTTTTATTATGAGATAATTTTAGACAAAAAAAACTGCAAGAATAGTATAGAGTTCCCATATGCCCTTCGCCTAGCTTCCCTTAATGTTAACATCTTGTATAACCATAGTACGGTTACTGAAATTAAGAAATGAACCTGGTACAATTCTATTAACTAAACTATAGGCTCTATTTAGATTTTGCCAGTTTTTTCATTCATGTCCTATTTCTTTTCAAAGACTCAGTCCAGGATCCCACAAAGCATTTAGTTATGTCTCCTTAGTTTCTACCATCTATGATAGTTCCTTAACTTTTCCTTATCTTTCATGACCTTGAGACTTTTGAAGAGTACTAGTTATTTGTAAAATGTCTCTCAGTTTTTTTCAGTTCTGTTGAAATATAATTGTATAAGTTTAAGGTGTACGGCATAGTGACCTGATTTACATACACTGTGAAATGATCACTATAATAAGTTAACAAACATGTGTCTCTCAATTTGAGATTGCCTTTGTTTTCTCATGATTATTGGGAAGCGTATCACAGAAATGACCTTGAGTCCTTCTCAGTGCATCATATCAGGGGGCACCTAATGGCAACATATCATATTAACTGGTTAATCCTTTTTTATTGTGGTAAAAAACATAACAAAATTTATCATGTTCACCATTTTAAAGTGTAAGTTCAGTGATGTTAAGGTGAAGTTTATCTTGATCACTTGGTTAAGACAATATCTGCCAAGTTTCTTCATTGTAAAATTACTGTTCTGTCTTTTGTAATTAATAAATACTTGGGGAGAGACATTTTGAAACTGTGCAAACATCATGTTCCTGCTTAAATTTTGCCCAGTAATTGTAGTACCCATTGCCAGATATTTCCTGTGGCGATTAATACTATGGCATTTGAATGGTGACTTTCTGTTTCCCCAATTCCTTTTACATTAATTGAAATTCTTCTGTAATTCAGAAGAATACTTGTTACTTCTCTCCCTTTTATTATTTATTTAGTTATTTCTTTATATATGGACTCATGGATATTTATTATTTGGGTTATAATCAAATGCTATAATTTGTTGTTTAGCAAGCCTTTTTATCTGGGATGAAGAACAGATTTTTAAGACTGAAATTATTCACATAGAAAAAATTTTGATCAAAATTAGTATTTCTATATGTTAGGTTATATTAAATAAGTGTAAGTTTCTTTAATCTTGTTAAGGTTTATCTGTAATGGTGTTTTAACTTTAAGTGAAAATTACATTAGGTTGATTTTAAAATTTCCATTACAGTTATAAAACTATTAAGTAGATATTAAACTATGAAAAATTTAAATTTTGTTATGTTGACATGTTTATTTAGTTATAAACTATGTATAATAGAGATGTTATTTAAAATAGGTTTACATGCTAAAATTAGACAGATATACAAGAAATGAAATAGATCTGTCTGGTTTTATTGAATTCTCCTAAAAATAAATAAATATATTGTTTTCTCTGTCATGTCTTTGTATTTTGTTGTCATGGTTGTTTTCTACTTAAAGATGAATTTGTCTCATTCTGGAAGCAGAATTTATCCATATAATTATCCCATATAAAAGCTTATTTTTTATAGAGTTGAATAACATTAAAGCATGCGACTAATCAGAAACCCACTCTTCAACCAAAAATTTGACTTCATTTCCAAATCTATGTAATGCTTTAAAATAATATTATTAAAGTATTGGTTGTGTTTATATAACTCTAAACAATAATGTTAAAAAGTAAAATAACAAGGGCTTTCTGGTTAATCTGGTGAAGCAAGATTGTGTTTCTACACCATACTCTGCTCCAAACACAGAAACTATAGAAAACAATTAAAGATAGAAAAATTTAAGCGCAAAACCAGAAATGGAACAAACATAAACTGATGAGCAGGAATAAAACCTTTGCATTTCTGAGCTACAGGATGGGAAGCTGGCACTGGTTGCCATTAGTTTGGCTCTTATGGGCTACCAGGCAAAATGTTCTCCAGGAAAGATGGAGAACAAAAGCCAAGGTCACTGCTTAGAATCACTATCTAGGATCTTCTTCATGAAAAAAGGCTGAAAAATCATTGCCAAAAGATTTCTAACATTATACACTATAATGTGTTTCAGACCTATGGAAGTTGGAAAACACAGACTATGTACTGAATTTTATAGACAACAGACTCAATGAAGTCAACAGTACTATTTTAAGTTCCATGTTGGGCCAGAAGCCCAGATCGCTATTATAAGACCTAATTCTAGACCATGTCTGGGTGGTCTAGGAGATGAACATAGGTGGAGAGAGCAAGTAAAGAGAAGACAGAATTTTAAAAATAGTGCTATCAAAATAAAACTTAAAATTTCAATTATAGTTGACATTCAATATTATTTCATATTAGTTTCAGGTGTACAGAATAGTGATCTAACATTTGTCTAATTTACAAAGTGATAACCCTGATAAGTCTAGTACCTACCTGACACCATACATATTTATTACAATATTGTTGACTATATTCCCTATACTGTACTTTACATCCCTGTGACTATTTTGTAACTACCAGTTCATACCTCTTACTTTCTTCACCTTTTTCAAAGCCCTCCCATCTAACAACCATCAGTTTGTCCTCTGTATCTATGAGTCTCTGTTTTGTTTGTTTATTTTGTTCTTCAGATTCCACATACAAGTGAAATCATATGGCATTTGTCTTTCTCTGTTCTGACTTATTTCACTTAGTATATTACTCTCTAGGTCTGTGCACACTGTCACAAATGTTAAGATTTCATTCTTTTTTATTGCCGAGTAATATTTCATTGTATGTGTACCACAACTTCTTTATCCAATTGTATATTGATAGGCATTTAGGTTACTTCCATATCTTGGCTATTGTAAATAATGCTGAAGTAAAGAGTGCATATATCTTCTTCAGATTAATGTTTTGGATTTCTTCATGTAAATGCCCTGAAATGGAATTACTGGGTTATATGGTAGTTTTGATGATTTCTTTCCTTCTGCTGACTTTAGGCCTCATTTATTTTTCCTTTTCTAATTATTTTTTACTTCCATCCCCCTACTTCCACCCCTGACCTACGGATGTTGCCATCTC